>JACBWW010000008.1:22253749-22360509 GCA_020086605.1 Lanius collurio
TATATATATATATATATATATATATATATATATATATATATATATATTAGTGTAAGTTAATTAGTTTTTCAGTCCCCTTCCATGGTCAGTACTGTGATTTTTGTTTCTAGTATTCGAAGCACTTGAGCTTTAAACCTAACCAAACCATGAAACCAAGGACTTTTCAAAGTAGTAAATTGCTGTTCATTGGCTTCACTGGGCTCTGATCAGGTCCCCTGAGAGATGCATTTATCTAATCATCTGCCTTGTGCATAGAATCACAACTGAGCAACAAATTGCAAATTGCCACTGCTAAGTGGGTTTAAACAGATGAAAATAATGAAATCTTTTTGAAATTGTGGAAGTTTGTAATTTTAGATACATTCTATGATTATAAAGAAAAGAAGAGTCAGTATTGCTGAATTTTATTACTGTCTTTTTTAGGTAGGAGATTGTATCAATATTAAAAAAAAAAAAAAAAAGCCAGCAAGGGACAAACCTTGGATCTTTTAAGTATGTATGGCTAACCTTGAAGTAATGGACTCCAGTATTATTCCAAAATCAAATTAAGATTTCTGGTGGTCTCAAAACTTCATTATTAGGTAATTTTTTTAATAGCTTTTAGTCTCCATCAGAATGAAACCATTAAGCTGGAAGATTCCCAAGTCTAGCACTGCTCTTATTTCAGTCAGGGAAACACAGTTTTCAGAACATCAGCCTCTGCCTCATCCCAGACTGACCAGTCTCACACAGGTAGAAAAAGCCTTTCTGCTGCTCCAGCAGGTTACCTCACTAAGTCAATGAATGTTCATTAAGCTTGATATGCTCTAAATTAGAAAAGAATAGCAAAAGTTGATGAAATTTTCACCTGAGAAAGTGTCTCTTAATCATATTTCTGCCCTTCAGCATCACCCCTTGGTGTGGAGGACACATTGTTAGAATTCTATTGTAGTGTGTGCTTTGCAATCAAAAGAGGTGAGCCATGAAAGAGACTATTTCAGCCTTGCAATCTTTCCTTGGTTGTGTTTACTGAATATGGGATTAAAGCTGTCAAGATGGAACTAGAGTAGCATAAAAAACCTGGATCAACAATTTCAGGAGAATAGTTTATCCTTTAAAAACAAAACAAAATATCAGCCCCAAAGTTTTGTCTTCTTAAAGCTTTGCAAAATTAGGTATGTTCAGATGAAAAAAGTTTTATCCATGCAGAAGGATGACACAACTGTAGAAGAGACCTGATTGCTTGTGCAACATAATATAGTGGCAGTCCACTAGTAATTTTAATGACTTTGTGTTAAGGTGGTCAAAGAGACAGATTACAGTAAGTTGTAAGTTTGGGAATTTTAAAATAAAAAAGTAATTGCTGCTGAGCTAAAATCACCAAAGCAATCCACAGTGGATTTGCAACATTTAGAGTTTGCTCTATAGAGGATGTTGAATGCAGTATTTCTTGCTAAAATAGAATGAATTCAGTATTTATTGTATGCCTTTTACACAGAAGTAGCTTGTTTTCCTCTAGGTGTGTATATGTGTAAGAGAGAAACAGATGGGCCGAGCGAGAATGGATAGCTGGGCAGAAGGGGATATCCTCATTTTAAGGCTGTAAAAAAAATAGTGACGATTTTTCAGGAAGTTTTCAGGCACAGCACCTGTGCAATCATTAAAGGAATTCGGTCCTCTGAAGAAAACACTCCCTTTTTCATTGTCCTGCCCTTTTCAACACCTCCCAGTAATAATCTGTGTTTTGCAGATGTTTACAAGCATGTCTAACTTTGTTCCCTTTTACTAGAAGAATAATAAGAGTTGCACAACCAGAGAAAGATAGCGTGCCCTATGAGAATCAAATTCAGACATGGATAATACCAAGTTTAGTGTTTGTTACCATACAGTACAATAAAATTCAAAATTACTGTTACTTCTAACAGGATTATTTTATTTTATATAGGGTATTGATTTCTCTGTTAGCTGAACTAGTGATCCATGACAGCAAAGGAAATAAAGCTGTGTTTGAAGGTGAGACTGAAAAAAAAAAGTGAATAGGAAAGTCAGTGTTCATTTCACTGAGCATCTGCTAGTCAATCACAGTAATCAGCTGAAGAAGAAGCAAGTTTTCTAGGAAATCTTTTGAAGTTTTTTTACAGTTCTTGATTTCTCTGAATGTATATAGTGAAATCATGATGTATCTGAGGTCTGAAAACTTAATCTGTGATGCATCAGAGGTATTTTACAAGCAATCTGAGTTAGTATCTTTTCCGATGGCCTTCCAGTTTGAATGTGGATGAGTATTTATGACTGAATTTCCTGAAGTTTTACTGATACAATTTTCTTCTTTTTTATAAAAGATCAGAATTTTGCTGAATCTTTCCTGAAACTCAGAAAATGTAAACTTAAGCAAAGCTGTGACTACTCTGCAGCCTTCGGTCACAGCACTCGGTGCCTGAGAGATGCCGCTAGCTCTGCTGTGCGGTTTGCGACACCACCGACAACTTCTGCTGGTTCAGTCTGGGTGTCCCGTAAGGATAATCATATCTCAAGCTGTGCTGATTCAAGGAAGTTGAGACTCTGCTGTTGATGGGCAGAAAAAGGAAATAATAAAACAAGCAAATCTGAATTTGTATGTACAGCAAATAATAAAGTGAATTAACTCAGAGATCAAAGTTCTTTCTTTGAGACTCAGTTTTCTCTGGGTTGGGGATTTAAGGTGGAAAATAAAATGCCTGTTAGAATTCATTGCATCTTACATTATTAAGTGTAATACAAACAGTGATTAATTGATAATAAGTAATTCTTTATCACTGCTTGGGTAGGCACTCATTTTGAACAGGCTGTTGATCCTATCCAGGAGGGCCTGTGGCAGTGAATAAGACACCAACACTTCAGCACTATATTCCAGGGCTGAGAAAACACTGTTGTAAGTTTTGAAAATATACTACATAAATTATGAGTGAAAATATCACTGAAAGAGGCCTATGAATCCATCTAGTTTTGATGATTCCAAACTAGTAATTAGTACTTTTTAAAGTATTTCTGTATAAAATAATATTTAAAAACTTTGAAAAAAATGTGCCTTAAGGTTGGGGTTTATACTTTATTGCTTGAAGACTGCTTCTTTTTTTTGCTTAGAGGTAATATACCTCTGAGTCATTTAGAAACACTTAAAAAGCTTCAGCAGTAGTTCAGTGCAGTGCAGTGATGACCTCTGCGCCCTCTGTTAATGGTATCTACCAGTAGCTTCACTGAATCAGCTTCAGCTGAGAAATAAGCTCTATACCTGTTTGCTGTGGGGCTAAGGTCAGGCCTTGTCTCTCATTTTGAGCTTTGGAAGGTCTCATTACCCCCAGACTCCCTGTTTTCCTCATTCTCAAAAATTTTGGGTCATAAGCCTACCTTGCTCTTCGCTTATATGAATGTGGAACTCTTGAGATTGGGAATTGTAGATTCATAACCATCCTCATAGGGGTAGGGGAGGCAGCAAAAATAAATAAGTAATGCTAAAAGTAGTTTGAAACAAAGGGCTATCTTGTGTGTCAGTGGCAGCTCCTTGCATTGTCTTGTGAGGCTTTACAGCTTCCTTCTTGTTATGTGAATAGTAGGATGTTCTGAACTGTAGGCAAGGAACGCATTGTATTACTTTCTCTGCATAGGTCAAAGAAGGGCAATACAGGGGATTGCATCTAGTTTTTCTGACCTGAAATAAAATATAATGTGGCCAACAGAATGGCATTTGGAAACATTTTCCTAAAAGAAAATGTCCGAGTCATTTCTAAATGAAAAATAATAAGGGTTTTTCTCATTAACTAATCAGCTTATATTATATTGTGGGCTAAAATCAAAATACAAAAGTCCTTAACATTCAATATTATTTTAGCCCTGATGCTATCACTTTTGCTGACATTGAACATCAGGAATGCCAGTGTGTTTTGCATAATCACTGTACGTGATGATCCTTTAAACCGCAGATTACCGTAGGGTTAAAAACACCTGGTTCAGTATTATCTCTGATGTTGGCTGGGTGGCTGGTTGTTGTGTGGCTTTGGTTAGCCTTTGTTGCATAACTGCTCCCTGTGCTAGAGAAATGTAAAGGTCAATCTGAAATTAGCAGTGCTTTGCTTAGGAGTGAGACAAAGATACAAGGTCACCTCTCCTAGCTATTTCCTGTTTGTTTTCCACTGGTTTTCAGGATTCCTTGAAGATGTTTATTCTCCCAGAGCACTTTTGTGAAGTACTTTGGTTGATAGCATTTTAAAAGTGTTTGTGGTAATTTTACTTGTAGATCACAGTGGCAATGTTGCATGAATTTAGTGGTTCCTTGTGTATGGTAATTCTAGATTACTGAAAAGGAATCCTAGCACAGTGAGAAGTATTGCATGAATTAAACAAGACAAGAGAAGTTGGGGAATTTTTGCCAGATATGGGAAATACTATCACATGCTGAAGAAAAATACATACAGCCTGAATAAAACTGAATATTTTTAGCAATCAGTGTTCAAAATATTGCAAGACTGAAAATGTGTAAGACACAAATCACATTGTGGTACACAGGGAATTATTTTTAAAGTCTATTTCATGCAGTTTCTGAGTACCAGTTAGAGGTATGTTGCCAACTACTCTCTTCTCTCAAATGATAGTTAAATCTAATCTCTCCTGGTTTCTCTTGGAATAAATAATTTTAAAACTGGGAATTCTCATGCTGTTATCGGTCCTATGCTACTTTTCCTTCAGCATGTTTTGCAGTTATAGATAATAATTGCTATTCTCTGATCACCCCTCTATAACCGTAGAAATATTTCTTTCCAAGGTAAACATGAAAAAAGGGAATTCATAAAGCTAGATCTTTGGGATTGTTCAGCCTGGAGAAGGAAAGACTTTGGTGTGATCTGAGTCCTTTTAGTACCAGAATGGAGACTACATGAAAGATGTATACAGACTATTTTCAAGGGCATGTAGTGACTGGACAAGGTAGAATGGCTTCAAAATGAAAGAGGTTTAGATAAGTATATTGCAAAAAGATTTTTATTGTGAAGATGGTGAGGCACTTGCATAGTTTTCCTAGAGAACTTGTGGATGCCCCTTCCCTTTAAGTGTGTAAGACTAGTCTGGATGGAGCTTTGAGCAGCCCAGACTAGTGGAAGATGTCCCTGCATGTGGCACAGGGGTTGGACGTGGATGATCTTTAAAATCCCTTTCAGCCCAAACCATTCTATGATTTTATGATCATTTGGTAATACAAGAAGCAATCTCTGAAATCTAATATAATCCATATTCTCTGTGCAATAGCACAAGCTTGGCTCATGGTTCTGAAATGTTTGCTGGCCAGTTAAACGATTATTTTTGCTGGTTGCCATGAACCTTAACCAAGATGAGGATGTTTGTTGCACGTCAGGAGGCTGGTGTTAGTATAGTGGCCTGGAAGTCATCATTGAAGTGATGTGCTGATGGTGTGCCCATGACATGTCCCCTGCACCAGGGCCCATTGTGACAGAGGGAAGGAGCAGAGAGATACTTGTAGAGCCATTGCTGCCTCTAGTCTTCATCTAATGAGTCCATGGGCAACTGTTGTTGATTGGTTTCTGTACCTCTCCAAATCAATTTTAGTTGACCAGATAATATTCTTGTACAGAGTAAGAGATTCTGCATTGGGTTCAGGCTTTCTTGAGTTTCATTTCAGTTCTTTTACTGCACAAGAATAGCTTTCTTTGACTATTTAATAGGATTTATCATAATTTGCTTAAAATCTGGTATATGCTACTGTCCCCCAGAAATGTTCCATCAGGATAGATATTCTATGTAATGGGTGCATTTAATCAGCATTTCCATTACAGATATTAATGAGTCTGACTGCCTACCATATTGTATCAAGCATGGTTAGCATTCTGTCAGTGTTAGAGAGGAGCCTTTAGATCCTTCCAGAGCAAGTTGGTGAAATGCAGTACCCCTTTCTATTACTATGCAAATTGCAACTTTTTTTCCTAAAATTTCTGGCTAGTTCTGAAAGAAGATAGACTATGAGGTTGTAAAAATGCATGAAAGTTCAATTAAGGTTGTAAAAGTGGATGGAGGTTTTTATGTTATCTAATTATTGTTTCTATTTTTTGCTTCAGTGCTTTTTTTTCCTCTTCCGGTAATTTTATTCTGGCACTGTAATGGTATCAGTGCATTTGCAAAGAGATACTGACATTTAATATATTATCTATCAGATATTTGGCTTTCCACTTGGACAGAAATCTTAGGAAGACTGTTGCATTGCTAAAGCACTTCTGATTGGCACAAGACATCGGTTTTATCTACATCGAAACCACAAAGAGGTTTTGATGGGAGATAAGTCTGCTTGGGGCCACACATGCACACCTTTCACTGTGTGATGTACCATGAGTGATAAGCTGTAGTACTGCCTTTATTCTAGATGCATATTTTTGAAAAGGAAGGCACATAATGAAGTGTGTTAATTACTTTGACTGTAATGGCCATCGATATGCTGAGTGAGTTAAAACAATGAGAATTTTCTTAGTAATAACAAAATCTGGCATGATAGAGACCAATTTATAGTGTTTTACCACATGACATCAACCATTCTTTTTCTTCATTTTTTCCTAGGTTTTACTGGGATTTAATCATGCTCATAATGATGGTTGGAAACCTTGTCATTATACCAGTTGGAATCACATTCTTCACAGAACAAACAACAACACCATGGATTATTTTCAATGTGGCATCAGACACTGTTTTTCTATTGGACTTGATCATGAATTTTAGAACTGGGACTGTAAATGAAGACAGCTCTGAAATAATACTGGACCCTAAAATCATTAAGATGAATTACTTAAAAAGCTGGTTTGTGGTTGACTTCATCTCATCAATACCAGTGGATTATATCTTTCTCATTGTAGAAAAAGGAATGGATTCAGAGGTTTACAAGACAGCAAGAGCACTTCGTATCGTGAGATTTACAAAAATCCTCAGCCTGTTACGTTTGTTGCGCCTTTCAAGACTGATTAGATACATACACCAGTGGGAAGAGGTAAGAGTTATATGGTTATAACATCATTCGCTAAGATCTTATTCCTACACAACACTAGTTAATCTCTGTGAAGATCTACACAAGAACAAGAATGTAATACAGCTTTTACTCACTAGCTGGTGTAATTACAAATGCATGCTAGTGGCAAAGCCTTTTTGGAAAAAAGCAGCACAGGGTAGGCATCTTTTCTCTGCTAACGACAGAGACCAAAATATGTTTGGCACCATCAATACAATTTGCATGAATGAACTCCTAGTGATGTTACCAAATGTCCAAAATATCAGAATAAGGCTCTAGAAAGGAATACTAGAAATTTTAACAACCACTTAAACCTGAATTGGAGTTTGATGACTAGCACTTAAATTTATTAATACTCTTGTAGTCATGAAGAACTTTTAAAAAACCTTGTTCATATTTTTCTATTTTAGGAGAAATTGAAACCATATACCATTGAGTAGATTTCCTAGAATGCTCATTATTTGAAGGCTGCATGTAGGCTGAATATAATAAATACTGCCCTTCTTCATGAAAGTGGACAGTTCAAATTTTGTCATTGCCTTCTAAACTGTCAACTCCACTGTTTTCAGACATGTTATGCTGCCTGTCAGTTTGGTGTAGTGACCTTTCCAGGAAATTACAGCATTCTCCAGTTTGGCATACTCATGGCTAGAAAATGTTCAATGCATTAGCACATACCACTATGATTCAGTCATTTCATTTCTTGCCTGTCCTTATTTCTGTAGTTCTAAATATCATCACGTGTTTTAAATGGAAGTGCTAAAGCCACAGGAAAAATAACTGCTGTTTTCTAAACCTTTCTGGCAGTAAGCATAAAGAGAATTCTTTTGTAGAGCATTATCATGGAAGAAGTATTAAAATTGATTTGCATAAATTTATTTACCTGTTTGATAAAGATTAATTCATTAAATGAATATTGAAGGATGATTTGGTATCATTTTTTGTTCTTTTTCTGCTGGTTGTCCCCAGTTTAATATGCACTTTCTGGTTTAAGAGAAACCTAAAAGCTGAGCCATCTCACAAATAAAATCAGATTATATTTTTAAATGGCATGATGCTGGATAACACTAAGTATAAAAAGTTTGAAAATTTTATAGTAGTTTCTCAAAAAGATCTTGAAATTTTTTTATTGCTCTGTTTGGTAAATCTGCTTCTTTTTGCCTCTCTGTAAAGCGCTGCAAAGATGTTTTTTTGCACAGAAATAGAGCACTGTAGATTTGTACTCAATTTAACTAAGGCATATTTTTCAATTCTACCATAAAGCTGTGCTTTTGTCTCCTCTGTGCTTCACAGAGAAATACATTCAATGACATTATTTTCTGGCAGCTTTAGTTATTTGCTTTCCACTGTAAAGGCCTACCAGGCAGATAAATGAATTCCATTTTTCCCTCCTTCTGTCTGTTGTCAAACAGAAATCAGGTATCCTAAATAAAAATAGTTGAATTGGCCACTAAGTGGGATGAAAAGTGACCAGAGCATGTGGTCCAAATCAGCAATAGTTGCTGTTTATCTTTAGCTAATGTCTGCTTGACTTCACCTTTAATTCCACTAGTAAAAGGAGGATCTAAAGGTAGAGCTTTGTTCTTTGTTTGGGGTTATTTTGAGTCTGTCATAAAGCAGCAAAACATTTGTTGGCAGATTTTGAAAAAAATTCTCATGTGCAAGAGCAGAGAGAAATACATAGTCCAAAATGAGGCTGTGATAAAGCCCAAAATGAAATTTGTGAAAGAATAAAAAGGTAGGGTTTTTTTTGTTTGTTTGTTTTTATTTTTGTTTAGTGTTTTACAGAGATCAGAAATAAAGAAGGTAATGGATTTTCATATATGGCTCCATGAAAAATGTGTATTATAATATCCTAATGTTTCAAAAAAACCAAACAGACAAAGAAACTGATTAGGAATCACATTTGCTAAATTATTGGCAAACAATAACTAGATGATCCCACAGGGTAGTCAGTGAGACTGCTGCTGATATTAATGTTCTCTGTATGTGTGTATTTCCACATGGACAACAAAGAGCAACTGTTAACTAATTTTTATGGCACAGAACTGGAGCCTGTTTGTGTGTGGTTAAAAGGATTTAATAGTTTTTGTGTTTGAGCTGACATGTTGATTTCAAATGTGGTGCAGATAAATCTAAAATATATTTATTTGGATCCAGAATAATGAGCTGACATGTTGATTTCAAATGTGGTGCAGATAAATCTAAAATATATTTATTTGGATCCAGAATAATGAGTATTATGTCAAAAATATTGAGAGGACAGCCAGCAAACTAATTTTTCATAATGTGCCAAGAGAATACTTCATGGGTAACTGATGGATGAATAAACCAAGTTGTATGATAAGGCAGTTATCCCTGTATTTCTACATCTCCAAAGAAAAAAGGTAGGCTGACATTGTTTGAGCTTTTCCTTTTTAGATATCACATATCTGGAATTTAGGTGGTTGAAATCCTGAACTTTAAGATGACTTGGCAAAAATTTTAAAGATTCCTTTATGACACTGGAGAAACATGGTTCCTTTTCTTTATTTATTTCGACACTATTTAAGTCAATTAAATTAGGATCAAGCTGCCAACAAGCCATCTAAAGTAATATTGAGGTAAATAATGAATGCATTGCAGGAGCTTTCTCCTCCTTAAGTGTTATGGAACAGCTATAGCCTGTGGTGGGATATGAAAACTGATTGATATACTCATATTAGTCTGATGTTAATTACTTATCCAAATGAATGGCTCAGTGAAAATGGGAAGAAATACTTCAAGAATGGGACAGGAGATGTGTGGGCAGGAAATAATTTACTGAATTTGCAAATTCACACTTCCATGAAACTTCTTTTTAGCTACAAATTCTAATATTCCAGTCCCTTTAACTCAGATATTGATAATACATCGTGTATTTACCTAAACAAAATTATATACAAGGAAAAAATGATATTTAATTTGGTGATAACAGAAATTATACTTAAGAAGTAATTTCTGACAGGGGACTAATTTTGAATTTTTTAAAATTTAGGTTCCTAAAAATAAAGAACAGGAGATACTGGACCTAGTTCTTATTTACTTTAAGTTTTACGAGACTACCTAAACTCCTGACCCCAGTAAGTTTTTCTTAGTTAAATATGCACATTGATCACTGAACAATTTGAAATAGAAGATAAAAGCAATTAAAATAAATACGTTGTTCCATGCCGAATGATATGCCACTTTGCTTCTTATTTGCTTATGATACTGATTCTTTAAAATAACAATATTTTCCAAAAGCTGCATAAACCCCAGACTTCAATAGCTTTGCTTACAGCTATCCTAAACACCAAGACCTAGTAAATCTATGAGTAAACAGAAGTAGTTCTTCCAAAAATATGCCCTAAATATTTTTTGTTCTGAGATGTCTGATTATGTAGAACTAGAACCCTTTTTAAAGACAATCAATGCTTATTGCAAGCTATGTAATAAAGGTTATGTTCTACAAAAAGTCATATAGCAAAATGTGCAAAAATTGTAAATTGCAGCCATGTCTTATTTTGGTTTAACTTGTACTGACATCTGGTTTTCAATTTGCCAAACCTTTTTGAATTTCATGAACCTACCAAGTGTTGATATCCACTCTACTTGGTGATAAATCTCTGGTGTTTAATGAAACACACTTCTGAGCTTATCACACTGACATACCATTGTCCAATTTTGCTGGGTTATTTCTAATAATCACAGTAATTCAGGTTCAGAAAAGCTCATAAATACAAGCTTCCTAAAATGCTAACTCTTACTGAAGTGATTAAAAATTAAGTGTGTGAGAGCTTTGCCAACTCAGGGCCTGCATTAAAAATTTCATCTGTTGCTCCCATGGTACCAACACAGACCACCACTAGGTGTCCTCTCCTTGTTGTCCTGTTCCTTGCCAACGGGGCAAAAACACGCATTATTTGTCTCTCTGATGTTGAATCATTGTTATTTCCTAAATAAAATTATCGTAAAAGAACACTTATGTTATCCAGAAAACAGAAGGAAACTCCTGCTTCAGTAGCCTGCTGTTTCTGTGGTAGGTACACAGATGACTTTTGTCTGCTACAAGAAAACTAAACTTTTTCTTTCCCCTAAAGCCAGGTGAAAATTCAAGGTTTTATCTCTCCTCTTGATCACTGACTGGGGAAATTTGTGGGAAGGGAGAAATGGTGAGCTAGGTGGGTACTTGGTCGTGTTGGATGCAAACACTTACTTTTTTTTACTGACTGTATTATTAGTTTAATTTTATTTTATTTTAACAGGACACTGTCTGCAAGACATGGGGTTTTCCTGTCAGTGATGGTGGTTTACAGTTTAACTTTTTTAATTAATAGCTGTGTGGAAATGGGAGGTGACATATTTTTTCTTTGTTTTTATTTAATTTTAATTCCTGTCATCCAAGGAGATATTTTGAAATATATATTCTAGGCCCTACATGGTTGTGTCAATTAGTCAAGTACTGCAAGTAAGTGCACTGGTACAGGCTGAGTGGCAATTTTGAAGTAAATTAGCTTAAAGTAGGACATTTTTTATTGCCTTTTAGAGATACATGAACCAAATATGAGTTGTCTGTCTCTTAAGGAGTGAGGGGAAGATATTTGTTAAGTAACTCGAGGGGAAAGAAGACATAGGCAAGTCCACCTTCTTTTACTGTCATAAAGTCTGTGAATCCTGCAACAAAGCCTCTGTACTGATGTCTTCTGCCTTCTTAACATTAAGAAGATGGAAATAGGAGGTAGGAGAAAATCCCTAATTCTAGAAGAAGGAAACAGAAACACAAACAGTGCCTTTTTTCTTTTTTTTTTTTCCTTTTTGGGATGTTAAGCTTGGAAAATGGCTCATGTAACAATTGCTGAATTAGTGAATTTGTGTCCTTCCACATGAAGCCCATGGCTGGGGTCACAACAAGGTTTGCTTGAGGGTTCCTCTTTGTTCTGCAGTCTTTCCTGCCAGATCATGATGACCAGCTGTGGTCATGAGTGCTTGGCATGTGCTGACCAGCACCATCTCTTGTGTAATCTACAGGGGAAAAAAAAAAAAAGCCCAAACACACTGTTTGCTTGCAATTTGAGCTGAAAAATCTGTGAGTGCTCCTTGCTCAGCATTGCTGTAGTAGATGAGCTCTCCAGCTTTATCAGAGCAGAGGGCTGCTAAGCCCTCAGTTCCACAAAGGGAATGTGTTGTGCTAGCTGTCAGTTTGTTTCTGGGTGAGACTTGCAGTGCTGGTATTCCTCCCTAATTCGATTGGGATGTTGGCTAATGGATAGTCTGTCTCTAGGACAGAGAGGTGCTTTATCTGCACTGAGCCAGAACCTGGACTACTAGTCCTTTTTTTCCCTGCTTAAATTCAGAGTGCAAAGGCAGTTTCTTTGAGACGGTTGAGGCTGATGTCTTGATAATGTAGTTCTGATTTGCCAAATAGAATTTGCATAAGTGGGTAGAATTGAAGGTAGATTACATAAATAAGAAGGTAAGATACCCAAATTCTAACATAAAGTGTTATACAATATAAATGAATATGTGAATCGAAAAAGTTTTCATCACTCTGATACAGATATGTAGGAGACAGTGCTGTTCATGTTTTCTTCTCTGACATGTAACTTACAAGGCTATTGTCTGTGTTTTGCTAAATGAGCCCCTAATACAATCTTTACAAAAGTCATAGTGTTCCAAATGGGAAATTTCAGTGGATCTCATTTCATATAAGCCTTTTTGTTTACATGAAATTATGCATATTTTAATGTTAGGTGGACAAATTGTGTTCAGTTGTGCAATATTTTTTAAGGAAAAAATTTTGAGGAAAATTATTTGTGTGAGAAATGTATCTATCATTGCAGGTAAAGCATACGTCTGTAAGCATCACTGACAAAACCTCGGGTTTTGATGTTTCACTCCTTTAAATTCCATGCAACTGTAGGGAAATACAAATAAGGGATAAAGACAATTAAAAGGCATTATTATCCATGGTGTC
Organism: Lanius collurio; assembly: GCA_020086605.1. Taxonomy (NCBI): domain Eukaryota; kingdom Metazoa; phylum Chordata; class Aves; order Passeriformes; family Laniidae; genus Lanius; species Lanius collurio. Next base: position 22,266,739 of record JACBWW010000008.1, read on the forward strand.
CTAATAATAGAATACTAATGGTTGAAAAAGAACAGCACATTTGTAGAGAAGGCAATTACTGAAATGCAAGCAAGACACTGAGTATTCTGGTTTTTAATTCCCTACTTTATGGTCTAGGCATAATCACTTTCATAGAAAGAATAATCCATTCCCCTAGAGAGTAAATGGGAAGTGTATTGAGTGTAAAGTTTCTTGCTTCATCGTTCTACCCCCTTTTTAAGACTGTGCAAACTGAGCTGCCTTTCTTCTGTGCCTACGCCAGGAGAGTAATTGTGTGGTGGTGATGCATTCCCTGGGAGATAAACCAGGGAAATGTAGAACATAGCCTGAGATAAATTTCCCTGAACTCAAAAGCTGGATGATAATGTTTTCTTCTTTATGTAAGTGTTTGCCTGGCTTCTATGGTAATGTTCCTGGGGGATTTGACTGTAGTCAACCCAGAAGACGGGTTCACCCTTGCAATAACATTTATAGATAACACCAGTCAATCAGTTTTGAAAATTATCAGAGAAGTGTCAGCATGTCTTTGACACTTAAGTGTAACACAGGTTTTTAGCAGATTTTTTTTTTTTAAGTCCAACTCATTGTTCAATATTTTTAACCCTTTTAAGCCATTCTGGTAATAGCTCCTTTTTTTTTTTTTTTTTTGCACTTGCTCGAGCTTGCACATGCTACTTGTGTCTGTAAATTTGTAAAAAAAAACAAAAAAACAAACCTTGTTCTTCCATTTTAAGCTTTAAGCAGAAATCTCACTTAGCTTTACAGGGTAATGGCCTGCTGGATACACCCCATATCAGGCAAGGGGGAGGTCAGGCATGTTCAGTCTTCTTGCAAGACAGAAGAGCTTCTGGCTGCTCACCATGTCATCCTGCTCCCTCCCTGGAGCTGCAGAGCCGTCAGAGAAGGTGATGATGCCCAAAGAGCTGTTTGGGCAGCCCACGCTCTGGATCATGGTTCACCATTCGGACACTGCGATACTGCAGAGTCCTTCCCACAGGGAGTGCAGGGATTACAAGCTCCCTTTGATTCCTGCAGTGATGAGACAGAAAGGGACCATGTGAACGGAATTTCTCAGTTCTTTTCCAATGTATTTTTAAAAAAAGTAAATATTGTACAGATTTTACAAGAATGCAGTTTTGTTCCTTGCAGGCTAAACACAATTCATTCAGGAATCTCTGCGTTTTCAATTTATATTAATAATGACCACTACAGAATGACTGTTTAACTTTGATTACTCAGAAACAGTAAATGAACTAAAAGATGTTCTCACCTTGTTACTAATGCCTTGTAGAATCCTTTCCTTCTTTGTTTTTTTTCATAATAGCCACAGATCTTTGTGAGTAAAGAAGTCAGTCATTCTCTTTATGCAGCTGCTAGGGAAGAAATAGTTAGGGATATTTTATGGTCATTTTATGCTGTTTTAAAAATACTTACTTTTGAAATAAATTTTTAAAACACAAATTTGAAGCTGGGTTGCTAATCTACTAAATATGCCAGTAAATAATTTGAAATGAGAGACATACAATCCACTGTAATAATTCCTCATACAGTATATTATTGATATGTGTATTAAGGAAAATGTCTTTATAGTGCATCATTACTACTGCAGCTGCGGAATAAATGATACAGTAAAAATTAGAAAAGTGTGTGCATAGAAAGTGGATATGTGAAATTTTAACATTTTCTTAACCTTTGCCTACAAAGGGGCAGTTTCATTTTTAAATTAGGTAATCATTTATTAAAGGGTGAAAAGATAATACATTAGATTTCAATTTAATATAATTCTGTATTCCAGTTTGAGAAGAAAATTGTCAGTTGAACTGAACAGCTTTTTAAAAAAAAATCCCCAAGCCCACCATTGTATTGTCTTGGTTCACTTATGTGCAGAACATTGTGCAGGTGAAATTCTGTGGGATTTTGTAGGAGAGCTTTGGTTATCTCAGAAAGATCTGAGAGGTAGAAAAGTGAGAAATAGAGGTGTCTGGAGAACTTGTTCTGGGCTGTGCTGGTTACATCCATGCACTGTTGCTTTTATTTATTTATTCTCCCAGTTTGTCATGTCCCTGAGCTCATGTGGGCATACTATTGAATAAATAAGGACTGAAATGACACAGAACTCACTACATGTCAATAGGTCAAGGATCATGTTCTGATTTTGATCAAATTTGGAAACCTTCTAATAAAATACCTGTGACACTACCAATTTAAGTAGGTTTCTGTTGTTATGGCTCCCATTGAGGACCATGAAATGTGTTTCAATAGTTAAATAAGAAAAAGGGTCTTTTTTATACGAGTAAAATGGCCTGGATTAACCATTTAGGGAGCAATATGCAACTGTATAAAACCTATTTAGAGAGGGTTGAGGAGCTGTAATGGCGGTGTAGAAATGGCTCTACCATTTGAATGTTATATTAAATGAGTTATTTCTAACCTGTATCTCATGGAGTTTATTCCACATAATGGGTATTATCCTATTAATGTATGATTGAAATGTAGTTGTGACCTGGAAAAAACAGGGAAATCACCTAATTTAGATTGTCAGAGCTCCTTGCTGCCAGGTGGAAACGAAGGCTGTGGTTGAACTGTTAATCTCTCCTCACCATATTGCACTGGGAACATGCTCTATATGTCACCATTTTCACCTTTCTTAACCCAGGCAAGTGCTTTGTTGTGGTCTTTCCATGTATTGAAGCTCGTAGTTTTCTTTGTTACTTTTTGTCTGCTTAAAACACCTTTTTTTTTCCCCCATGCTCTCTTCTTTCAGAACCAATGAGTTTAACTGTACATCTCCTTAACTTAGTATGGTGGTTTGTGGGTGTCTGTTCTTTCTTTCCAGTAAATTTTCCAATTTGTTAGTGACCTGGCAGAAACGATTGCCATGTCATGTATTTGGTGTCAGTTCAGTTTTGGATTTGTGTGACAGAACGGTGTGCAATACATGAGATCCTGCTTGAATCCAAGTGGATTGTCCCTGGTGAGGAGCTGTGGGAGTAGTGCCCTGTATATAAGAGAAACCACCTCTAAAAAAGTCAAAGTGTCTGAAGACTAGTTATGATGTAACTGCTGTAATCTTTGCCAGAACCATGGACATTGTTTGTTTGAACTGCCTGTAGAATAGAGGAAAGATGTGACTATCAACTGCCCCCTCCCACAAAAAAACCCAACCCAACCAAACAAAAACCAACCAAACTCCATGCACAAACAAAGGCAAAATAGAAAAAACCCCCAAGAAGCACCACAAATACGAAACATGAGAGAGCAATGGTAGTTCAGACAAATATGCATGTACATATTTCTGTATGTCTGAAAGGTGAAGATTCCTCAACACAAGCACATCACTCTGTACCTCTGAAAAGTAAACAATCTACAGTTCTTATCTCTCAGATTAATTCTCCATGCGTTATGTACTCAGTTTACCTTAAGTGACTGCCAGTATTCAAAGATTCATGACAAACAGACAGTCCTTTATCTCAACTAAAAATTTTAAGTTTTACTGTTGAGTTGATACTTCTGTTCGTACTCTAATTATAGTGGCATACACAATTTATGGCCAAAACTTGAACCTGGAGAGCAAATATTGCTGTGCATAACTTAAAATGAATCTCTTTTTCAAGAGCACCTTCCTGTGGGATTTCCAAAGCACATTATTGAAAACAATATAGTAGCTCTCATCGGAATGATCGATTTTTCCCTTAACCAAAGACATGAGTTATGTCTTCATCTGTCTTAAAAATATCTAGGCATCCCATATGAGAATTGTTTCCCAGCTGGGGAAATATAATGTCAGATATGTTTCAACAAGGAAATGGAAATAAAAATGCATCTGAAATGTAGTTTCAGCAGGTAAGAGGGAACTTCTAGAACTCTGCCTTGTTTTGATTATGGAGAAGTTTTAAAATACTGAACCCAAACAAATAACTTGCATTTTTCTTGCAAGGACTTTCAGATGAATTAAGCAAAACACTGTTTTTCCTCCAGCGTTAGTCATATGAACACTCTTTTCCTATCACTTATTCATTTTGCCCAGGGCAAAAGCAGCCTCTACCATAAACGTGTTTTTCTCTTTTTCCTGTTTCGTATGTGTCAATTTTGGTAACTTAATACACAACTTCGCCCACTTTGGATATCTGTTTATGTTTCTGATAACCCTTGCATATCACGAATATGTGTCTTTCTTGATCTTTTAAAAATAGTTTGAAAAAAATCAGTCTATTTTGAGGCATTCTTAATGGGCATACTAACTGCAAGGCACAAGAAATGAGGGTGTCAAAGGTTTGTATGACTAAAAGTAATATCAGCACTAATTTTTTTTTATTGAAGTAAATCCATGAAGAGATATCTTATTTTAAAAATAGTTTTAAAACAAATTCTGGCAAAACTTGCCATGCTTTCTTCCTTTTACTTTCCCATTGTTATTCCTATGGAAGGTGTCTGTAGACACCTTTACACTTTGTGTAAAGTGAACATGGTTCTGAAAGCTGAAAACATGAAGACTACAGCTAAATTGTAATTTTAAAACTACATATGTCTCTATTAACCTGGTTAGAGCTAAGGATTTAAAATTGTTGTGACAGTACATTAGGGCATTATTTATTATAGACACAATATTTTTATTTAAACTCTCAGCCTCATGCAGTGAATTGGTTTCTTTCTCATATTTTTGAACAAATTTAAAAAAATGGTCAGTTCAATATTTGGTTTGTGAATTCAGCATGGAAATGCAAAAGGAGGTATGTAAAATTAAACTTTTTAGTTCTTTGTGAATTATATTTGAATACAGAACTTTGTTTCTCTCCTCATTTAATAAGTCCTACCTGAATTATGATCATGGTCATATGGATTTCTTTCAACTTTCTTTAAATGTTTGGGGTTTTTTGTTGTTGTTTTCTTTGTTGTTGTTTTTTTTTCTGATATGATGAATATCATAATGGTCTTTAGAAGTAGTCATTATCAGCTCCTTTAGAATTAGAAAATTTAGCCCAATGCTGGAATTTCATCTGAGAGTGCAAAATAATTCCCCACCAATTAAAGATCTATAACTTTTTGCTGAGTCATGACAGAGGTATGGCTTGAGATACTTAAAATTGGGATTGCAGGGTTATTATACATATTTGAGAAATCTTCCTTTACTTTATTTTTTTGATCTTTTGACCTAAGGTCCTTGAAGCAGCAGTGTACTTCTAGCTCTATGCTCTAGTACTAAATATACTTAAAAATTTTAATACTATAATAACCCTTATGCATCCTACACCTAGGGAAGATGAGAGGACAGGGAAAAAAGAAAAATCTGGCAAGAGGGGACAAACCATCTCATGTCTGTCTTTTCTTTCTAGTCCTTGTTACTTGCTACTGTCTAGAAAAGCATTATCAAGAAGCTTATGTGTTATACCTTCCATGACTATCATCTTTTATTTTATGTTCTGTGAAAACATGCAAGTGATATGGCTGGTTTGAATTGCTTCCACTACTCTGATACCCACTTAATCACTGGAAACTGAAAACTCCATTTGTTTCTCTCCTGATTATGTTCTTGTTATTTTAAGTACTCAGTGTGGTGAAAAAGATACAAGACTGGAGACACCTCACAAGAAAATGTCTCTCTGAATTTCGAAGAGAGAAAGTATATTCAGTACAGTTTCTACTCAATCTGCTGAATAGTGCTTTTTTAAATTTTATGTGTAAATACTTTTGTTTGACTATGTATTTATTATTATGGGAACAATGGCAGATTTTTACAGAAATCATGACTATATCTGGGCAGTTTGGGCAGTTAGATACACTGAAGGAATTTATGCTGGAAATCACAATGTCTGGTATTTTCTGTCATGACTTCAGTAGTGTTATCATCATGTAATAATTGAATAATCAATAAGTTACATATGAATATTCTCACTGCTTATGAAGCCTTGACAATTGCCTTGTTCTAGTTCTTGAATGTTCATGAGTCTTTAGTTGTCTGGACTCCTTAAGGCAGTTTGGGACAGGTATAGAAGCAGGTTTCCAGCTACCTAGAGGACATCAGTAGGGTCAGATACACACAGACCTCATCAGGCAGGAACAGGCAGCAGCTGAGCTGGGCTGTTGTGATCACTACACTTGGGACTGAAGTGTTGCAAGTGCAGTATTTGCACCATTGCCCCTCCCATTTGCATGTATTTAACATTTTGCATGTTTAGTTTAACTAAAGTAGGTTAGCAGGGTAGGGAGATACAATTTCGAGACCTGACATTTTTCTTTTCACTGAACGGCTTATATGAAAATAGGATTTAGGAATGCTGATATATAAATCTGTTAAATATTCTTCAGCATTTTCACATTTCTGATGTTTTACATGGATAAAGTTTATCCAACTGTATTTTATTTTTAAATTGAGCTACAGATGTACGGAGTGACCTCCAGCTGAAAAACATGCCCTCAGACATTTCTCCCACAATATCTTTCAGTCCCACACCTCTTCCTTTATATTGTTGTCTTGGAAGGACAAAAAGCCTGTGCTCTGTGCTCGCAGGCAGTGGGTCTTGAGCATTAGAGATTGCTACTTGATTTATATCTCTGTGTCCCTCAAGTCTAGCTGAAGATGGAAAACATGAGAGGTTTTAGTGACAGTTTTTACTTAGTCTGGTACAAATAAGCATATCAAGAAGAATTGGGCTCCATTTTTTTTTGGTACACTTGGAAACAGGAGAGAAAACTGTTTTTCTAAACTTGTCATATTTTCTGAGTTAAATGAGGATTTTTGCCAGCCATTCAAGATGAAAGCTAGAGAATGTAGAATTGTTCCACTCATCAAATTTATTCCTTGTTACAAATTTTCCCCTATAGTAGCAGTGCTTTAATTTATAAAAGGAAACAAACCCAAAGTGGTTCACTATATCATCCAGTAATGTCTTGAAGAAGATAATCCCTTCCTTCCTAGGTGTGAAGGGCTTCAGGCAGGGTTGGCATGGGATGAGATTGGCACTGGCACACTGCCCTACGTGACCTGATTTGATTCCTTGTGCCAGACTGAGCACCTAATGGAGCAGGTGGGAGCACTCATACTGATGGAGAGGCAGCAAGCCTGTGTGTGGGTTTTGTGGAATGACTGTTCTATGACATGGAGAAAGGGCAGCCCTGACAATTCCCATTGACTAGCTGTCAGCAGATACACACTGCCTGTTAGGTCTCTTAGCAGCACCATCTGAAATGTCCATCTCTTTCCAAAGATTGGGCAGGGAGCACAAACACCCATTAGTCACTGGAAAGCAAACACTTCAAAATCAGGACTTTCATAGGCTTGGCTATTTAGAGCTGTTCTCAAGTTCCTGGCCAGTGATAGCATTGAGGGTTGTCTACAGGAGAAGAAAGGTGCATGACCTGGAGAGAATGGAAAGTTGGAGCTCCTTTAGTTTTACCTTTTAATATTTTGAATTCAGTGATCCTGTCTCTGAGTTTATCTCAGCTGAATTCAGTGAGGTGGCACCAGTGAAAATTTGAGAATATTCTGTATTACTGGTGGAAGCTCTGGAGTCTCCTTAGGACTTGGGTTGGTGACCCATTTCATTCACTGGTGAGTGGAAAAATAGACAGGTCTGCTGAAAAGCTCTTTTAAATGTGAAACAGAAGAACAAATCAGACCTTTTTAAACATTTATTTTAAAGTTGCTCTTCAGTTTTAGTGAAGCACATGTTCCATGATTGTGCCAGAGCTTTGCAGGGATACTGCTAGCATTCAGTTACCTTCAATGATATTCTCAGAACATTTATATAGTAGCAGGGAAAGAACGATTCTAATTCTTCACAGTGTTTGTCATGGCAGATCAAGTATTTGTACGTGAAAAACGGTTATGTATTTTGTGTTATGCTTTTTGAAAGAATTCTTACAGATCTGTTGAGCATGAGGAAAAGTTGTCAGCTCACAAGTGTTGATGAACATCACGATGTAGGTATCAAATTGTTAGATAAAAAATCAATTATACTAATTGTTAAATGGATAGAGGTACTTCAGAAGCATCTGGTGATTTGGCCTATTACTAGTCTCTCAGTCTTCTATATACTATGACTAGTTTAGAAAAAAAAGTATTCAAATGGAAAAATGGCATTTTGATGAGCCTTTTATCCTTAAGTGCTCAATGTGAAGTTTTATTACAACACTTAAAAGAAGTGTGTCTCTGTAGGCACCTAGTGACTTTATCTATTTACTGATTGAAAATGTGATGAGATTAACTATTGGTAGCTGAAAAAATGATGAAAGGTGGTCTAACACTGACACAGATCTCCTGGCCTTACATCTAATCAGTATAAGAAGAAACAGCCAAAATGTTCAGGAAGATGGAGTATAGCATCAAAAAGGCTAGAGTGAAAAAATCTGCATGCCTTCAGAGAAAAGCCTGACATGGCATATCTTTTATTTTATATTATTCTTCAAAATGTGTTCCTACCCTGAATAACACGTTTGTAATTCATAGTACTGTCTTTGCTGGCATGTAAAGATTATCTAACTTTTTGTCATGCTAAATGCACCAGCATCAATAGAGGATGCTATTCTGTCTGTTGCAAGTTAATGTTTCTTTCAAACTTTGCAATTTCTTAAACTGAAATCCAGTTTAAAATCTGGAATTGTGACTGTGCACTTCTTTTGTGACATGGGTTGTTTTTACCTGTTCCATGAACCATCAGCCACTTTTTTTTCCCCAAAGTGACATCTATTCAGAGTTCTTGATTTGCCACATTTTTCCCTCATTCCTTGAGGAGTGAAGTATGAATTATCTTAAGTGGAATTCCAAATCCAAAATTCCTAAAATTAGTAGACAGCTGCTTGTTTGCTGTGGTATCCTTAGCATATAAAAATGTGTTGTAAGTTACAAGGTTATATTGTCCTGTCTCAGCTTAATTCCCAGACAGTCAGCAGTTTTTGAGCTGGGAACCAGTTGGAGTTTGGCATTCTCAGGGTAACACAGATTGGCTTATAACCTTGACATAGTTGACAGCAATTCAGAATGATATTAAATATATACCAGTGCTTACATTTAATTGTTGTCAGTGATTTCCCTGATGCTATAGCACCATTTGTAGCAAAGTGTTACAAATTCACTTTGTCCTGTGCCTTTTTAGGTGTGCCATTGATAGGAGGTTTTGAGACTCAGCAGTCGCTGAAGAGGATCAGTAAAATGTTCTTTCTCCTTGTAGTGCAGATTAGCTATCACAGATCCTTGATCCATCAGTATTCAAATGCCTTTATCCTTTCATCCTGTTTATTTCTGTAAGATCAATGGGGTTACAGCAACCTCTGTACCTACCAGGATGCAGGTTTTTAAGAATCTCAATAGGCTGTTAGAGACAGGCCTTCTTGGTGCTTTGCTGGTCTTGCTCCGTTGTGCCCACATCAAGCCCAGTGTTAAATGTACCCTACATTTATATAGCTTTGAGATTGCTGCAGTTCTTAGGCAGGTAGATTTATTCCCTGTTGCCTTTCTTGCAGCTGGTAGGGAGCTGCTGTGTGCCTCACAGATCATATTTCTACTACTGTTTCTGTGAACACTGTAATGCCAGCCAAGTCAATATTGTTTTGTAAGTCTTATTTCTCAAGCTCCTTAAAACTGATTTATTTGATTTTACTTTTTTTTTTTTTCTTCCAGAGTAGTAAGTAACATGAACTGTGTTATTCATGGATGAGGTTTCTTATTATTTGTCAAAGACTTTTTAAAGAGATGCAAGTTTTAACGAAGTTATGAAATGTTCAGTTTTTCTGGGGTGCATTGTTGCTTCCTACAATCATAATTTTGGAGAATTTTAGTTTCAAAGCTGAAACATTGCATACTTTGAAGATAGTTTGAAGGCTTGGATTTGAATATATCAAATTCTAAATAGAAGATAGGTTTCAAGTACTTTTAACAGTCTGTATTTCTGAAGTTTCGTATCACCTGCTACTTACCATTTCATTAAGAGTTTTCTCAGAGTTTCAAAAACCAGTAAAGTTTGGTTGGTCTGAATTATTTTTTTTTTCTTCATAATGTCTTAAATTACTTGAGTCTCTTTATTCAATATACAATTTTGAGGGAATCCCATGAATAAGCATACGGGGAAAGAGGGGACACTGGGAAACTCCCACAGGGTCTATATGCTGTAATACTTGCCATTGGAGTGGCAGAATTCCACTATTTCCTTGAATATACTTTGTGATTAGAGGTTTGCTTTTCAATTCCATGACTGATATAAAAACATAAAAAATACTGATATCAACTCTGCTGAGTAGTTATAAGGCCAGCAAGCTTCAGTTCTTGGAAAAACATATTTAAAATTAGTAATACTTTCTGTCTGTTGTGAATTTTACATTCCATGTATCTAACTTGTTTAGGCTTGGATGTTATTGTATCCACACTTCTATTTTCTTTGGGAGAAGGGGATTGGAAGGTAATCAATGAAGGGAAAATTCCACTGTCAGATGATTAAATATTCCTTCCCATTAGTAGGGATTTTCTTTTCTCGTTCTGCTATTTTTGTGCACCGTAGATAATTCCAGTAACAGCAGTAGCAATGTCTGACCTTGGGTTGTAACACACCCAAGTGGCATGCCAATCTTGCCTTCATTTTGGCAGTGATAAGTTAAGGCTCTAGGATAATTAGAGCTGGCATTTTTTGCAAGTTGTGAGCTTTCACAGCAGATGCCAATTCATGTTGCCAAAAATAATAATAATAATTTAAAAAAATAGAAAGAGTGATGCTACCAATGACAGCTCTTTAGTGTGGAAAAACCTCAGATCTGAATATTTTTCATTGATGCGAGGGGAAAAAGGGGGAGAGAGAGAGAGAGAGATACTGCAAAGAATAATATTCAGTAAATGAGATAACTCACCTTGAGCACAGGAGAATCAGATAAAGTCCCTGCCTAGACACACTCCTATACCCCCTAGTGAGTGGTCCCAATTATCAGGTGACTACATACTCCCTTCTTGATCTATTGAAGTGGTTCCATTTTGTTCTTAGGTAATAATTAATATATTTCCTATGTCAGATGAGTGTTCTGGCCTCAAGGCTCCACAGGAGAAATGCCTCAGTATTTGTTTTTTATTACATTGCAGAAATGTCTTGGACCTGTTAACAGTGCACACTGAAATGTCTGTGTTTTGTTTGAAGCTGTAGAGGCTTTTGGGATGAGGACAACTTTCCTGCTCATTTCTAAAGATAGGCAGATGGTATGTCTGCATATTTTTCCAAAATTTCAGTATCAAATTGAAACTAATATGTTTATTAACTTTTCTGCTCTTCCAAATTTTTTTGTTGTTGTTGCAACTTATATCCATTGCAAATTAACTTTTCTCTATTTGCTTTCCTGAGCCTTGACAGTTGTCACGTTACTCTAAGGTGTTTATAGGCAGTGGTGACAAAATTGCTTTTAAAATGTCAGTGCTGGCAGCTAATGGAAGAGTTATTACTAACAGCTGCTCTTTGCTGAGAAAATGGTCAATGCCAATATACTGTAATAATTCTGTTTCTCTCTATTATTATTCAACTCTATAAAGTGCTCATGATTTTTCATATGAGTTGCATGGAATGTTTGATTATCTCCCACTCCTCACCCCTTATAGGAGGCAATGTTATTTTGTTAGCTCAAAGCTCATTTTTGTCATTTATAAGCTCAAAGGTAAATGTGTTAGTTTGAAAAAATAAATTAGTGGAATTTATTTATCTTTATGTATCCACAGGTAAAAGACATATATGCATGTTAGAACCAGAGTGGAATCTAATAATGAGGAAAGACAATATAGGAAGAATTTATTTATGACATTTATATTGATAGTTTTCTTAATGCAGATTTGTGATTGTTTATTATTCCAGTACACTCTGAATGAAGGTTTTGGGGTTTTTAAAATCATTTAGAGGATGATGACAAAGACATCTCCATGAATGTAGGAACACAATTCAGCATGTGACTCAGAGACAGCAGCTGGGGTTGTGTGACAATCTCTTTTTCAGCAGTTCTGTTTTTTGAAGGACTTCATGATTTTTCTTTGCTTCAATAAAGAACAAAATACAATAATGTCAAGTTTACAAACAGGAGGAAAAAAAAAGAATGTTCTTCAATTAAGATAGAGTATTTTAGCTTGACAAAATCAAAACATTTGATTTCACCTTTATTTTTCATTTACATTATTGTATATACAGTTGTTACAATTTTAGTTTTAATTGAGAGATGGGATATTTCAACATTGTCAAGTCCTTAACTTCCTCCTTGCTCCTCCTCCTGCAGAAAATGTTGGAAGAAGTGGTTTTCTTTCATTTTGAAAGAAATGTGCTTCCCAATCTGAAATATATATATGTATTTTAATCAGATCTACTACTGAGTTACATAAAACCATAACAGATTTTTGTGCATACTAAGATTGGCTACCATGCATTTGCTGAAATAGAATGACTCATTTTCAGGAACAGATAAAGCCATTATACTGCCTGGAACACTCTTGATGCTGTCTGGCTTTTACTTTTCAATTACAGCATACATTATTTAATAGTTTTCTCCTCTTAAGGTCTTCATACCTTCTCTGCTTTTTCAAGAATAAAAATCTAATAGTATGGAAAGTGTAAAAATTACCATGAAAATTATATTTGGGGAAAACTTGTGATACCTAATACTTATGCCATTAATTATGCCAAGGATTTTTTTTCAAAATCATCCTAAATTCTGTGCCACTGAGCATATACATTTGCCTTGAGCCAGATGTGGTTGGGGAGACGATATAAAGCATAGAGGCCAGAGTAGTGCAGGGTTTTGCTATTCAGCGTGGTCTGTACCGTGGTGACTCAGGCATATGTCCTGTGGGACAGTCTGAAACAGGGGTCCCCCTCCATCATCATGAAGTAAATCAATTTACTGAACAATTATACAGAAGCTAGTGATACTATTTTCAAGGCTGGTATTACCAATAGTCCCTTCTTAAACTGTGGTATGATTTTTGGGGTTGTCCTGTGCAGAGCCAGGTGTTGGGATTGATGGTCGTTTCCAACTTGTGGTATTGTATGTTCTATGATTCTAAATCTGGAAGGTGTTGATTCCTGGTGGTTTGCATTAGGCTTTGAGAAGGAGGAGATTTCAGAGAATCAGGAGAAGAAATAGATAGCATTTCTTTTAAATATTAAAACTGTTTCAAGTAGAAAGTCGTAATAAAACTGTATGGGCTTTCACAAAACCTTACATATCTTGGTGTTTGATTATCACCTTTGAAGAACCTAAGGAGAAAGGCAGCAGCTTTAATGGGATTTTGGCCTTCATAAATTTATCTTGCAGTTCAGGCTTTATATGATCTTCATAACCATACTGAATTTTATTACATTTGAAGTGACAATATCCCTGCCACTACATGATTGTGTTATATTTCTGGAGCATGCTCTCTATTCTGTTTTTAGTTTTGACTTGATGGCAAGTGACACTGAAAATTATGTAAATTTGAAAAACTACAGAGTAATTTAGTGAAGGCTAAATTATGTATTTACTAATACACCATGCTTTAAATTCAGTTGACTTCTACTTTCCTGTGTTTTACTTGACACTGGATATCACCCTGTAGGTGTTATTTTAAGTTGCCCTGTAGATTGCATTTGAGTACACTTTGCATGGAGGTCACACAGTTGTGTAACAGAAGTGTGGTCATATGGTGACTAAATGGTCTGGGAAAAAAAAAAAAAGGCCTTAGGAAATAAATAGTGCTTCAGACATAGAGGTACTCCACAAGATCCGGAGTGTATCCAGGTCAGGTAAATGCTGTAGGTGTAGGTAATCCTACCTTCAGACAGTGTGATCTCTTGGAGTACTTCCAGAGATACACTGAGAGCTGCATCCTCAACCTGAGCTTGCAGTTTATCTTTTTACCTGTCTTTGCTTCTTTGCTTTTAATACAAGGTTGGTTTTGAACCTTCATGCTTGTATTGCTTTCGATTTTTCTGTTTCAGTATTATAGCAAGAATAAGACTTTTAATGGTTTTATACAATGCTGATTTTTCCTCCTATTTTCTGTTCTTCTCTCTACTCCATCATTCACTTTCACTGTGATGTCCATTGCACTGGAGGATAGGAGCTACTGGTAGCTCATTCCTTGGCTGTGGGTGGAAGTGTATGATCTTTTGCTTAAAACTGCTAAGAGTCAGTAAGAGAGGGTAAGCCTTTTTGACTGTGTCTATAAAGAATTTTTGTAAAATGGATCAGTTAGTTACTGGAAATTTTTAAGTTCAATCTTCATTTAACATTGAGATCCATTCACTTCTGTGTTAAGCTAAAAAACTGTTCCTGAACCACAATAAACAAATCTCTGAAGATTTGACACATGAAGATAGACACATGAAAACTTTGGTTGAATTTTGTTGGTCTGATTTCTCCACAGTAAGCACTTTCTTAGACACCTAATACAAGGTGAAATTTTGTCACGTCTCTTACTTGAGTTCTGAGTTTCATCATTCATCAGTTTTCCAATCAATTGAGTAAAATCAATCTTGTGGAGGAGCAAATGAAATGATCTTGTTGAGGAGCAGGTGAAATGGATATGAATAAAGTGAACATACTAATCAGTATTTTCATAGAAGTAACTAAAAAAGTTACATTAGTTCATTAAGAAACATTGGAGAGAATCAAATCTAGGTTTAGTATTGTCTGATTCAAATGGCTGAACAACATCTAAGACCCAGATGATGAATTCTAGTCTAATAATGGTTTTAGACAGAGTATCACAAGACTACAAGATGAAAAAAAGCCAGTATCACAAGCAGGACATTAAAATTGCCAGTGCAGGCAACAAAGACTTGCTTCAGTTTTTGTATTATAGATGATAATGCAATCTCTGCCCTTGTCTGACTAAGTAGGACAAAGATATTCACTTCTTACACAATCCATTGACAAGTTCTTAAGAAATCTTGCATCAAATTCTGTTTTTGTTGATTGCACTGTAGGCCTACCTGAAATTACTTTATTTGATGTTGAAGTGCTCTCTCTTTCCTTTTCTCTTTCCTTTCTATTTCTTGCTCTCTCTCTACCTCTCAATCTCTGTTAAATAAAATCCGTGTTGTTGACTTGGGCATGTGGCCTTGTTTGCACCCTAATTCCTGCGGAGGCATCACTAATCGGATAACACGAAGTCACATTGTTCCAGGTGCAGCAGGAGCATGCCCAGGGTTGTTACCTGCTGGAGAGGAAAACCAAGGGTAACCTTATTCATCTGTTCAGTTCACTCTAAGGAGGCTATTTAGTACACCCAAAGTATTTCCCTAATACACTTATTTCTATTTTTGTATAGTATTACAAGCTAGACTGAATTATCTGGCCTAATAAAAATTACTAATTACAAGCAAATATCAGTAAACCAAGGATAATTATAAAGCAGTACAGAACATTTAACAGAAAAAATATCACAGTGTACCTGCAGCTGAAATACATGCTTCCTAATCATTTTACTTGTAGAGTCAGTGGAATGGCACTGATAAGGTTTACAGCCTCTCAGTGAAAATAGAGAAATTACATACTAATTGTATGCACATTTTTAATAAGGAATAAGAAAAACAAGGTTAGTTTCTGGCAACATCTTTGAAGGGGCAGCTCCAGTAATTTACTTTGTGTCAGAGTTATTTTTTTTCACCAATATTTCTGACATTATCATGTCATAAAAATGTAGACTTCTGTTTTCTTGACTAAAAGCAAAAGAAACATAAGGAGTAGGACTGCAACTGTTCACTTATTTTTAAGCCAGGAACTGCTGAGATTTTCTTAGAAAGCAGAGGAAAAGGAAAACGTAGGTTTCGCTCTAAGCAAAAGTTTTGTTAGATAAGCCTGTCTAACACATATCTAATCTATGCAACATCTGAATTTACAAAATTAACTTTTCTTATTTTGTGTAGCTATTCAAATAGTATAGGCTCCGTGCAGAATGCATAAATACATACATTTTATCGTAGAATATTGCTTAACACTTCAAATTTATGTAATGTATGCACTTTTATATATGCTTTTATTAATCAAAGTTTCAAATCATGTGTGACCTTATAGGAATGTATTTTAATTTTGTACTACCACTTGACCAACAAAGACATGACTGAAATGTACAATGTTCTCTTCTGAGAAAGGAAATGCATTTTTATGTTTTTGAAAGTAGGCATAGGTAACTTTCTAAACAATGCTGAGTTTATAATTTAAAAAGATGAGGAATACACTTGTTCTTATAAAGGGGTAAAGCCGTGAAAGATGTAGAGAGAACCCTGTGGGGTGTCCATCCTCTTTCCTCTGTTTGAGACAAGCCAAAACTCCTCTTCCAGCCATACTTACGGATTTACACTGTCTTAGTAGCAATAGCATAGATTCTGAAGCTGCAAAACTCTCCAGTAGTTTTCATGCCTACTGTTGTGTTGTTACAGCATAGACTGTTATTACCTCAGATGCATTTTATTAGAAGCTCTCTCCTCATGTGGAATAATTCATGGGTTCTTTATTGCTTCCTCAACTAAATGTAGCTTATTCTAGAAATACTAATTTCCCCATCTATAAATGATTCCAGAAATGCTAGTTTCCTTATTTAATGTCTGACTGGGCTTGGTTACACTGCAGTGCAAATTTGGAGTTAGCAAGATCTACAACTAGACAAAATGGGACCTGCTGCTATTTGAAGAACAGTCTTGTTACAGTGTAAGCATGTCTGCTTGCTTAAAGATCCTGACACACCGATTAGTCAGTTTTCCCTCTAGATTAGTATTAAGCAGTCAAAACTGATTTTCCCTGTTCACTAATTTTTTCCAAATTTGTTGACTAGAAACTGTTTGCTGGATTATTTTTGAAAAAAAAAATCATCTCTTGGAACAGAAAGTATAGCTGGTCTTCAAATTTCAGCTGATTTTTACTGAATAAATGTGTCACGTGCTCTTGTGTTTCCTGGCCAGGAAGAAATCAGTCATATTTCTGGTACAAGTACTCCCAGCTATAAATAACAATTCTGTTTTCTAGTGTTCTCTAGTATGAATTTAAAATGCCCTGTTCTGGCAAATTATTCCTGCAAAGCAAAGAGATGGCTGTGAATAGAAGTGCAATGGTTTTGACAGAAAAGCAAGGTTAATATTCCCTGAAATTATCTGTCAGTATTCACCTGCAAAAAGACATAATGTTCTTCCTGCAGCCATTCATCCGTACTTGTCTTTTTAGTCCCTGTGATACCACTTAAATGTAGTCACTTAACCAACCTTTTCAGAATCACTTCAGTGTTCAAAGTCATGAATAAAAACATAAAAACTGGTTGCAAATCCCTACAGTGATGACTCCTTCTCAGTTTTCCCTGTGAAGAGGATTTTTGGGGGATTCTATCATAATCCGTATTTCTCATGCCACAACATCATACCCTGAAAACATGTTCTGGTGCTGAGGAGGCTATTGAAGGATGTCTCAAGACAGTTGGGGGAAAATGAAGGTAATCTGTGTGTCATTGGCGAATGGAACTATTGACTGAGCACACAGGTTTCCAGGAATGGATAATGGATAATTCCCATCTTTTATTTTGTTTTGATTCCAGTTCCCCAACAGTTTTTCTTCTTTCTAATTTTTTTATACAGGTAGAAACATGAGTCTCCACACACTCTGCTAAATTTAATTTTTTATTGCTGGCATCATTCTGGTTCAGTTTTGATTCAACAAGTCTAGATGGATCATTTTTTCAGCTTTACCTAAATTTTCAATCTTGAATTCTTCTAGAGCAGGGACTGTTTTCTTTGTCTGCCTGTAAAATACAGCTGTGTACTGCTGTTCAGCTAGATTTTGCAGGGACTATCATAATAGAATTAATAACTGCTATTAATAACTTAATCTGCATTCCAATAGCTCACCCACTAAAATATCCCTGTAGCCTCCAAGGTTGTTACTATTTGTTTTCTATTTGTCTTAGTGCCTAGAGTCTCAAGACAAGATCAGAATTTTATGGACACATGCAATGAAATTCATCTGAAGAAATGTAAAGTAATGTTTTCTGGAAATCCTATAAAATTATCATAGTAAAATGGTTGCGATTTTACTGTTTGTCCCTTGTCAAAAGACTGTTTTGGGGTTTTTTTTTCCTAAGAGTACCTTCTGTCTGCTTTTCATAAGAACACTTATTTTAATTCTGTTATTTCTGAAAGAAAACTAATGAAAGTTGCTATAAAAAATGAAAAATGTGACTGGTGTAATCACTGAGTGTTTAAGGTAAAGATACTAATTTTCAAAATAATTTTTTATTGAGACTCCCATTTTTACTTTTCTTCCTATGTTGCTAATAGCAAGCCAATATTTTGTTTTGCAAGTCTAAGTCTTCTGATTATACATAATAGAGGACAATGGATATTAGAAAGCAACTCTTTTTGCATCTTGACCACTCTGTCTCCAGTTTAGGCAAAAATATCTAAGATGCTTCAGATTATACCACAGAACAGTAATCTTTTTTTTTTTTTGTGGTCTCTTGTTTCTTAATAAAACAAAACATATTATATACTTTTTTTGAACAGAACTGAACATTAGGCTGTTCTTTTCCTTGGCAGAAAGTGAACTGGGGGTGCTGGGGACAGCAGCTGAACATGGGCCAGGGTGTGCCGAGGTGGCCAAGAAGGCCAATGGCATCCTGGCCTGGATCAGCAGTGGTGTGGCCAGCAGGACCAGGGCAGGGATTGTCCCCTGTACTGGGCACTGGTGAGGCCACACCTTGAGTGCTGTGTCGAGTTCTGGGTCCTTACTTCCAGAAGGAGTTTGATGGGATGGGCCATGTCCAGAGAAGGGTAACAGACCTGGTGAAGGGCCTAGAAAACATTCTGAAGAGGAATGGCTGAGGGAGGTGGGACTGTTTAGTCTCCAGAAGAGGAGTCTTGGGGGAGACTTCATTGCTCTCAACAACTGCCTGAAGGGAGGGTGTAGTGAGGTGGGGGGCAGTCTTTTCTACTGTGCCTACAGTCAGAAGAAAAGAGGAAGTGGCCTTAAGCTGAGACAGGGGAGATTCAGATCAGATCCCAGAAAAAATATTTTCAGTGTTCAGCTCGTCAGGCATTGGAATAGGTAACCCAGGGAGGTGGTGGAGTGACCACCCCGGAGGTGTTCAAGAGGCATCTGGCTCTGGTACTGGGTGATATGGTTTAGTGGTTCAGGGGTTACAGGGGCAGTGCTGGGCAGATGGGTGGACTGGATGACCTTGAAGGTCTTTTCCAGCCTCGATGATTCTATGACTCCATGACTACCATCACCCAAGATCTTGCCTCTATGCGATAGCGAGCTCAGTGTTCATCATCTGATATCCAAAGGTAAGGAGATTTTTTAACCTTGTATGTCACTTTAGACTGAAATAGAAATTGTTCTGTTATTTTCAAGCTCATTTCAGTGTCTTTTTGTGTAATTCCAAAGTCCTTGCCCGTATTGCCCTAATTTATTCTTACCCCCTTTCCAGGCTGTTCATTGGACAAGCACAGTGCTAGCAGAGGTGGTGGCACCTCTCCCCTGTTCGAACTGAGCATTTCTCACAAGAGGGTGTTGGTGTGGTGGGCACTACACTCCTGACTCTGGGACTGTGCTTAAAATTATGCGCATGAATTAGTTCAATTCAGCAAAAGCTAGGCATGTATGTTAAACACTGGGTTATTTAGATGTTAGATTTGGGGTTGATCCTGCAAAAACCTGTGCTCTGTTACAATAAGACCATATAGCTCTTTGCACAACATAGCTAAATGTTTAGAATGTGGTATAAATAGTTTTCTTTTTCATACCTGTACACTTTGTTTCCTGTTTAAAAATGTTAAACATGAAATCTGCAGACATAATCTGTGGTAGAATTTAGCAAATGCATATTGTTTTGCATAAGCAGATCTTGAGTATTGCTTAATTTTGATCTTATCTGTTCAGAGCACATTTGGATTTAGGCAATAGCAGTTAGAATTAAGTCGCTGTTTATCTTCTTTCAACATTGCCTCAGGGTTTATGAAGAACATAATACTACAGTTACATATGCCTTAATGTTTTAGAAGACAAGCCCTTAATGGCATACTTATGGAAGTGCATTTTAAACCACAACCAATATTTTTACAGGACAAGTAAAGAGATTTGTTTAATCTGCCCTATTTTTAAAGTGACATAGGGTATTACTGTTAGAGAACTAGATAAACACATTAGAGTAATTAACCTTCCTGGAAAGAGGGAGCTTCTGAAACTTAAACATAATGTTCTAAAAAATAGTCACTGTTGCATTACCTGCTGGATAAAGACTAATGATCTCATTGTAATTTCTTTTAAGAATATTGGCATTTGATTTCATTTGGAGACAAGTGAATTGAAATCAAATGAAATCACGGGAGCAGAGTCAGTCTTTTTACACTGAGACTGAATCTGGAACATCTTTTTCACTCCTATACTTCTTAGTAGTTCCATTATAAAGCAATAAGCTTGAAACAACTGAGTATCAGAATTTAATCTTAGAGCTCTTAGTGAAAGAAGAACATTATGCAGGTTTAATTTGTGATATTACACTTGTGACATTTCTCCTTTTTTATTTACTACAATAATATAGCTCTTTACAGCATTTTTGTTTCAAGAATACCTGAACATGAAGTGGTTGACATTTCCAAATGCCTTCCTGGTTAAATTTTTCTGACATCATCATACTGAAAAACTAGCAGGTATTAGTTTAGTATTTTGACATATGATTGCAAAGTATTTAAAAACACTTACTTTTCTCCTTAACTCTGTGCCTTCATTCATTTTGCCTTCTTCAAAGACTGAAAATACTTCACATCTCTTGCTGCTTTTAAAACTGTTCCAGTGTCAACTTTCTCCAAGCTGATTGATTCGAAGCAAATTTATTCTTGATGCTCTTAGAAAAAAACCATATTTTTCTACATATCAGTATGTTTCAATTTTAATATGAAGCTGTAACAAGTATTTCAGTCATTAGACCAAAGCATTTTCCTGTGGTATTTTGAGCAGGCTATATTTTGCAGGACAGGTACCAGGCAGGGTTTAAAGGATTCAGGACACGCTCCAGTTCCTTAGCAAGTTGCTCAGGTGCTCCAGAGATTTTCCAGCTTTACTGTCTTATTAATACACATCTCCATCAAGAATAAATAAACTTCTGATGAAAACAGAACTTGAAACTTGCAAACGTGACCACACCCCTGTTTGTCTGAGTGTGAGAGCCACTCTTCTGTTGAAATGATTCCTGTAAAACTGGCTGAGTTAAAGTAGCCATCACTGAAAAGTGAAAAAAGAACTCAACATGAGGTAGCATATGACAGATTGGGATAATACTTGAAAAAAAAAATTAAAAACAAATTGTGCTTATTAAATCAGTTTTGGAGGGTTGTTTGGTAATATTTTTTAAGATGAAGAATACTATCATGACATCATCTGAAGCTTGAGGAGATGCTCTAGATTTTCTAGAGATAAAATATAATGTTGTGGAGTATTGATAAGCCAGAATAACCTTTTTTAACCTGTCAGCACAGCAAGATGGCTAGGTAATTTTTGAAACACATTAATATTAATTGCTAAAATTGCTAATAATTAGTGCAGATATCCTGGGGATTTTAGTCTTGGAAACACCTGGTAAAATATGTCATCATGAACCTGAAAGTTACCCAGAGTACACACACACACTTTTTTCTTACCACAGACTTGAGTCGAAAATAAAGATACAAAAGGAGTTGATTAAAAAAACAAAAAAAAAGGTAAGTCTTCTTTCCCAAATCACACAGCTAGAGATTTTGTTCATATTTTGTTTTGCATATGCAAACAGACTCAGATTGATGAATAAAAATTTTAATCATTGTTGGTCTGAATCTGTCAAATAAATGACACCTTCAAATGCAAAATGACTGCAAGAGTGTAATTGAAATTATTTTAGTTTTGGCTAAATTATTTACAGTGATAACAAGCATAAGGAAGATCCTAACTGTGGTATCTTGTATTTCTCAGCAATATTAAGGGTGCCACAGGCTTAGACTTAAAGGACATTTGGGATGGTGTTTTCTGTTGACTCCTTTTAGCAAAAAAGTTCATATTAGACTCAGGATTGACAGAGACATACGTAAGACTTTTGACTTAACATGTAGTGCACTCTTCTCTGTCTACCTTAACATGGAGAAAATGAATGCAGAAAGTAAACATTGCTTCAGGCATGTTCAGAAGTAGTTTTGCCATCCTTTGCTCAAAACATATTTTCAACTTTTTGTCAGAGTAAAGGAAGGATGTGGCTGTGGGTTTTTTTAGATACAGTCAAGAGTAGTGCTCTTCCATTTTCAATTCAAACTTAAAATTAAGATAGTTTTGTACTCAGTCCAATTCAAGGTGTCACTGTAAATGTATGGTAAACCATTCCTCTCTCGCAGTTTGCCTCTTAACATGATCTGAGAGACACATAGGAAATTCCAGAGGGTAATTTTCCTTGCTGGGTCTCCTAACAGCTGGTACATTTTGAATAGTTAACACACAAGTGTTTTACAAATGTAAAAGTAGAGGATGCCAGGAATAAAAAAATGTACTCTCTCAATGTGTTCATTGCAGGAAACAAACCTGAAAACAATAAACCCTCAGCCATTCTGCTGAGTCTCTTGCTGCTCAGGTTCTGCTCCCAGCCCACAGCTGAAGACCTCAGATGGCAGTCATAGCTTCAACAAGAATCTGATCCATAAAAGGGGTTAATTCAGCAGAAATGTTTGCTCTGTTTTACTCTTGAAACTTGCTTCACTGGCTCATAAGAGTAAATATTTGCTCTCCACATTTATTGATCTTTGCTTCAATTCTCTCCAAAAATATCTTCCTTTTCAGTTGAGTGTGTTTATAAGTTGTGGTTTCACCTCTAATATTGCCAATGTTGATACAGTTCTGATCTTTCAACTGCAAGTCTGTTAATTTTGAAATGTCGTGCTCCTCTGTTGACAGAGTCTTTATGAATTGCAAGGTGTACTTAAACTTCTCTCTCAGCTGTTTAGTCTTGCCATTTAGAAGATATGGGTTAATGTGATGGTATCCAGGTGTTGTCAGGAAAAGTCCTTGGTAGGCACTGCCTGCTTGGGCAGCATCTCTGTGGAAATGGCTGTGAGGTATGTGGACAAGCTGCACAGGAGCCACCCTGGGGCTGGCAGCAGTGAAACCTAGGAGCATCTGCTGCTGTAGGGACAAAGGTACAGCTAGGAGACGGAGGGCAGTAATCTTTCTCCTCTGTTTGACAGCTTTGAGATCAACTCTAGGGTGCTGGGCCTAACTTTGGGTTCACCAGTACCAGATAGATGTCATACTGGAGCAAAGAGCAGAGGTTGGCTATCAAGGTGCTTGAGGGTCTGGGGCAGAAAAGGTAAAAGAAGCAGCTGAGACACCTTTTAAAGCTTATTTAAGGCTTTGCAGGACCTGATTACTGTCTACAACTACCTAACTTCTTTCAGCCTTTGGGAAGATGGAGTTAGCCTTTTCTCAGATGCCAAGTAAGAGGACGTTTAGTGAGCACAAATTGCAATAACAAAGCTAGATTGCCTATAAGAGAATCTCAGAATCCCCTAGGATGGAAAATATCAAGTCCATCTCTAAATCATAAACCTTTTTTAAGTGCAAGCTCGATTTTATAAAACTTACTGTTTTCTCCAGGGAGAGAGAATACATTGCTTTCAAAGGTACAGGACAAATGCTTGCACGAAGCATGGTATCTTGAGACCAAAAAAACAAAGAAGGAAAACTAGGTGCCCTTGTATCTGAATCCAAAGATTACAAAATATTAATGCTTACACTGTAGAGAGAGATTTGTATTGAGAAGATTCATTTCAGAATGAAGGTACTTTTCAGAGGTGACATGCTTGATAAATCTGTCTTTTTACCATGAGACTGGTGAAGTACTGGAACAGGGTTCCAACTTGTGAACTTGCAGTATCTCAGTTATGGAGATGTTCAGAACTTCACTGAATTCAGACTTAAGCAAGCTGATAAAAGGTGACCTTTCTTTGAGGAAGGAGTTGGATGGAGCAGAAGGCCTCTAGAAGTATTTTCCAACTGATGTGATTTTATGAACTTTTTTTAAATTTTAATTTAATTTTAATTATGAAATAATTTATCATGAATTTACTTTTAGAATATTCTCACAGTTTCACGTATTTAGAGTCTTAAAATCAAGTTAAGTTTGTCCTAGTAAGAGACTTGCTTTTGCACCTTTATCCATATTAAAATTGAAATCTGTTTTTTTCTGTCGGACTAATAGCAATTCATCTTCACTAATGCAACAGACAACATTATGGTAGATGATGAGATTTGGACTTCTTGTCCTGCCTTGAAAATTCACAAAGCAATATTATTTACTCCATTTGTTACATCTTTTCATGTGAGATAAGCATCATTTTAATACTGCGTTGGTCACCACAGTTAGTTGTGTAGTTTTGGACAGAATTCAATATTGGATTCCAGAGTATTTTCTCTCATTCCTTTGGATTCTTTGAAATGTTATTTATGTGAGAACACTGCCCACACATCACAAGACTCCTCTCCCCCAGTCCTTCAAAAATATGCTGGACTTGTTCACCTTTTAACTAATCAAGTCCTTTATGTTCCCATTCCTTTTGCATTCTCTTTAAAGGAGAGTATTGATCACATTTTATTTTTTATGCTGAGTGTAGTGTATTTCAAATGTCTCTTTAGCTCTGTCTCTGTACTGCTTTATTTTGGCCTCTCTTCCTGAGTGAATTTAGAATTATGTGAAGTATAATTATCATCAGAAATGCCTAGTGGCAAATATTTTTCTTTATGTCTCATGTTTTGCTGGTTTCTGTTGCAGTTAGTTGTAGTTTTAAAGAGAAATAATGTTCTGAGGTCAGTGTTGAAAATGGATGCAGTTCGAAATGGCTGACCCACCACTCAGTGTCCCTCAGAGTACCTACTGGCCTGTGTGACTCTGGAGCTGCACAGAGTCTTGTTTCTTTGTCATTACAGGTATGAGACAAATAACACTAGTATAATTAAACATGTCCTCAATATTTAAAAGCATGAGACACAAAAAGTATATTAAAACAAAGTATATTTAAATAGAGCTATTAGGGAAAGATGATGAAAACTGTTATTTTGATTTGCCAGTTCAACTCAGAACCAACCTGTCACATACAAGCTGAATAACCTGTTATTGGGCTGTTAATATTCAAGGCTTGTCTACTCTATTTGGTTTTATTTTCTTTTCTGTGTTTGTTATGGTGTTTTGTTGTTGTTGTTTTTCTACACAAGGTGTAATTGCAGTATAAAATCAAAGCTTTTTTTTTTTTCAGATCTCAACATTTTCCATTAAATGTAATATTCTTTGTAATTGTTTCTGGCCCTACCAAATCTTTAGCTTTTAATACATTTTCCTCAGTTCTGTTTATGAGAAGGTTGTAGCAGTTCTGCATTCATGTACCTGTTCACATCTAATGAATGATAAACTTTTTTAACATTCTCTTTATGTTCATCATATTGTAGAAAGGTTGGTCTTAGTAGTCTGAAATAGCTTAAAATTTTTATTTCTTAAAGTTTTGTTCTATTATGTTACAGAATAGTGTCCCTTGAGATTAATGGCAGTTGTGGCACTGTTAATATTTAAACAGGCTACAAAAAAGCTCCCTCTAAATACATCAAATCCATAAGCAAAGAAAAGGTCTTTACCATCTGAATATATTTTATTTTTCCAGATTTCAGACTTCTATTTGGAGGTGTTAATATCATGACAGAAAGCAAGCTTCAGACTTGGATGAAAGTTATTAACAAGCAGTAATATGAATTAAGGAGAAGATATTTTTATTTTTTTCTTTTGACCAGGATAAAAAATTTATTTGTGTCAGATTCATGTTGCAATAGTGGATATACAACTACAAATAACAAGTTACTTGAGCCCAGAACATGTGTAGCAAAGAAGAGAGTATGTGCCATGTGGTATGTTCTTCTGTGCATGTCCAGTGTTTGGATGCTTTCATTACATTCCATTTTAAACTATGCCACAGAGATAACCATTGTAAAGTGATATTTGTAAGATATTTCCACAACAGCAATTTAGCACTGGTGTGCAGAACAGTCAGTACTGCCCTGAACTCAGCTTTTATATAAGTAACACTTTGTTACTGTCGTGATGCCGCAGCAATGCTTTTGACTAAAACCAGAACTGATTAGACTGCATTATATTACCCATTCATATTTTACCACCATTGTGCAATAAATTACTTGAATTTCAGCTGCCACAGATCTTGTTATGTAAGGGGACGAGTTCTTTATCAAGGTTGGTTGCAGAAAAAGGAAACCAATCTCTTTTTTTCTTTCTTTGCTCTTTAATTTGTGCTCATTTGGTGTATTTTTAATTAACGCTCTTCTAAAAGAATATTTCAACTTTGTGATTCCCATCTGTTCTTCAAATAGATGTGCAGTTGTCACCTTTATTGGCATTATGTCTGCCCTCTGTCTCTCATCCCCTGTCCTTTATTTCTCTACTGCATTGCCTTGCCAAAGTCATAGCCTTTCTTGTGTGCTCACCAAGTGCATGGAAGTGCATTCCCACTGCATGACCCTTCTGTAGTCGGACATTGCATCACAGAAAGGGACCCTCACTCCGTCAGCCCCTCATTGGATCAGCCTACGATCAGTATTTAACTATGGTGACATGGGGCTTTAGGGAAGGAAAGATCTGCTCAGTTTAGGTTTTCTCTTGAGAAATACAGACCTGCTTAAGCTATTTTATTATTTCTACATGAGCTTTATTTTTTGAGACCGTTTTTAACCACTGAAACAAGATAGAAATTAAGCTTAATTATAATAGCGGCTATGAGGTTTACTGATGCAGTAAATTGGGGAATACAATAATGAAAAATTATTGCTAATCAAGGTAATATTATTTTAATGGTTGATTAATGTGAATAATAAGTTTTTTTAAGATTGATTTTGAATGTTATTTCGTTTTCATTCTTCACACAATAATGCTTTGAGGATAAATAAGCATTAATTGTTTCAGAGACATTATGTCTGCTGCATTTTCTCTATTAATACTCAGCTGTATTCTTTCATGTTTTTTATTGTATTTCACCATTTCAGAGTTTTTCATTTATACATTGCTTGCTTTTCTAAAATGAATTCTCTTTGTTTTTGTTATTGTACAAAAATTTTTTGGAAAACTCCTGACACTTCTTTGACCATTTCAAATGAAATTTTCTAGAAATCTGCAATAAGCCTTCCAGCTGACAGCTATAGGGAATATCTGAGCATCAAAGCAGTGCAGTTTTGAGATGGGGCTGCATTTAGAGAATCATTCTTTTGCACCTGTAATAGATACATTCCAATACTATAGTCACTAAAATCCATTCAGTACTTTCTTCTCTGAGTCTGAAAAGCTCTGTTTATTTCATAATGAACACATAAAATATAGAAGAACTGTGCTGAGAAATTGAGTATGATGATAGTCTTGTGGAGAAAAGATTAATTATTAAACAGTTATTCTTTCAGTTTTGCTGCTATGAGAAAATAAAGTGTGCTAGTTCACATCAGCTAAACTTTGAGAAGGATTTTAGGACTTTCCTCTAAAAAGTGAGCAAAATTTCGTATTTGCTCCTGGAAAGAAGAACACCTGTGTTTTCAGACTATGAGCTTTATCTTTTGAGTATCAGGATGAGACAGCACTGAGCACTCAGCCTTACTTAGGTACAGAAATTTTATGTTTGGTTAAGAACTAGTGCCAAATGACATAGCAAATAGAAATATTTGCCTTTAGCAGGATTTTTGAGAATAATGAAATTCCACTTCCCTTACCTAGGAAAGAAATAGCAGAGGACACGACTGTTCACAACTGTTTTCATTGCCTCTGGTATGTAGCAGCTTCAGAGATTTCTAAAGAGTACCTTTCTCCCCACTGTTTTCCTCTACGCTTGAGGGGTACCTTAGGACATCATGAAGAGTTAGCTGATGCACCTTAGCAATGTGTTTGTATGAGATCAAAATATCCCTTTGAATATTCAGGAGTGTTCACAGGTGGGCTTTACACAGTGCAAAACACTCATGGATCTATATGTTTTTCCAGTTTTTCTTGCTTATTCACCTTGAAGGATGGGTCAATAGATTAGGGTCATTTTTTTCCCTTCTCTGTGTCTTGCTTGTATAAAACTTCTGTAAACTATTGCTTAGGGGAAGAAGTGTGTGAACTAAAGCCTTGTGTGTGAACTAAAGCCTGAAGCAGGAGACTGTATTACCGTACTGCTATTAAAATTCCAAAGCATAGTTTTGGAATCTTAGGAACACCTATATATCTTAGTAAGATGTGGGAATCACCATTTAAACAATATACTATTGTATGTGTTGGTGCATTTTTACAATATAATTATGTAATGGTTCGCGTTCTGACTTACTGCTGTATTAGACTCTGTTCTTTACCTGAATTCTGAAAATGAAACAGCCAACGTAATTTATTCAACAAAGACAGAATAACACAGATACAGTAAAAAAATCTTAAACATATTTTTTAATTTTCTGATGATTTTATGATCTCTAAGCTTGCATTTCAGGTGAAATTGCAGTGAAATGTCTCCTAACCACAATACAAAAAATAAAAGCTGAGTAGTTCATTTTAATGGACCCAGAAGCAAACTGTGTTGTTGACTGAAGGTTAATAGGAGCAGAAAATCCTTGGTTAGTCTTGACAGTAGAGCTCCTGCTGCTTCCTTTTTGTTTTTTTTTCTGTCTAGATCAGATACAGAATAAACAAGTTTGGGAAATTAGAATAATTGAGGTATGGAATGATCCCTCCTCAGTCTCTTGAGACTACAGACAAGAGACGGGACATGAATCAGCTTGCAGACTGAATGGCATATTCAGAGGGAATATAGATGTGACTGTGCTGCCAGTAGTCTTGACCAATAGCCTAGTGGCTGGAGATACCACCTAGAATCGAGTAGATGTTACTTAAGGTCTGGGGAGGGTCATGTTGATGACTGTCACGTCTCACAGCAGTATTCTCCCAGCCTCCAAAGGCTTGGGCATGAAGTACTGAGTGTTATTGATTCTGCCCAATGCTCAGTTTGAATTAATTTTATTATGTAGTTTAACTTTGGGAATCCAAATTTGAAAATAATTTGACCTTCACAATTTCTGTGCCTCTTACTTGCTGCTGGATAGATATAGTTGTAGTATAGGAAAATTGTTACTTTTATTTATAAAAAATTTTATGCAGGTCCTTTGAGACTGCATCTGGATTTTTATGTAGTCATTGACACCAAAGTATGAAGAGCTATGTCTCCCTATGCAAAGCTGGGGGATGATTAGGATTGGTCTTTTTTTTTTCTCAAGCATCAATTAATCCCTTCCACCACTGGTCTTGTTTTAAATAAGGTAATTCAGCTTAATTAAGTTTTTGTTTCGTCCATGCTTATGACAGGACTGGGCTAAGTTAAAATGCCATGAAACTTCTTCATCCTCTCACGGGTATTAGTCTTACAGTTGGAGCTTTTCCAGAATTGCAAAGCAGAAGATCTTCACATTTTCCTGATGCTTGTACACTGTTTTCCAGCCATGAGTAACAGCAACATATTGTACTATTGAAATAAATCCTCAGAGGTGCTGCAAAATTGATCCAGTTCTTAGGTTAGGCAGTATGAAAAGGTATGTATTTAGGATATCTGAGTCTTAAAAAGCTCAAAAAGCTTAAAAAGCTTAAAAATCCAGTATATGAAAATAGCTTGAAATGAAGGATAAAGGTGGTGAGCAAAATGGCTCTGAACTGGGGATAAGCAAAGCTGTTAGGAAATAATGAGTGAACAGTAGAGTGACTGTAAATGTGCCTTTTTATGTCCGCTGTAGTATTTGTACATGATCTAACGTTTGTGCTAATTAGGAGATGAAATTTCTGTGGAGATGTCTCTGGTCAGGAAAATACTTTTCACCAGCTTGTCCCCATATTGCTGCAAAATACCTCAAGCCCATGGGTAATTACTTACTTCTTTATGATACAGAGTATTAATTTAAGCTCTTCTTATAAAAAGCTTTAAAAAGCATCCTCTTTTGAAAATACATCATAAATAAGTAAGACAGGATTGGAAAAGTAGCTGATCCTTGCTGATCCGATACAGATGTTGAAATACGTGCAAGCAGAGCGGACTTAAAACACTATTTGTTACAAAACACACACTTGTTAGGTTCATCCTTGCCAGCTGCCCTCTGTAATCTTCTGGTTTTGTCTTTTGCTTATCACCCTTAGTGCCTCCTTGAAACATAAGTTCTGTTAAAAATCCTATTTTTCCATTCATATTAATGTTTCTCAAGTTTGTTTTTTGCAAGATGAATGCTGTACTGCTTTACAGGCTTTTGAACTGCCTCTCTTGTCTCTGCAGAGCCAGTTTCTGCCCAGCAGCCTTCAAAGCCTTTTCTCCAGCCCTTCTTTCTCATGCTGTTCCCTGTGGCTGGCATGACACATATCTATCATATAAAACAGCATGCAACTTCAGGTTTTTGTGGTGCATAAGTACAGCCATACTCAAAAATGCATTTATGCCAGTGCCTGGTTCTTAATTGTTTGAATGCTACTTTTTTCACTAGTAGAGCTGCCTTTTAAATAAAAAAATCCTGTAGTTATGACTTATTCTTTTTTTTTTTTTTGACTCTCAAGAATGCCAAATGAACTCTTTAAAATTCTGCTACCACAAAATGTCATTGGTTATTGAGAATCTTGCCCCTAACCCCCTCCAGCTTGAGGGCTGATTACTGTTTTGTAAAAGGCAACAACCCTCCTCTGATTTTTGAATGCTTGACATGCTATGTCATCTGATAGGTTTAACCTCATCAGTTCCAATATTTAAATGTGCTGAAAAATTATTTGTTTTAATATATTTGTATTTACAATGGTGAAAAAAAGATCTTTCTTTTGTGTTAATATAATGTCTCTTCTTAGTTAATTTGACAGCATGGATATGCATGTGCATGGCACAGAAGAAGTTATACTTGGATAGTTTCACCTAATTACTTGCCTCGCTGAGAATTTTGTTTAATTTTTTATCAGGTTGTCTACCTGTATTATAACATGCTGCTTAAAATGGAAAGCGGTACATGTATTTTGTATTTAGAAACAAACACCTCCACAAACAAAGATAATTTTTACCACTACTCCTTTCCTTATCTAGGACCATTTCAAAATGAGAAGAAAGTATTCCAGGATATTACATTTTTTACCTTTAATGCTTATCTAAATGTGGTAGAATTGAGCTAATATTCTAGTAGGTCTTAATGCTTCTAAACTTTCTACAGTAAGTAAATATATTTGTTTTTATATACTGGCATCTGCTAAAGAGGAAACTTGAACTTTTATTGCATGTACCATTAAATTTTCAATCACTGCATCTGAGAGAGTGAAAGCAGGAGTAGACAAAAGTCACGACTTGCTGAGCCAGAACTGATATTGCTCTATCCGAAACTCCTCCCTGGTCCCTCATTTGTAACAGAAAGCATGTTCAAAATCCAAAGAATTAAAATAATTAAACAGTTATGGTATTGCACAAAGTATTACATATGATTTTATTGAAATTGCTCTTCCAGAAGACTGAGGAGAGCAGTTTTCAGGTGAAATGATACAAAACCTCTGCATCTTTCAGCTCATTGAGGAAATTCTACAGTTCTTCAGTATGATGGAGGGGCTCGTATTACTGCTTCAGAACTCTTTCAGTGCTAACAATGCAAATTTAGAAGACATAACTGAGGATATTTTAGCAAGCAGTCTAGCATAAATCAAAGATTATTCAAGAGTGTAACAGGAAATGAGCAGTATTGTAGCAGTTATAGTATTTCGTAATGTCTACAAAAATTACTTGAGACAAAAGCAAATATAATGTAGCCTGAATTGGAAAATAAACTGATTTAGGCTTTAATGAAATTTAGCTTTGTATGAGAATCCTGATGAAAAAAAAAATACAAAACTTCCCCAGCTTGCATTTAGGCTGACCCTCAAATATATTTGGGAAATGAGACATCATAACTAGGACAGTCAGTCAGATACTATATAAGCTACTTTTTAAATAGGATCATCTCTAAAAGAAGAAAGTTTTTATACTCTGCATTATATCTTAATAAGATCATTCCATTTGCACTGGGAGCTCCACTGTCTAATATTCGACTGCCTTTGGATATGCTATTTATATGCTGTTTCCTTCCCTTGTATTTTCAGTAGTGACTCCAAGGGACAAGCTGGGCTGCTCTTTGATCAGCCAAGGTAGAAAGTGTATGACAGAAACAATACTCAGGGCCATAATGTAGAAGGTATTGAATAGTGTGTTTTAAATAGGTGATAAAATGAAAGCAATTAAAAAGATACCCTAGATCCCACATACTCATACCCTTTCCTCCACTGTCATTTATTTTCCAAGACAGCCTAATAGTATCTTTAAGTGAACCTGTCACCTATCCAGTGCTTATTCAATACCAGACCATCCTTTATTTTGTCTCTTTTGTTCCCTAACCCCAGACTAAATATGTCACATTTATCTTAATTTAAAAGCAGGTTGGCTTTTGTATCCTTAGTGCTTCCCAGGATTTTGAGAGTGCATCTTAATTTTTCCTTATGCTTTTTGCAGCATACCATTCATATACTGATTTTATGAGATCTGAAAGAGAGCAAACAATTTTGACTCATTTTTAGATTGTCACTGAGTCTTGAAGACTGTCATTTTCTGACAGGTACAAAGCTTATCAGTGTAATTTGATTAGAAATTGCTACATTTTCTTTTAATTTGAAAAACTGTTTTTTATTTAAATTGTAGTGATTGTTTTAGATTTGGGCTGTCTGTGTTCAGTGTTAGGGATATATGCATACACATGCTCACAAGGAGGAAAAAAAAGCATTTTGTAGTAACCAGCTGTTTACTTGAAACTCGCTCTGTTTAAAAATCTCTATGTAAAGACTTCGTGGTAGGGTTATTGAATTCTTGAACATTTCTTCCCCCATGCTGACAGAGTATGATTAACTTCCTAAAGATCAAGCACTGTGATTCACGTCACATATTCTGGATTTTTTTTTTTTTTTTTTTTTTTTAAAGTTACAGTCTAAACTGGAAAATGTTGCCATTTTACTCCTCATTTGAATACCCTAGTTGCACGTCTCTCTTCAAATTTAAATTTGTATTCCTATGGTGAAATCCTGGCCATGTGTATTCTGCTAATTACTGATGAAGTCACGATTCAACCTCTTCTCTCCTCAGCTTCTCTTCAGAAACCCTCAAGCTCACAAAGCTACAAAATGACCTATTGTTAATTACATTTTTTTTTTGTTCAGTGTATTTATTTGCACAGTGTTAACATAAATCCAGTTGATAAACATGGAACTGTATAAAGATATTTATAACTAGGTATTAATTGAAAAACATTTATCAATTAATACATGCATTTTCATTTTAAGCAATATTTATTGAAACATCTTGAACAGATAGTGCTTGGAAAAAATGCCAGTCCAATGTCAAATGCTATTGTCTGCCAACACTACTAATGAGTTTTTACAAAAATAATATTCATACTTCTTCTTCATGCCATGCATTTGTTTGGATTTATTTTGTGAGATCTGTCAAAATTAGATAATACAAAGAAATTTTGACAGCATAATATGTTTCATAGTTGGGACTGCCAGAATTTAAGGCCCTGGTCCTGTCAGGCTAAGACAGGTACAGCTTAAGCATGCAATTGGCTTTGTGTAGGTCCAACTTTTTTAGTTATAATAGTGAAAATAAGAGCAGCATCTCAGTGCTGAAGATGTGAAATTGTACCACAAATGAAACATATGTTTCCTAGGGGATTTAATGGAGCTTAATATGCATACAAACTTAATAATTTAGCAGTAACAACTAAACATGAAGAATAAAATCACAGCTCTGCAGATGTTCCAAGTGACTTTGCTAATGATTTCAGTGAGGTCAGAATAAAATTCAAGATTGAAAAGGCAAGTTAAACAAGCAGCATTTGACAACATGAATTTACAGATTAAGAACTCATTCAAACAACATTAAGGAAAGTCCTAAATTATTCAGAAGCTCAAAGATAAGAAATCAACATACAAAAGATGCTGAAATAGCTAAAATATTTTCTGACTGACAAACACCATCACCATGTCCCATATCTGCCCATTTTATTCTTACATGAATCATTTATAGTTTTTAGCTTTCTTCTCCAGAAAGTAGGAAAGTGAAGGAGGCATCTTGATACTCGTGTCAGAAGAGGGAAAGTGAAAACAGCACTTTCTCCTGCTCTGCTTTGGAAGAGCAGTTGCATGGTGTCATGGAGTTTCTTGTCATTCTCATTCTTTCGTGGTTAGCTAATCTAAAGATAAATTATACCAAAAATAGAAATTATGCATGCCCTGAAGTAAAATGGAATAATCCTTGCCACTCAAGTTCGAGTGCTTACTTTAGACTACCTAAAAATAACAAGTTTTGAAGCAACAGAGGTTAAGATGGAGGGGTTTTCTGATTCAGCTGACCAATTTAAATCATATTTCAAGCTAGCATTCAAGATTCTCAAGCTATAAGATGTCATACCTAGAATTTTTTTCTGAGCGCAGTGGATATGTAGCATTAAGTTATTGGTTTGGTGATTTACAGGAAGGTGATTGAGAAGCATTTCCAAAACCTTGATTGATAGTGAATTAATAATCTTTAAAGAGATTTGTAGAAGTCAAGAATTACTAGTGTAGCTGTTCTACTAGCTGAGTGCTTTGGTGAGAATAAAATTACTCAATATTTTCATGATAAATACAGTTTCATAACAGAATTATACATAATTTCAGTTATTGTTGGAATGAATTCCAGTATAGATTACTGTTAGAAAATGCTGAATCTGTGCTGATGAGGTATCATGACAGATAACTTTTGGCTGAAATTTGCTGTAGATGTGTTACAATAGGTGTCTTTTGGCTGAGAGTTTGGTTTTCATTTTGGTTTTAATTTTTTGAGTCCCACAGTGTTTTATGTATAGACCCCCAACTCTTGTATTTTGACTTCTTGCATGTTGTCTTCCTCCTGCCTCAAAAAACAAAAATTCTGAGGAGTCTAAGCTTTTTTTAGGTTTTTCAAATACAAATACTTAAAGATCAGGAATTTCCCAGCCACTTCTTTAATCCAGAGTGAACCACACTGTTTTTATCTTAAAGAACACAAAAAATGACCTGTCAGTGTAGCCACTTTGATAAGAAGTTTGAAATATGTCAAGGCCTCTTAACCACTCGGCAAGTTATTTTGGCTAACTTTTAAACAAACCTAGTACTGATACAGGAAAATGGAGTTAGCCAAATGAGGCTGTCACTGACATAAGTTGAAAAGGGAGGGTGAAGGAAATCTATACCAAAAACTGAACATAAAAATTGGTTGTTAGAAGGGAGAAGGGAGTGGTGAGGGCAACAGAAGATTGTGTCTCAGGGGTCTGGTTTGTAATTCATATTTCTGAGGTTGTGAATTTCCATATCAAAGACAAATTTTTCATTGTTGTGTATTACTGTTGATGACTTTGTTTTTCATCACGTCAGTAATACTTAACTATGCCAGGTCAAGAAATACTGCCAGTGATTGACAAACAGGAATACTCTTTAGATCTATCTGATTTTGCAATATTCAAATGAAAACTATAGAAAAAGAGGATAATAACAAAAATGAAGACTGTTACAGTATCATAAAGTTTGCTGAAAACACTACTAAAAAAAAAATTCGGTCAACTGGTTGTAACTGGATTTTCTCACTTCAAGGATACGTGGCCTGACCATGGTGCCTCCTGTCACTGTGAGATATTTCAGCCAACTGTTGTAGGAAGGGATAAAGCACAGAGAAGAAAAGATGATAAAAGCAAAAAGGAGGCAAAGATTATCATTTTAGCCCAATATCTGTAGAGCAGTGAAGAGCAGAAGAGATGCAGTTGGTAGAACAAAGAAAGCTCCAAACCTTTTTGCTGACACCGAGGCCAAAGTGTGGTTTTATGTCTGGCTGAGCTGTGTGCTGATCTGTACCTGTAGTAAAGCCTTTTCAGACTTGGGATTGTAGGTCAGCCTGCCTCCTGGAGAAGGTGAGCAATGCAGACAATAAAACCATGGAAGATTAAAGGAAGTTGAAAATTTTAAACTTGGATTTCATCCAAAGCATCTGTTCACTGCAAGAAGGATCTGACTACTTAAGAAATCTAAAGTTTCTTTTTTTATGCTGTGGAGCAGTACAGTTACTTTTGTGTGTGTAATGCCATCATAATTATGTAAACATAATTTTTTCACTTCTTTGTTCACAGAAAGGCAGACAGTATGTCAAGGTCAGCTTAAAAAGCAAGTCATTGTTCCTTTGGTACAGGGTTAGGTATTTAAAGCCACTTTTTTTTTTTTTTTTTTTTTTTTTTTTTTTTTTTTTTTTTTTTTTTTCCCCTGTACAAAGTGGTAACAGTTTGGATGACTACATTCTCAAAGTGCCTAGATTTGTCAGTATAGGGAAATACAGAGGAATTTTTTCAGTATGTACTATTGAAAAAGAAATTCCTACTAAAATCAGTTAGGGTTCTGAAATGATAAATTAACCAAACTATGCTCTATATAGGTTGTGCATAAAGTGAAATATTTTTGTTTACAAATACTTGCGACCAGCTCAGCTACTTTAAGGACAATGCCAAGGAAGGAGATAGATTTCTGTATCTGTGCTTTGTTCTTTCTGCTGACGTTTGTAAACTGGTAAAAGGCAAATCAATATGAACAATGCTATGGAGAACTGTTTGCGTGAAATTCTGCTCTTGAAATGCAAAGATTGCACATCTGTTATTAAAAGAGGCAAGTGGCAAAAAGATTGATGGCTTCTCCTTCTGCCTCTGCCTGGATAGTAAAACAGCAGTAAAAGAAAAAAAACATGTTGAGCCTATGTTCCTTTCCTGAATGATGATGGGGCTTGTGGCATAGAGAGAGTACCTGGTGAGAATACAGATTTCTTTGCCTACCCCTGAATGTCTTCTACCTTGTGGCGGGAGAAGGGGGGTGATGTGGACGTCCATCCCTGTTTTTAAATTTGTTGTGAATCCAAATAATCCAAAAGGGTTTGTTGTTGAGAGACTCCTCTTTGTTTTGATGTTCTGAGTGGTCTCTAGGTGTGAGACACAAAGCTCTGAGAGCATGAAATGTAAGACTCTTACTTGAGCTAGTAGACTTTCCTGCAGAGAGATAAATAAGTTTCATGAATGAGAATTCAAGCAAAATAGAAAG
Source organism: Lanius collurio (assembly GCA_020086605.1). Classification (NCBI taxonomy): domain Eukaryota; kingdom Metazoa; phylum Chordata; class Aves; order Passeriformes; family Laniidae; genus Lanius; species Lanius collurio. The sequence goes on from JACBWW010000008.1 coordinate 22,303,904, forward strand.
TTCTGTGAACAATTTAAGAGCAGGTCCAGAGAAGAGCTAACTGGGTCATGGTACAATGGAGTTCTAGGGAAATGCCTGAAGTCACAGGCTGTTTTCATAGTAAATTGCTGTAAATGCCTACAGCATTAGCATCCATGATAGACAAATATACTAAGAGGACTATGTAACTGTAACTGCGAGTATTTTATGTACTTTGAAAAGACTGGAGTAAGGGAGAGTTAGTTGCTTTTTTTTGCTTGCTTACAGAACTAATGAACTGTTCAGTGGAGAGGTTGTTACAAAATACTTGAAAGCTTTTTGATGCTTAGGACATAGCCATATGGAGAAGTAAAGTGGAAAGATCAATTACTGCTGCAGACTCTTTCATTACTAGTTTGTCATCAGATGTTAATAGTCTGGTATTTTTCAATGAGGAAGAGAAAATTGAGTATTCCTCTTGTTCCTATAAGGTCAACACAAAAAGGGAATATAATTCTGTTTAAGAAAAAGTCCTTGTTGGTTCACTGCTGTTTCTGCTTACTGTTTTGTTACACAACATGGAGGGAAAGAAAGCAACAAGATATTTTAAAGTGTGCAGCACAGAAGAATGCATTACAAAAAAGACTGGTATCACAGCTATAGTTATAAACTCCTGAACAGAACTAAAATTGCATTGAAAAAATATTGCAGATAAAAAGGTTCTGAATGGACAGGACAGATGAATGTATTAATGTAAGCAAAGCAGCATCCTGATTTTAGAAGCAGCAACAAAATTTTACCTCTGGTTACCTTGCATAAAATTGAGAATGTTCAGGGCAATAATAACTGGTCCATATTTCTCTATCTCTGTTTTAGAAAAATGTCATCAAGGGCTGAGTTTATAAATCCTTTTATACATTATAAAAGCATCTCAGGAAAGCCAGTATAACTGCGTGGATCAACATATGGAAGTATTTCCAGTAGTTCAAAATTCAGGAGTTTTATCTCTCAGAGATCATAGTACTTTCCTTGAGGAAAAAAAATGAAAGTGTTTAGATTTTTTTGAGCAATCTGAGACTAGTATTCTTCAAGGTTTTTCTAATCTCTTTAGAAATTCAGACACTAAAAACAAGACACTTCCTGGGTATCCTGTGAGGATATGAGATTTTAAGTCTGGAACTATTAGACTAGTGATGCCTTGTTTTAACTTCTATATTTTTCAAATCCTGTACTGCCTAGTGTGTAACTCTGAAGTTTCGTGTGGCCTGCTAGCTGCTGTTCTCTCATGCGAGGTGGACATAACAAACTTCTCTGGATTTCCACATCAAGGACACCAGGCCCCAAACTGTGCAAACTAAAAGCCTCTGAAGGGGGGCAAACTTGGGGTAATTACATCATGAAGTGAGGTTATAATTATAATTAACCCTGATATGCAAATGAACCAAACTTATAAAAGTGTGAAGAACTCATGACCCGTGGTCCATCTTGGGTGTAGCATTTTGACTGCCCAGGGTGTCAAACTTTGAAGGTCCTTCAAATAAATACCTACCTTTATTCTCTTGTTCTTGTCTAGTCTCTGTGTTTTAGGTGGTGACCTCAGGCATCACTAACAGTGATTTTTGTGGCTTGCAATGCAAAGGTTCTTCAGGAGCAGGTCTGCAGAATCAAGCCCTTAAGCTCAATAAACTTCACTAGTCTTCTCTTTTTCATCATCTACTGATGAGCAGTAAACTGCTGAAGTACCATGTTATCATTAATAACATATTTAAATTTAAACTTTGAATTAAAATAAAAAGCCATACATCCCTCCAGAAACACAGTTGGTAGTATAGACTTTTTGAGGTTTAGGTGGGAAGGGACCCGAGAGTTCATCTAGTTCCACTCCCCTGCCTTGAGCAAGAACCCCTTCACTAGACCAGGTTGCTCAAAGCCCCACCCAACCTGGCCTTGGACACTTCCAGGGATGGGGTACCCACAGCTTCTCTGAGCAGCTTGTTCCTGTACCTCACGACCCTCACAGTAAAGAATTTCTAAATCTCTGCTCTTCAGTTTGAAGCCATTACCCCCTATCCTGTTACTGCCTGACCTTTTAAAAAGTACTTCTTCAGCTTTCTTTTATGCCCGATTTAAGTACTGGGAGGTTCTGTAAGTTGTCCCAGGAGCCTTCTCTTCTCCAGGCTGAGCACCCATACTCTCTCAGCCTGTGTCCACAGCAGAGGTGCTCCAGACCTCTGATCATCTTCGTGGCCCTCCTCTGGACTTTGTTCAGCAGGTCTGTGTCCGTCGTATGCTGAGCACCTCAGGGCTGGATATGGTGTCCCAGGTGGGCTCTCAGGAGGGCAGAGCAGACAGGTAGAATCACTTCCTTGACCTGCTGGCCACACTGCTCTGCATGCAGCCCAGCATTATTCAAAGCCAGGTTGGTTTCCTGGGCTTCAAGTGCACATGGCTGGCTTATATTGAGCTTCTCATCAACCAGCCATACCTTTAAGTCTCTCATGGGGAGCCCTAGCTGTCCACAGCTGCAGTGCTTCTGTTGTCTGCAAGGTACAGTAGCATATTTCAGAAAGAAGAGAGGAATTGTGCCACAGCTGGATGTAATGGAGATGTCAGGTTTAATAATTTGACTTTGCAGGCTGAGAATGTGGTAGATGTTGTGGGGTTTATTTATAGAATCCAGTCTCACTGACGCAGAGTTGGGACAGTTTTGGACTTATTTTCCTTGGCAAGCAAGTTTTCTTTTGCATGGGAAGACCGTTAAGACTGTGAGCCTCAGGAGAAACTAATTAAATTGAGGAGGAAATGTCAAAGAAAGGGGAATTAAACTCATAATGAATGTCTCCTTATTTGATTTGGTAATCGCTTTTTTTCCTAGCAGTCTGCCTTCTAGCAACGTCACCTGCTCTATGGTGTTATACACTGTCTCTTGAATACCATCAGATTTGGGAAAAAGCATAGGGAAAATACAAATTAGCAACTCTCCATATGAAATATTGGCTGCCTTATGATTTGTTTTCCATTTGAAATCTACAAGACAAACAGCTGTTAGCAATCTTTTCAGAGTAAGCCCGAAGAGACTTTTGTTACAGCTTAAATCTGTAGTGGCCAACTTTCCTAATCATCTTTGAGTTACTGAATGAAGATATAATTGTCAGTAATGTACATTATAGCAGAGAATTTGCCATCAGAGCAAAAGGAGTGTCCTTTAGCAATCAGACTTAATGTTTCCTCATTTTGAAAGTGCAACTAAATATTGATATCATTTTAACAAAGAAAAGTTAGGAAACCTAGTTACACTTTTAAGGAAGGAGGTTTTAGTTGCTTGTTTTAGTGGAAAATAAAAAGTGATATTTGAAGAAAGACATATTTCATTACTACCTTATATCAGTGGTTGAGGGTACAAAGCATTAAACTCAAACACCTTGGCTAAACAAGTTAAACACCAAAATATAGGTTCTTTAGTCTTACAATGTCAGTAGCAGTTCCACTTTATGTACCAAGGATTATCACCTGTTGAACTGAGTAGATAGCTTTGAGTTATTTTTCACAACTGTGGTTGTGAGCGGCAGTTCATAAAGTTGGAGGAGCAGCACTTTGCCTTTGTATTTTCTGTTGGACTTCTAATTTGGTTGTGGTCCATCTGACCTGGGCTGATGTTGGCTAGAGTGAAATTCCATGCAGAGAGTGAAGGGTCCCCAGCACTAAATTTTTTGAATTTGATTTTCCTTTTTCCTGACGATCTGCTTTACGCTAATCAAAAAACTGAACTGAAATCTATCAGAAAAAAAAAAAAAATTATTCTATCGCATTTTTAGCAAAAAAAAATAGAATAAAATAAGAGCTCCAGGATTGTGTGCTTCAGAGATTCATAATGCAGTAAAATAGTAATCTCAGGTTCTGTAATTAGTTAGCTGCTATTAGTATGTTAATGTATAAGCAATAGATTAGATTGCCCAGATGGACAGTGGCCTTATCATCCTTAAAGGTACAAAAAACCTGATTCAAAAACAGTCCTGAGCAACTTCATGTAGGTGACTCAGCTGTGAGCAAGGGGTGAACTGTGGAGGTGCCTCTGCCCTGAAGTCCCCGGGGGAGGGACCCTGCAGTGTACGAGTCTGTCCTAGGTGATCTCCTGGGGTGCCATCCCACTTCAGCAGTTTTCTGGTTAATACACAACCAAAGAAAATACTCTCAGAGTTTTTCAGAAGTCAGAATAACTGTTTGAGACCAGAAAGTCCTGTGTGAAAAAGCTCTAAGCCAGAGTTGGATGTTGTTCAGAGCAGTGAATTATGGAAGCTGAGAACTATTCTGTAACTGTGCAGATTGCAGTGATTATCATTTAGCTTTATTTTCCATATGCAAATTAGCTGTTCAGAATTTAGACCTGTCTGAGGCTGGCATTCCAAAATGCTCTCACTGTACTGAACAGGACTATGCATTAAAGTTAGATTGTCTTAAAATATAAAAAAAGCTGCTCAAGGACATTTCTCCAGATTGTCCTAAAGTGTATAGATCCGTATTTATTCAGGCCTGAATTGATCAGAAACCATGTAGAACAAAAGGAAATACAACAAAATCAGTGATACACACATGTTTCTAGTAAGTATGGAAATAAAAAAATACAAAGGTATTGAATAAAAATGTCAAGTCAGGTAGCTAGGAATAGATGAAAAGGGCTAAAGAGACTGAGGTTGATAGGCCTAAATATGCTGGCTACAAACTGCAAATTAAGAAAAAGAAAACTAATATACCTCAGAAAATTAAGAGCTTATTGGAAGAATCTGCTCATTGTACAATGCCCTTTCATATATTTATCAGCAACTTGAATGAAAACATCAAACCTTCACTTATAAAACTTGATTGTGGCAGAAAACTGATCAGTCATTTTAATCCAGCAATAAGGAATGTAACAGTCCTGGAGACAAGAGGACAGGCTATATCCCTCTGCATTATAGAAGGACTTTTTTTTCTCAAAAACTGTGGGTCAGAGAGTAGTTCAGAGAATATGCTTTGTTAGAAAAGCTGAAGTGCCTGTCTTGACCTCTTTTATCTGAATTGACCCCTTTGGTTGCAACTAGTCTGGGTGTTTGTCAGGTCTACTCTGGAAAGCAAATCAGGGAGAAGATCTAAGCTCAAAACAAAAACAGCCTTTTTATCTTTATTTTTATAACCCAATCATTGCCCCAGTTCATTTTTTGGCAATGCCTACCATGTCTTGAAAAGAAAGAAACAAACAGAAGGAACTGTAATTTTTGTAAAAAGCCCTCTACTTATATTGTACAGCCCAGTAAAAAAAGGAAGGGAAGACTCCTTGGGTGTTGAGAAGTCTTTGGTTAATGGTTTATCTCTGCAATTGTGTATTTCTTCCCTCCAATTTTTGCTTAAATAAAAATCATTAAGTTCAGGGTTCAATGTATCCATAATATCTCCTTCTGATATGTTTTTTTAAACCTGGTTATAAAATGTTCACATCGAAAGAAGATATAAAGTCAGTGATACATGTATAATAATGATAAATATGTACTTGATAGAAAAAATTTCAGATAGCTGGGAACTAATAAGAAGGCATAAAGAAATCAATTTGGTAGATGGGTATCTTAGTATCAGCCTCAGTTGCAGAGAGGTGCATTAGCTGTAATTTTTTTCATATCACATTATTCATGAATCACATTTCTTCCAGAACGTCAGGATCAGCGCCTTGTTTAATTATTATATTTTGCATTCTTAGATTTGGAACTTTAGAGTTTTGTGATCAAGAGTTTCTCTGTGTATATATACAATAACACAGAAACTATTTATAAGCAGGACAATCACAAAGGCAGCAATTTGTGTGAGTCGAAAGTGCATTGAAGCCTTAGAATAGAAACACAGTGTCATAGCCCTTTTCTAGGAGTATGTGAAAGTACTGTAAATTAGGTCTGGCAAGGGAATATTTGTAACTAAAATAAGTTAAGAAAGAGGAACAGAATTTACCTGAGACACAGATCGTCCATTAAAAAAAACAAAAAACCAAAAAAATGTAACTTCCCCCATCTCCCAACAGCTCTTAACCTGAACAGATTCACTATTTTGTCTCAAATTTCTGAAACATACATTTTTTTGTGGCACAGTTCAAGGATATATATGTTTTATACTCTCCTGGAAAGGTTTCTTTATGTTCATGGACATTTAGTTCTGCTCTGGTGGAAGTCAACGAGCTGTCTCAGCAGTTTGTATTTCAGTCTCGCCTCAAAGTGGAACCAGGCTACAGCTTCCCCAACACTCTTACTGCTTAAATTTTTTACACTTCAGCTTTTTGTGCTTATGTACAGCATGTTCTGCCTCTCAGTGAAATCTCTTTCCCTATAACAGAGAGAAAGTATCCCTGGCACACTTTAACTTAGAATACGAAATTACAGAATTACAAGCAGCAGTAAGGTCTCAGGTTGCAGAATCTCCCTTTCCCTTTTTAGAAGTGCCCATTACAGCATGAATTCACTGAACAGGAGCAGATCAATATACCATCACAGATGCCTGGTTTTCTCTCCCATTCATTCACAATGAAGCTGCATCCAGCTTTTAGCCTCTTCTTTAATATGTCATTGAGGTATAATACCTTTCTGTGTTCTTAATGTAAACTTTCAAATCAATGTTCCAGTGTCAGAAGACAACTTTTTCCTGGTGCTGCTTCTCTGTCAGTGTCAACGTAGTGACATGCATCCCAGAACACTCCTGTAAAAGAGCTGCAGTGTCCATGCTAACTGCTAGCTTGAAAAAAACAGCCTCATTCTTGAACCCTGTCTTTTTCCTGTTTATAAGGCTTGTTTGTTGCAAAAGCATTAAAATTCAGTGAGCTTGTGATAAAACAAGCGTTACAAAAAAATTAATTTAGCATATAAATATATAACTGTCAAAAAGAGGATGCACCATAATATTAATGCCTTATCGTCTGGGAGAAAGAAGCATATCTGATGCAAGCATGTCTCTGAAGTGGGGAGAGAGTAATGATGAAGGATACCCATAAGTGTCTGTGAAGAGCAAAGGTGAATGCAGAATTCTCTGTTGCTAGAGGTTAGAGGTGGTCCCTTAGGAGCTAAAGAGAGCAGCTGGTAGTTTCTGTGCAGAGAGGGTTTGTATTTACAAACTGACACGTAAAAGTTCTTGCTGTGAGCTCATCATTGGCAGCTATTTTCATACCCATCTCACCTATCCTCATTGCAAGGCTATCAAATCCCACAGAGTCATGTTGGGATTAGATTTGCTGAGGGCAGTGATGCAGAGGTTTCTGGCTTTTCCTCTGCATCCCATGATGGTTGCCATGCCCCCTTGGCAGTCACCCCCCTCAGTCAAAAGCAGTGGTAGTGTTGACTCAGCTTGATGGTTTTCATGCCTGGGCATTGGGGCTGAGCTTCTCCTGGGGCTGCCCTGGGAGCAGCCTGGTATTATTTCAGTTTTTTGGGTTTTCCACCCCTCCTTTCCTGCTGCCTCCCCCTCCAGCCTTTGTCTCTGTGTGCTCCTTTGAGGTTGTGCAGCTTTTATCAGGTAAACTGACAAGGATGCATGAGGTTGGGTGCAGCATCACAAACGTGTTGCTTCTATAGGTAAGCTTCTGTATTTGCATAGCAGAGCTCAGCATTCTGTGAATTGATGGGCCTGAGTCAAGGCTGCTGTGGAGATCTTTGTCCCTGTGCATTTACTGAGGTCTGTAAAAAAGCACATTTAAAGAAACAGAAACTTTAAGGAGAGCAGTTTGCATGACATATGTCATTTTTATGGTCTTTCAGGACAATTTGACATTTTCTGTGAAATGATAATGTTCCTCTTATTGCTTCTCTGTCCCTGAAATTGCATATGAAATTTATTTGTGTGGTCTCTTAATTCCCAATAAACACAATGTTTAAAAATTAAGTTCATGCCTCTTGTTTATGCCATTTATACTCCTTTTTTCTTGAAACTGTCTAGTTCTGTCAGATAAAGGAGCAAATGCCTTCCAGCTCAGCAAAGTGCATTTGCAACCTGCTGTCATTAAGCAGCTAAAGCTGAAATATCATGGGGACTTTGCTGTCCCAGTCCCTGTCACTATTCTCTTATTCTGCAGCTACAAAGAGCATGTTGTTACATAACTAACATAATTTTTAGTGTCACAGCAGGCAGCTAGTGAAATGGAAACTGAGAACTGGGTTATTTTAGTTAGGAAAGAAAATGAATACATGAGATTATTCAGATCCTCTTTATTTACAAACAGAAAAGTTTTTTGAAGAGCTCTCAGAACAGTTGTTCAGCAGCAAAATTCTCACCAACTCCATTTAGGCAACAAGTAGTGTCACAGATTAGGTGCCTCTGTTTAAACTCTTGTGCTGTTGTGAGTTAATTTAGAGATTACAGTGTTTATCTAAAAACTCTCTGGTAGATCGTTTGGCTGTTGCTTTTAAACCAGATGCTCAAAGTGGTTCTGGTATTTTCACTTGCCTGCACATAAATAGACGTGGCCTGATTTGCAGAGGTGTGATCAATTCTAGGTCCTATTGAAATCAATGGGAACTGATGAGTGCTCAGTTCCTTTGAAAACCAGGCCATTTATATATAGGTGCCTAAATATGGCACCCAATTTTGAAAAACCTGACTTTAAGACCATATACCATCTTCCTCCTTCTGATATCTGGGTCCTTGCTGGAAGAAAAGATAAGAAGAGTAATGAAGAAACAATTGTAATGAAAAAAAGACAGAAATATTTCTGTGTATTTATTACCCTGTAACTGTAAAAATATTTTTTTTTAAATCATTAAAGGGAAGTGTCCATTGGAGTAGAATTTCCTCATCTGTGCTTATGCTGTTTTATATTGAGAAGACAAAGCAAAGCAAATAGCTACTCCTGTGCATGTGCAAATGCAATTACTATCTGGGAATTAAATTTGTAACAAAATAAAATTCAGATAGAAGATAAAGACACAAAAAAAAGCCCTGCCTCTATTTCCAGAAAAAAAGATGTCTATACAGATTTGTTTTTTCTTTCTCATTTACAACAGAAGAATATATACTGAAATGCATTAGTGGACAAATATTCACTTACCAACTCTCCTACTTTCTACAGTATCCTGAAAGCGACTTTGCTAAGAAAATATTTCCATTTTCCACCTTTTTTTTATAGAATATATAACAGTTTTACATTTTTTACTCAGTATGCTGCAAAGCAAGAAAGAATTATGATCTGTTATCACAATAAAAACTCTGCCAGATAATATGGTTAGAGGCTTTTGCAAAGCTCACAGCATCCTGAGGAACTCATTTCAGCAGTGCCATTAGCCTTCTCCCAAGGAAAGCATTCAGAGCCTTCAAACAGATTTTATTTGTAGTTACACAACTGTATGAAAACTTGTATAATTGATTCCAGAAACCAAATACAACCTGAAGCATTAGAAAGGATTATTTTTCATGTTGTGATCATATGATTACAGGAAGAAAACATTTGGGACCCATGTCAGGTTTACAAGCCCCCAGGATCTTTGTTTGTGAGCTTTTTAGAGCAATCATGAGAGTTAGTGACTTACATTTTTCAGGTTGTAGATTGGTTAATAGTGGTATTTCTAATCTGTTTTCCTCTGGTTTTGTTCCATGTTGATCCTCCTGTGTTTAAAAAGGTATAATATCTGAACCTCTTCTGGGGTGAGGATTTCTCCTTAGGGTTCTGCTACCATCTAATATTTGAGCTTTGTGGCCTTGTTCTTGGATGAGGAAGAGAGATGGAAGAGAAAAGGTGATCTGTCTTCTCTTTCCAGCTAGCTTATTTCCTGAATATGGTAAAATCTACCCTTATGTTCCCTTCTGCTGGATGTTTAGAAGTGTGGTGACAAAGGGACACTATGAGATTCATAGAGGGAAATATTACTTTGTTGTCATTGTTCAAGAAAACAAGCGAAGGTGAAGTTTGATTATTATAGTATCACACAATTCTGGAGTTGATGTTTCGAGAGAAAATGTTAAAAATGGATCAAGTTTAGAACAAGGATGAAGAACAACCCTTTCCTTTTTAACTTTTAGCAGGAGGCAAATTTTGAGACTGAATTGCAGATCTTTCCTGAGCAGAATTGGTACTTTCACTTTAAAGCTGAGGTAACCTGTAGGTCAGGCTGATGTGAGCTTACTTGCAAAAGTGATGTTGGATCATTTAATCAACGTCTCTGAAGTGCACTCAGATTTGAAACAAAACAAAGTAGAGTGTAAAAGATAGCAATGAAGTTCAGCTTCATTTAAGGTGATGAGTACTTTACTTTTGTCAGTGATTGTGTCATATTCAGCAATTTAAATGCTTTTTTAACCATGGCATCCCTCCTTTGACTGATATAAATTTGTGAACTTCAAGGAAGTAGAGAGAAATTCACTATTTCAGAAGAAGTTGAATACATGTTTTATTGTGCTTCAATATACTTAAAAACATTCGGGCACTATTTTAGGTATTTTTAATGGGTTACATGTTTCAGTGGGTAAAACACAGAATAATTTCTGGAGAAAGTAAAGCCAAGGGGGATAATTAAATGTAAATTATGATTAATGAAACAATTAAATGATAAATTTCATATAACCTCCCTGGACTGTATTCAAAGACCTCAGCATCTCCAAAGACTCTGGTCTTCCCCATACCTCAGGGTATTTATGGAAGCTGGTGGGTTCTTACCCAATAAACTGAGAAAGTATGTTAACTTTTTACAGGTTTGAGACATAGTTCCCTCTCCTTCTTCCCAAACCTTGTTGAGAGCAACTGCTCCTTTCCTTGTCCAGAGCAGCAATTTCATTTTTGTGATGAGAGGCACTGATCTCTTACAAACCCACTAAGCAGGTCTCCTTGGGTGGCAGAATGCTGCCCTATAGGCCCTTCTCTGGAGGGAGCATCTGATGGACATTGCCCCTGGGAAGGCAACAGTGGGCAGCCTGAGAAATGGAAGGACATGGAATTGGAAGTGAGACATAGAACTTTTGTACTTCTCATGTGGTATCACTTACCTGCTACCATACACCTTTGGATGTTAGTCATATAAAAGCAAAGTTAAAATACTGGCATCCCAAATAGTTTTTTATGGGGTTAACTGAGAGAAAGGGAAGTATCTGCACAGTTGAAAGACCCTGGAAGTTTAGATTAATCATAGGACATGTAACCATTTTTAGATTTTGAGATTGTTAGAGGATTTATTGTCATTTCACAAAATGCTTCCAGACCACATAGATACTTGGTTCCTTTGGCTTTCCAGCAGAAATCTGTTCTCTGTGCTTAGCTTTCCTAAGCCTCTCTGTTGCTGCTGTTGTCGTCAGCAGTAATACTGGTCCCTGAATGCAATTAGTGTCTGTGTCACATTGACAGCTTTACATGTTTCTTGTTTGTATTACCTGGAGAAACAGCTTTTCTGTGCAGATATTATTGTTTTATTAAGAATTACAAAGACACGTTATGACAGAACAACATGCCCAAATGTTTGTGTCCCATTCCAGCTGTTTCAGTTAGTCTGCAGGCCTTATAATTCTTATATCATCATATATTGTCGCACGGTTACAGACACAGAGATATTTAACTCAATTCCATTTTAGGGGTGCCTAATAGTGTTTTGAGTACCTGCATTTGTGTCAGTCATGTTTGTTAGAAGTTTCCAGATACAGTAGCTCAGAAAATCAAGGCTGTTGCAGCTCCATGAACCCAAGTCCAGCCAGCAGTGAGGCTGAACAAGTGTTACCAGTAGGTTACACATGCATACATTATGTATACATACACATGCACAGCCAGTCAGTCCAGGCAGAAAACATGGTACTCGTACAAAAACAAGCAGCCTACTCCCATGTACTCTGAAACATACATGTCTGTAAATAAATGTCAACATATGGAACATATGGATCCCACCATCAGCTGGGAACAGACACGCAGGAATTTTTGAGGACTTCCCAACGGTGAGAGAGAGAATATCTGCTTTCTTGGTTGGCCTCTTGGGAATCTGCAAGAATTAAATGTATTTCTCTAGCCCATTCACTTAACCTGGTGGTCACTAAAATGTGAGGAGGATGCTTAGTTTCTCCTGCTTTACCCTTTACTTTTTCACAAATACACAAATGTCAGCAAAATGTGCCTGCATATGTCCTCCTTGTCGTGGTGTCCTCTGCATCATTACCAAGGATGGTAATGAATGGGTGTCAAGAGGAATCTTCTTATCCTCTGCTCTAATAAATGGAAAGAAGAAGCAAGAGGTTGTGTAACTGAACTGAAAAATGTTGAATAGCCACATGGAAAAAAACCCTTGGAATACTCAATTAATAATAATGTAAATACATTCAAAATTGGATTTTAGTAAATAATACTTCTAATGAATCATTGAAATATTATTCATGTGGTTGTTCCTGAGAAATTTGATTCCATTAGTTAATACCTTAATGCCAAACATGAATAAACTACAGCCAAGTTTTAGTAAAAAATGTTCTCTTCTGTAGAGAAAGATGATAGCAATGTAATCATTTTGGTATCTTAACATGAGCTGACTGTGAGTTCAGAATAATGAGACATTGAAAAAAATTATCACTTTCAGCTTTTGAAGAGGACCTAGAGGAAGGCAGAACATAAAATATCAGAAAGTCATTGTTCGAGTGAAGGTAATGGTGTATGTAATTTTAGATGCCAAATAAGGAATAGCAAGATTTAGTATGGTAAGAATATTGATTTTCCTGATAGTCTTAATTTCTGTATTTTGGAATGCAGATTCTCCTATCTTAGAAATAAACTTTATCCTGTAACTACAATTTCTGCTGCAGAAAATGTAAGACAGTCTAAAGAGTACAGCAGAGGTATAGGAATATCTTATCCAATCCTCTCTCAAATTGATTTGCTCTGCAGTGCCAGATGCGTGGGAGTTTGTTTAAAAGCTATTAGCCATTAGTGTGTTCCATAGCATCGCAGTTAGGAAAGGTAAGAAACACGTCTGACACTAATTTAGTGTTCCTCCTGCCCGAGGAGCATTTCCTGTTGTGTGGCAGTTGTGGTGCATTGTGTGGGAAGGCACAGGCACGCACACACACCCTGCGCTGCGGGCCCTGCCAAGTCTCAGCTGCACCCCACAGCTGCGAGCCCGAGTTACCTAACCCTGTGTGTGATGCCTCCCCCAAGTCCCTCTGCTGCTCTCCCTCTCTTGGTCTGCCTGCTGAACAGCACCGCTGCTTGCGTGACTTGAATGGGGATAATTTGAGGGATTCTCTTGCTGTTGCTTGTTTCCTGGCAGGATAACAGAAGTTCTATATTTGTCTCTGTGCTTCACTCTAAAGATATTATTTGTCCTGTCAAAGAGTGAACCTTTTGGATCAGGAGTTTATTCTGAGTAACGTATTGAAGTGGGGTTCCGTGATAATTCAGATTATAATAGTATTCTGTTTAGGTGAAACAGACTGTTGACATCTTGTTTTCCATTTTACCAAAGGGAGAGTGAGGAATGAATGAAGTATGTGATGAGAAACTTAGTGAGGTAACTTAGGTACCTTTTTTGTTCTGTGCAAAATGATATATTTCCAAGTGCACAATAAAAAGTCCTTTTGAAAGATTTATGCTGGGGTTACAGTTGAGAAATATTCTTTTCTTTCTAGCTGTATGTCTTGCAGCTGGATTTCGAATTGCTCGGTGTCTGCTAATCGGCTTTACTGGTAGACCTGCTGAGAAAGCATTGCAATTGTCCATGTGGAATGCAAGGAAAAAATGTAGGGATTAGATTTTTGAGTAATTTTTGGACACAGTACGAATTTGTGAGGAAAGCTTCATAAGTAATGACAGACCAATTTAACTGTAGCAGTAATGAGCTAAGAACCAAAAGAAGTCAATTATGTTTCCTTTCACTTTTATTCTGAGAGCTGTACTTAGTTAATTTTCTTAGAACTGGGTTGGAGGATTCAGTACCATTTTCTGTCATTTGATCTCATGGGTCAATGTGATAATTTAACTGATTTGTGTTTTTTTTTTTTTTCTGAATACCTGCCAGTCTGCATAGGTAGGGTCATATCTGTATGTTCACATAAGTGTGTATGAGGTTGATCCATTAGACCCTCAAATGACCTATGAGTCCAAATTCGTATGTCAAAGCTGCATTAGATACTTTATTTGTGGTCAGTTGATCCCAAAGCATTTGGCCAGGCTATGAAAATGAAACTGAGAATTGCAGTTCACTTTGTATCTAAGATTTGTCAGGGGCTTTTCTGTGCAGGAACATGGAGGTGAAATGCTGCTGTGCAGTCCTGTTTCCTCTCCACCTGAGACTGGGTGAACTGGTCACCTGGAGATGAGCTGACTTCTACCTGGAACTGTGCAAAGAGGACTCCTTGTAACTGGCCAAGAATGTACAAAGTACTTGCTCTGCCTGGTGACTGGCCCAGGGACAGCCTGAATCTCTACGTGAGATGTAGAAAAGCAGTATTTGGTGGAAACTTAGAGCTAGAGCTGTTATTTTGAACACATAACACTAGAACTCTTACAGTAAATTCCTGAAATAGCAAAATAGACATTTAGCCACATATCAAACATCAGGTATCTTTGCTTGCTCTGCATTGTGTTTCAGGAGGTTTTTAGGTACTTCAGGAGGAGTGTAGGTCTAGAACAATGTAGACCTGAGGTGCTGGATGCTGCTCAGGTGGGAAACCACATGCTCGCTAGCTCTTCATGGTCTCTGCCAGAAGAATTAAGAAAACCTGCATTTACCTCTGTCCTCTGATACTCCCTTCCCCAATCAGAAAGTATATTGATATTGCTTAATGCCTCTGTGCATTATCACCAATCCTTGAAAGTCTTATTTCAGTGAATTATCTTGGCTCCTCACGTATTTACCCCATCCTGCCTTACTGAACTGGTTTTAGTATGCTCTTTTGCATTGCCTTCTTTTGTTCTCAGGTCTGAGTGTAGCTCCCCTTGAGGGGGATAAAAGTTCATCTAAGTGAGCTCACCAAGCTTAAGACAAAGCTTAGTGGTTTTTTTCTATTTTTTTGCAGAAAAATGAATTCCAGCTTGAGTTTCTTGTGTGATCAGTGCCATGTGATCTCAGAGTACAGGTGACAAAGAACTAAATGCATAAATGCGTAAGATGTCTCAAAAAAGCATCAGACGGGAAGGCAAAGTGGCTAAAAGCACCACTTTAGAACCTATTCCTTAGTGTGCATGTCACCTGTACAGAGCAGAAGAAGGGGCAGACAGTGTATAAAGCAGATCTGTCACAGAACATAGATTTAACTGGAACCCTTGTAAAAGTTTCTCTGAAGAATGAAAAATGTAACAGGTTGGGAATGTGATGGATATAAACTGGCCTGGGTTGTCTTTGACTCATAAAAATTTAACTTTGGGTAAATGAAGGCAGTAATTCATAAGTGACAAAAACCAATAATGTCTAACCACTTTTTAAAGTAAGAACAAGAAAGTCAATAATCTGTGTATCAAGGAGAGGTACTTGTTTGTTTTGTATTTTTAGGCCTTCTTGTAATGCAGAGAGGTCATCTCAAAAACCACTTAGTTATTGAACCTTATTTCACATTTCATAATTTCCCTTTATCACTTAGAGTAATTTTAATTGTCCATAACTGTTCTCCTTCCATGCAGCAGAAGAGTAGCCTCAGAGAACACAGAAGAGAGGGGTTATTTCCAAGTAGATGATTAGAGCACTGCACTAGAAAATCAAATTAGATTGCAATGAAATGCAGCTATAAATATGCTATTACTTTGGAGAATTCTATGCGAGAACCTTCATGGAATGATGTGCTAGGATTTGCAGGATCTACATGCAGGAGCACTAACTTCAGAGAAAAGAAATAATGTAATTGAGGAGGGGCTCTGGTCTGCAAGATGATGTAAAGCAGACCCTTCAAATAAAACAGAGTGATTTTTAAACCAGAATAAATCTGCATTTAGACAGGTGAAAAAATAACTTTCCAGTGGTGCTACCCTTACTATATAACATTAAAATGATGGACAGACTGCTGTTTGGTTGATTTGGGGTTTTTTTTCCCCATTGCGTCAAGGCAGCTGGTAATATGCTTAAGATAGGTACTTGCTAAGTGCTTTCCTGGATTGGGACCATGGAATACATACAGCATTTTTCAGGATTGATCTCCTGAATAGTGTATGAAAAATCCCATATTTCTAGGGACTATCAGTTTACTATCCTTTATTTTTCCCTTTCTCTCTTTTTCTTACTATTGGGATTAATAGAATTTTATTATGTTAATGTTGTTGTATCCCTTATCACCAGAGTGTTTACAAATAGATGATGAAGATTCCACAGCCCACATTTGCATTGACATTAGTACATTGGGAGTTAAATCCTTTCTCTTGTGCTACTGTTTCTAGTTCCTGTAGATTTCTAAGGGAAATGTTGAACAATTTCTTTTGAAAAATCTATTATAATACAGTGTTTCTGAACAGTGCTTTTTAAATAATCCATAAAATTTCACAGATTCTTCAAACCTCACAGACATTCTGGTAACATCTTTGAATTACTTTAGTGTGGAGATGAGTGGGTGGGCTTGATAGAGAGGAGGAAGCTGTGAAAAAAACCCTGCTATGTGGAACAGAGATTGTTTGTTAAATTACTTGTCTGGCTTCCTTACAGTTTGCACTGAATACACTCTACGACTTCTGCAGTTATATGGTATTCTTTAGGCTACGACAGGCTTATTACTATGACACTATGATTCAGTATCTCAAAAATCAGGTAGACTGAAAGTTGATCAAAAATCAATTCAAAATAATAAAACCAGCCCTTCTTGCTGCTGTGGTATTTGTGAAAATAATATCACGGTATTTCATAGGGGTGGAGACAGATTGGATTGTGAGCAGTGCTGCTCTCTTTGGTGTCTGACAAAAGAGGCACGATAGAGAGAGACAAATAACTGTCTGCTTTCCAGTGATGGCAACCTTCCCATACAAAGTTAAAATGATGGACAGAGCCCTGCTTGGCTGGTTGTTTTTTGCTCTGCTGAATCAAGGCACTTGCTAATGCCCTTAAAATAAAATACTTGCTAAGTGCTTTACTGGGTTAGGCAGAAAATGCTTATGCTGCATCACCTGCAAATGCATATTTGTTATTATAAAGTTCTTGTTTGGTCAGATGCTGGGTAACTGTTATAAGGTCGATCCATATCATGTAGACAGGAGGTGGTGCAAAATTTTTGTTGCTGAGGCAGTCTAATTAAAGTGTTTTCATGATTGTAGTCAGTTTGGTCATTCTGAGTTTGCCATGTAAAATAGCAAGAACTAGTTCTCTGCCAGTATATTTTATATTCACTGTAGTATATTTATATAAAATATTCTTTACAAGTAGCAACCCTTATCTTCAATCAGTATGGTACATTAAAGGCTTGTTTTGGTAGAAGTGCACTTTTTGTCAATGAACTATGTCTGAAAGTAGTCTGTGGCAGATTAATCCATTTTTCTATCAATAATATTTCCAAAATAACACCAATATATCCCTCATTGACACAAACTATCAAGCAAGAGGGAAAACAAAGTAAATGAAAACAAATCGATGCAAGAAATAAAAAGTAAAATGAGTAAATAGATGATGTGGCTGACATGGCATTCGGCTTTGTGCTGCTGCTGAGGAACCCTCCCCCCAGCCCATCTCTTGCTGAACTGAAGGAAATCAAATGCAAATTCAAGCATGTGAAATGGAGTTTCACACATCTGAGACAGCCAATTAATGTGATTTTTAGTTTTCCTCTGTTTCAGTAATGTGGGACTTTTGAGTCAGGAGAAGGGTTTTTTTCCTTATTATTTATTTCTTTCTAGTATGAGAATTATTTATTTTGTAATTTTCTTTGAGAGTTGTTTATTGCTATTGGCTGATACAGAGAAGAAAAATTAATTTCATAATGCTTTTAGAATTAGCATATGTTCTACTGTCAGGCTGGCAAAACAAAATTTCATATACCTCCTTTACTGGATATTTTTATTCCTGGGAATGCAGCTATGAGGAATAAATCTAATCCAAAATATTTGAGCTGTTAAAATTCAAATTCATAAGCTTATGAATACCCCTAGGTGGCACTACATGCTTTTTTGGTTAAAAAATAATCAAATACTTTATATGTAAATAAAAGCAAAACCATAATAGTTCAATACACATGATGAATACATTCCATATTTTTTCCAATAAAGTGGCTAACAAGCTAGTTTTTTAGCAACTGTTATGGTTTAACCCCAGATGGCAGCTATGTACCACAGAGCCACTGTCTCACTTCCCCTTCCCCCTTGTCTTATCAGTGGGATGGGGAGAAGATAGAGGAAAGAAAAGATAGTAGAACTCATATGTTGACATAAGAAAAGAGTAATAACTGAAACAAGGTAAAAGATAATAATAATAATAATAATAACAAAAACTACAATAATAATAGCCACAACAGCAATAATAATCACAATAATTGTAATGCTACTACTATTATTAATAATTGTAACCAAAAGGAGAAGGAGAGAGGGAAATAAAACCCAGCAAAGTCTGGTGATGTACAACAAAGTGCTCCCCACCCACTGACAGATGACAAACCCTGCCCTTGAATTCTGATCGTCTTCCTTTCAGGTGATTCCCCCAGTTTATGTCCTGGATATGTTGGTCTGTGTATGGAATATCCCTTTGGCCAGGTCGGGTCAGCTCTCCTGGCCATTCTCCCCCAGCCTTTGTGCACTGGCTCACTGGCAGAGCATGGGACACTGAAATGTCCTGGATTTAGGGTGAGCACTGCTAAGCAACAACTAAAACATCGGTGCGTAACCAGCATGATTCTCTTACTGAATCCAAAACACAGCACTGTATCAACTAGTAAGAAAAAATCATTCTATCCCTGCTGAAACAAGTACAATAACTCATGGAGTAGGATTTTTCTTTTCTGAGGATTGATTGATAGTCTACTAAAGTTTTTTTAGAATTTAGTGAAAAATATGTACAAGGAATTGAATACAGAATTTTCTTTTGAAAAGTAAAAAAAAAAAAAAATTCACTAAAATATGTTTGTATTTTTGTTTAGATTTTAACATGTTTTAATACTTCCCTGGTAAAGCCATGCCAGCAGGGACAGAGGGGACAAGCAGGAGTGGACTGGGTCTGAGTGGTTGACCTGTTTCATATGAATAAAAGTTCTCACACATTGTGTGTGTGAATTAATCCATTCTGGTGACCAGTAAATGTTGAAGTATGTTAACTATTATGTTCTTCTTTTTCATCTTTGGCTACAAAATCTGGACAAGACTGTCCCATGGCTTTGTGTGAAGACAGAAGACCCCCCACAAGACTGGGTCAGCTTTTTGTGTGGTACAAACAGGGCAGTGCAGGACTGGGGCAGAGCTGCATGGGTACCCAGGCTGGCTCATCACTCTCATCTTGGTTGCATAGGGTTTGGTTGTCAAAAGAGTCTGTCAAAGGAGCGCAGGAGCTAACAGCTGTTACTTCCTACCCTCATCGTTTCCCAAACCAGGAAGAAAAGGCCTGGCATGTTGGTTCAGCCCCGTTTCAGATATCTTAATATGGAGAATAAATGTCCTTGGAGAGCGCAGACCAAAATCCCAGCTATTGCAGTAAAACAACCTAGAAAACCCTCTCAAAGGGTATTTAGGTGCTGAGACTAAGTGAGTCTTCCCAGATGTCTTTTAAATTTCCATCATCCAGATTTCCTTCTCAAGCAACACTGGAGGGTTTTTCCACAGAGGATACCCAGCTGGCTCATTTACTCTGAAAGGCAGGAGTCTCTGAGTTGTCTGCATGTGTGATAAGAGAGGAGTTTTCTGTGGTTCTTGTCTTGCCTTTCTTATTGTACAGAGGTGTCCTCTGAATCACCATTGTTTTTGGGCTCCAACTGGTAAATTATATGTGCAGGTTTGGGTCTGTATCTATTTATGTGTAGACTTCAGGGTGATCACAAATATTGACTGCATTAATAATCTTCAAAAGGTAAAGCATGACAGCTGAGCTGCTAGCAATACCAAAGAGGAGTATCTGTGAAACTTTTCTTAGCAGTCAGCACTTGTGCTAATGTCTGTGCCATTGCTGAAGTAGCGCTGGGCTTTGGCACAGGTGTTTCTGTGACATCTGATGCAGAAGAACTGAAGCAACCAAAGCTGAAAAACACAAAAGAACCTTTAACTGTGTCCTAAATTAATATTAGTCACAAGGCAGTTGTACAACTAATGAAGTGTTAGACACCTAGAGGCCTCCTGAATTAAAATGAAATAGGCTGTGTATTGGAGAAGAACAAGCTGATAGAGTTGTACAGTCATAAAATTTCAGGTTGGAAAGAACCCACAAGGATCATAGGGTACAACTACGTTTTGATCACATGTTTATCCTAACTTAAAGGAGGATCAAGAGCATCCTTCAGATATTCTTGACCTCTTAGAGGTTTGGCGCTGTAGGAAGGCTGTTCCAGGAACTGTTCTCACTAAAGAACCTTTTCCTGAACTTCCCCTGGAGCAGCTTCATTCCACTTCCTTGTGTCCTGCTGCTGGTCACCAGGGAGAGGAGATCAGCACCTCCCCTTCTCTGCCTCCCAGTGAGGAGAGTGTACCCTGCCGTCAGGTCTCCCCTCAGCCTTCTCTCCTGCAAGCTGAGTAAGCCAATTGACCTCAGATACTCACTCTTGCCCTTGAGACTTCTACCATCTTGATCACTCTCTTCTGGACACACTTTAATAATTTGAAGTCCTTCTTTAATTGAGACACCCAGAGTTGCAGGTAGTGCTTGAGATCCACAGCAGCGCACCGTAGAGTGGGACCATGTTCAGACATCCTGGGTTTTCGTCGTATGTGTTGTACTGCATGGTATTTTTTCTGAATCCTAAGCCAGGATTAGCCATGTCTAGGTGATGTTGCTTAGCAGGGCAGGTTTCTTGAAGTTGATGTAAAATAAGTAATAGGAATAGCACGGAAACTGTATGTATTGTGCCTGTTCTCTATCTTGGATTTCAGTGCTTGGTGACTTGGGCTAGAGTTTATATTTATATATACAGATTTAACAGAGAGTGATGACTCTTTCCTTTCAGCTTCCTGCTGAATAGTCCACAAAACATATAAAGCAGAGTGTTTTCTCACAGGTCATTGGGGAAAGTTTAGTAAATGCCCACATGACATCCTTCAGTTGGTTAGGTAAAATCTGGTGTCCATGTGAATCCTGTGTAAACTTCAAAATATGTAAAATCTGTACATTTGTCTGCAGCTTGCATTTCAGAAAAGAGCATGTACATCATCAAGGCAAATTTTACTGCTACAGATAGCAAAAGTGCAAGAACATTTAATACAGACTGGTATAACATTGCTGAGAACAAAGAGACATGCATGTTCTTAGTGCCAGGAGTATAGACACGCAAAACTTGAACTTATATTTTTATGTAGAGATATTATAATAGGAAATATTAATGGATCCTTTTGTTTTTTTCAGGCATAAAATCAAAATGTGCAATATCTGATAAAACAG
The DNA here is from genome assembly GCA_020086605.1 of Lanius collurio. NCBI lineage: Eukaryota > Metazoa > Chordata > Aves > Passeriformes > Laniidae > Lanius > Lanius collurio. The sequence goes on from JACBWW010000008.1 coordinate 22,325,293, forward strand.
GGATTAATACCTGAAATGAACTAAAATCCATATGAACAACAGCTTTTATGTTTCAGCTGTCTTTGCCAAACAGCTTTCTCTCCACTTTGAGTACATGCCTCCCCAAACCTTTCTCTTCTCTGTCTGTTCTTCTCTTGTCTGTTTGGGACAGACTGCCATTTAATTTTATTCAGCCACAAGAGGACAGGGAAAATCAAGTGAAATGCTACATCCACTGAAGACAGTACTGAACTCCTACTGACTTTGGGGAAAAAGGATTCCCCTGGAATACCTGAATGTATATATAGTCCCAAAGAGAACTCTTGTCACAGTCTTAAGAAAAGGTCTTTTTGAAATCAAAGATGAGATGGAGCATTGCATGTTGAGTGTGGCATTGTTTGGAGCTGCCTTTACACACAGAAATGATTCATTTGATAGTGAAACATTGTCGAGGGGTTGTAGCCAAGGTAGATGCTATCTTTTATGTTACTTCATTATATTCATCACTAGAAAACAAATTGCGTGCTGTTTTCTCATTTTAACAGTTGTATTTTAATGAAGATAAAAGAACAGTACACTAATGAAATTACATTCTTGTAGCTGATAGGTAAATACTAAGAGAGCAGATAATTGTTTCAGAATTGTGCTCCTTCGGCAAGGAAGAATCAATAATCACTGAAGTGGAAAAGGAAGACCAATTGAAAAGAAAAATAAAAAGTTTGAAAGGAAGATATTGGAGAGACCTGAATGTGATTTAGAGAGGATTTAGTCTGTGATTATGTAATCTTTTCCATCTTTTGAACATAATGATGTACTTCATTAGTTGTTTTGTTTTGACTTTCAGAGATAATGTTCGCTTTATTGTTACCATGGTGCAATGAACTCCTTTGTTCTTGGGAAAAAATATGAAAAATTAATTATTTAGGTTTTTTAGCATGAATAATATTTACCATTGTTTCTCATGTAAAGAAACTGATTACTCCCACTCCATAATCACAGGAGTGTACATGGGATGAGCACTATTTGTTGAAACTATGTAGAAGAAGTGTATGACCTCCATGTGATGGGTGCACAAGAAAGAGGGTAGGAATCCTAGAAGAATCCTCTGTCTTCTGTCACTTTTTGTCCAGGTAGCCAGTGAACAGCCAGGGATGAACCGTAGCATCCCTGTTTCCTGCTTCTCAACAATGAGTTTGTCTGCAGCTCATGTTGTAAAGAAGCAGCAGTGAGCAGAATAAATGCGGGACTTGGGCAGAACACAGCCTGAATATTTAACATGAGGCATGTTTAAAAAGTAAGACAACTTCTTTATTTATTTTTAATGTGCTTATTTCAGAAATAGAAGTCAGATGGTAGCCAGTCAAACCACCAAGGATTTCCCAGAATGATCGTGACTGTGGGTTGGGATTTTTTTTTTTCAATTTTATTTAGCAGTGATAACTATGACGTTTTAATGTCTAGAAAAAATGTGGGCTACCCAGGAATGAATATTTTTTTTTTCTTCTGGGCATCAGAGGAGACAACTGTATTTGGCATGTTGATTTATAAAAAAATGGCCATTGTTTATTGCTGCTTGTGGGGCTGGGAGTATTAAAGCAAGTTCCGTGCAGATGGACTCCCCAGGTGGCAGGGTCATTTGGGCAGGTGATAAATTGTCCAGAGTAATTTCAAAATTGTTCTTCAGAGAATAGTGCCTGGTAGAAAATTGAGTAAATGCTATTCCATATTCAGCAGTCTTTCAGAAAACTCCCTTCAGCCTATTTTCATTGCTTACAGAGCTTCTTCACAGGGCAAGAACTGTGTAGACAGATAGTTTTCGTAGCTCTGTAAAACCATAACTTCTCCTGCTCTTTTTCCTAACTGGAATGATGCTACACACATGCATACCCCTCAGGCCCACAACAGTTATGCAGCTGGAAAAGTATTTAGAGATAAAACATTATCTGTCTTGTGGGATGGAGTTGCTTAGAAACTCCTTGTATTTTATTTTCAGCACCTCATTAGAAATAAGAGGGGCTGATAAATATGAGGGTCTGCCGCCATCTCCATAAAATACTTCAAGACACCCTGGCTCTCTTTATGAAGGATTCAGCTTACATGCTTGATCATGGCATTTGGGCAGACCTAGTCAACTGGAAAAAAACTAAGAGCAAACCCCAACGTCCTGGCTCTCTTACAGCATGGGACAATGTCAGAAGAGGGCAGCCCTGCTGGCAGCAGGCCGGTGCTGCTCCCAGCACTCTCCACTTGTGTTGCTCGGGGATGTGCTTCAGTGCCTTTTTCCATCCTTGTCAGCCACGCGTGAGGCGCCCTCGCCCAGGGCCCTGATGGCACTCCCCGAACAGTGCACCATCTTAGCCCATTTCCATGCATGATGAGTTGGTTTTCACATGGCTTGGTTCTCCTCCCTCCTGCTGCCTCTGTGTTCTCTGTTGTCCTCTTCCTGGGCTATTAGCTGTACCATGGCCTTTGGAAACTCCTGAAGCACCTAGTGCTTAGCTGGTGCTGCTGCGTGCAATGATAAAAATACCTCTCCCTCCCACTGTCACTCTGCAGTTGTATAAATACTGTTCTTGCTATTCAGCCTCTGTCACAGCACAGTCACAGAGTTGTAATCTGCGGGACTGGGAGCACACAGGATAAATGGCTTCAGGATTTAGCCTTCTGGAAACAAAGGATTTCTGTAATTTAGGATTAAGTTAGGAAAAGGAAGGGGATTGGAATATAATTGAAAACTTGCAAACTCTTCCATTTTTATTGTAGGCCTTAAAACAATGCTTTTCTTTCTCTGTCCCAGTTCCTGGAGTTGAGTGATTTTGCAAATATCTCAGACTTATTACTATTTTTTTTTTAATAGCTAATTTTAGCCACCAATTTCTGATGGAAGTTTGATAGGTATTCAAATATGAACAATGCAAAGGATATTTTTTAAGTGAATCACAGGTTTTGCAGGGTCGCCTGAATCACAATAATATTGGCTTGGGGTTGGCAATATTGCTACAATGTAGTGGTTGAGGTACTGACCTTTTCATGGCAGTCACTGAGTACAGTCATTCTAAAAAAAGCATGGAAGAGTTATTTATTCTGAACTGGAGAATCTTTTATGATATTTTTTTTTTTTTTACATAACATTCATGTTCTCCACTGGAGTGTATAAAAGAAAAAAGAGGGTATGGCACAGGGATAGGGTATAGCAGAAGTAGAATGTGGAATAAAGGAACTGAAATTGTACTGCAGGGATGCTCTGGGGGAACAAGAATATGAGAAAGCACAGAAATCAGGGGGAAATTCTCATCTACTTACTGAAAGTAAATCCTTTTCCTCCAGATGTTTAGTAACAGGAGAGTCTGCCTTTAAAAGTACAAAGTGAGCCAGAATCTCAACACTAATTTGGAATGCATTGAAACAGGAACAAGAAAGTTCTTGTAAAAGCAATGTAAATGGAATCAAAGATAAAACTATCAAATATCCCAAAGGAAATGTTCCAAAGTTTTCCTTTTGTTCAAGGAAGAATTAAAAAAGTAGGGGTACATGGGATAATTCAGAGAAGAGCATGTTTACTTCAAGTTCTTAGCAGTTTTGCTTCACTGTGTCTCTTCTCCATTGGCTGCCAGACTGTCATTATGAGTTATGCTGTTGCTCATCAGCCAGTTTGGTCCCGGCTGGACTTTGGAGACAACTTTGGTGTCAGCAGGGAAAGCAGAAGCAGGACACTGCAAAAAAGGCTGTGTGGGTATTATCATACTAATGCCCCTCAGAAGCCAAAAAGTGAGTGCATTTGGTTCAAAAGAAGTGTGAAATGAGAGATGTTTTTGCTTTGTGCTGTGCTCAGTGTTGCAGTATTTCTGTAGCCTGTGATGTCAAGGAAGAGCTAACACAAGCTCCAACCTGCACTGACTATCCTGATGTAAGGGTGCTTTAATTGCTGGTGTGCTTCTAACAGGTTGGGACAGGAGGTGGGGGTCAGGGAGTTAAAGGCTGCATTAAGTGCTCTTGGGAGCAGATGAAATTCTGTCACTTTTGCTTTTGTAAATAATCTGTAAATAATAAACCTAAATTACTGAGCCCTCAGCAATGTGGTCTGGGTAGGATATTTCCCAAAAAAGCTCACTGTTGGTTCCTAACCCTGTAAGGTTTGCAAAACACAGGGTGCATCTTGTAGTCCTGTGGAGCAATAGGCAGCTGATTTTTCTGACATCCCTATGGATCCACTGGGAAAGGCTGCAGACAATCCCACAGACAATCCCTGGCAGTAGATCAGTGCAAAATTGCAAGAAATGAGTGTGTAGAAGGTTATTTCTGTTACCAAGTGCAGGATGTACTTAGGTACTGCTTTGAAGGAGTTCTGTCAATAACATCTAGTTAGAAGAAATACCAATACAGTAAATCAAATACTTGAGAGGGCAGAGGTTTTCCTGGGAGAAAGAAGGCTGTGTATTGTCTACTACAACATGAATGGTCAACTGAAAGCATACGTTGAAGTTGTAGTAATTGTGAAAAAGATGTTTATTTGTGTAGTCTTCACCAGCAGATCACTCAAGACTCAGTAGCTGCATAAAATCTGACTGCAATGATGAAATGTTCAGATCAAATCTCTGAAGAGAGACCCTAAGTGATCACCTGGGGTGACTCCAATGTCAGCAGCAGCTCTGGCAGGGAACCAGAGTCAGCTTTTGGAAAGTGCAGTCTAGTGGATCTGTCTTGTTCCGTTATTCCCAATAGGCATTGTGTTTAATGAGGTTACTTGTTTAAAAAAATCACTAAATGTAGAGTTTTCTTTGAGAGATTATATAATAATAAACTCTGTGAGAGGTACTTACACATTAGGCTTGCTGTGCACTAAGAATTTCCTTTTTCAAACAGTTTTCTTTCTCAAAATACCTTAGATTAATAAAACAACCATGCCAAAATTAAAAATTATGTAATATTAATTTATTTTATCAAAAAACAATGAAAAAAGTCTAGACACAATGGCCCCTCATCAGCCTTTCATTGTTAAAACTGATAGCATTAAAATGTAAAATCCAAGTTGGTTCTGTAATGAAAGAAAAAAATTTTAGCCTTCAGACATGAGTGTGAATTTAAATATTTTGAAAACAGATATAAATCAAAGAACCCAAATAAGACCACAAAAGTACACTTCTTTTTTCTTACTATATTTCCTTTTTTCTAGTACTGCCTATATGTCTGTTTTGTCTTTTTTTTCTCAATCTCTCACTTTTTTAATCACACAGGCTATCTGTAGTGACTTTTTGAGTATTCAAGACTGTGAACAAATCATGATTGTGTGCAAGCAAGCATACTCTCACTTTTTCTAACAATGATAGCCATTTATCAGTTGTTGAACACAGAAAAATAGAATAGTTCAGCATATGTATAATTCAGCTCTAGGCAGTTTTATGTACTAAGCCAAATAAACATAGTTCTTTTGAAGGGAGACTATCGTGTGCAAATTTCAAAAGCAATTTCTTTAAAATGTTGATTTTTTTTTTTTTTTGTCTTTATATTACTTTTTACCAGGCAGCTGAATTCTTAAGTTCTGATGGTGATTGATCCTGGTATGTTCTTTGTATGTGCCCAGGCATCTTTTTGTTGTTGTTGGTTTGTGGTTTTTTTTTTTTTTTTTTTAATTAGACTTTTTAAACTCTAAAAGATGTCTTCTATGTGGTTTTGAGTGGCAGTAAGATTTTAACAGTAGTCTTCATTTGCACTTCCCACAAGTAGGGTTTTCTATAATTTCGTTCAATTAGCCATATAATTTTAAAAATCATTTGTCAATGTTATCAAGCATCGGTTTAGATCACAAATCACTGATTCCGGGAAAAATAATTTACTCACACATATACTTTTAGATGTTATTTCTTGGATTTTTATATCTCTATGTCATTATGATATATGAGTGACTTAACTGTATTTGCTATTACAAGATTTTCATAGGAACAAATGAATTTCTTGTGTTTAGGGCTTTAAGCATTCAACTGATGAACAGTTCCAAATTTCATACAATATTGACATTAATCAACTACTATGAATTTTACTGATAGTGTTGGGGTTTTTTTTGTAACTATTGACCTATGAACTCTTCAATTAAAAAGCAAAATTCAGATTCCAATACGGTATGAAATTTTACATATTTTATTCAGAGCTTATATCTAATCTTAGCAACCCAAATCTATAAACGTTAAAACAATGTGCCTTATAAAGCAGAATTTCTTGGGCTTTTTAAGAGGAAGATATTGCATGCTATTAAAAGAAAGCACTGAGAACCAGTTTCATCTCAGAACTTTTATTCCACAGGAAATTTAACATAATTATTTTAATTTTCAATTCCTTGCTCATTATTTCCAGGTTTGGAAGATTAACCGCAACAGCTTCAGAAAGACATCAGCGTAAATTCCCCAGAAGAAATATTCTCCATTATTTCTATTGTTTTCTGTGAGATCATTACACTGCCATATTATAATTAGGACAATTGATTTGAAGCTCAGCTATGTGGCAGTGTGACTTGGGGAGAAGGCATCATGTAAAAAGAAATGTGGTTAATGAACCATCCACTTAAATCTCAAAATGATAATTTTAGGAGTTAGGATCATGCAAGAGAAAACTTTATTTTGCTTTTTTACACACACTTTCCTTTACTTCCCAAACCTGGTTCTGGCTGAAATAAAAGAAGCTACTTGAAATATTTGCCCCATGTTATGACAGACACATCTAGGGAAAAAATTGTTTTACAGCAATAGTTTCAGATACAATTTTTGTGAATGTGAAAACTTTAAAGTTTCTGTGAACATCTAATCTTTTGGTACTTCATTGATTATCAAAAAGTATCTGATTTCATTTTGTATTCACAGAGATGGGAAGATAAAAATTTTACTACCTAAAAAAAACCTGAAAAAAAAAGAAGGTCAAGAATATACTGAGATTGACAGAAGTTGGTTTCATGTGTCCCATTTGTACAATGATGATTGTACATATGTTGGATAATCTGTTGCTTTCTATGTGTTTCTAAATGCACAGAAAGCGTTGTAGCTGCTTTATTTTTGTTCATTTTGATTGAATTGCACTGCTACACCCATTTCAGTGTAAGGTACAGTCAGGGCACTGCCCTGTTCCTCTCCTTAATACCTATCTCTGAGGAAAAAACCTAGTGTGCTGAGGGTAAAGTGTAATTGTCTCCAGAGTTATGCCTTAAAATGGAGATAAAAATGGGTTCAGGGTTTGAGATACTTGAATAATCAAAAATGTTGTTGAATTAATTTTATCAGGCATGCATTTTTTGTGAAGATGTTGGTACTTCCTAAGGTTCTCCCTGCATTGTCTTGGCATTTAGATATATTTTATGGTAGATTTTTTTGTAACTGTATGTCTGGTATTTATTACTTATGGTGAGGATGAAGGATGGAGGATGAAAACTGCTTGTGTAAGTCTGTTAAAATTAGGGAACGTAGACTTCAGAATCTGATGCTAATTTCTAAAAGTGCAATCAGGTATCTGATGTTTGAAAACTTGTAAGCAGTGATATGTTTTAGGATTCATATTGCTTGTTCAATTACCTTTTTAGCATAGTGGGAATCTCTGCCGTGGTGAAGAGTGATGGGCAATAACTTATTTCTCTTCTCTTGTTGCTGCCAAAGCACATCTTCACATTAATAAAAGAAATGATTCCTCTTGCTCAGCTAGTAAGAAAAATCTTAATTAATATTTTGGGCCATTTAGAAACTGGCTATATCTCCTAGCTGCCTTCTTTGATAATTATGAAAAAAAATAAATGTACCTTATAGCTCAGCTCCACACTAAGAGGTCTCCAGCTTGAGTTTAGTGATGTTGTCAGTGGAGATACTTGACCCGTCAAGAAGCTCGAGCTGAAGTTCAGGTGATGCTGGTGCTTGAAACAATTTTGAACTGGTAATAGACCTACACTTCAAGCTGCCAAAACTCTCAATCTCTATGTTCAGTTCTATCTACAGTTCTGGTATTATTTCTATATGGTCACACTCAGTTTGGTACTATGACTTAAGGAGAAGAGTATCAGCTGAACTTTGTCAGGAGGCATGCTGTTAGTATTGCTTGTTTACGTCTTTCTGACAGCTGTGAAATGGTTTTTGTTTTTACTTTGCTTCACTTAAGGTAAAAGCTTAGCCTAATAAGGTACTTTGTGTCATCAGTGTAAGTGATGAATGAGACCTCCACCTCTATAGAAACAAGTGAGAATTTACACTGGTTATTTTATTTCAGAATCCTGAATACATTGTCATTTGTTTGCTTTTTTCATTGTAGAGATAAAGTGACTGCTCCTCTCTATTTAGATACCAAGACAGGTCCCCCACATTTATCACACAAGGATAGCAAATCCACACATTCTGACAATGAAGTCATGCCCTCTGTGTGAGACTTGATATTTAGTATGTCATTGAGCAATTTACAGTAGAAAATACACATTGCAGAATTTATTTATGGTAAATAAGTATTGCTTCCTGGTTATATGTTACCCTTTCAAGTCTTGCCTAAATATTCCTTCAGCAAAGCAGTTATATTAATGCTTTCAGATTTAACCTGTCACATTTCTATTTTGTTGTGCTGTTCTTTTTTATCAGCAGAAGCTGGCTTCTATTTGTACATTTCCTTGAATTGGAATGAATGAGACTTCTATTATAAAACCTAATGTCAGATTGACTCCATCTAGAAAGTAACGAATTTTAAAGGTCATATAAAATAGGCCATTCTCAGCTCTTTTTTTCCAAATATGTTTGAATAAAAATAGTTTGCTCTGTTTATTAAATTACTGGTATTTTCCCTTTAGGGCCAGCTAAAGCAGAAGCAGATCTTTGCATTTGTCATCATCTTAAGGTCATAAATACAGTTGTATTAGATAATGCTCTTTACCTTTTCCCACTACTGAATTATCAGTAATGAATTATTTATTATAAAAATTAGGCACACATATCAGGAGTCAGTTGAGTGTAAAAAGTTACCCTGAGGGCATAGCCAGGCATTTCAATCAATGCATGTTTACATCTGCTTGTGCAGATGTATTTCCAGTGTAGAGTGTGGTAACCTGCAACTCTCAAAGAAACTGATTTTGGTAGGAGCTCAATCAGACCCATGGTACCCCAAGTGATAGATACGAAGAATATCTTTTGAAGTCAACTTGTAAAATATGAAATGGATAAACAAAAAAGCCATGGTTGCCTTTCATTGTTTAAAGAAGATTGAGAGATGGATGCTCAAATAGAGGCATTGTGCTCTCCCTTTTATATTACTTTATTTCCAGGAGAGCTTTGTTGCAAGTACTATCTTAAAAGTAAACATTCAGCTCAGGTAGGAAAATTCAGATCCTACAGTTTATGATCTGTGTTTAGTTGATGCTCGGAGGGATAAGCCTAATAATTTTGGGCTGACCCAGAAACTGAATTAAAAAAATCAAAACAAAACCTAGTCACTTTTATAACTGTTACTTTGCCCTGCAGTCTAGCCTGGAGTTTCACTATTGCTCTAAGTTCAGCTTTCAGTGTGGCCTCCAGAGCTGCACACGTGCAGCTCTCTCTGTTTCCCCACTGTGGCCGCTCAACATTCCAGACTCCACACACAGCTCACTTGGTGCAAGTGCCATTTCATAGTGCCCAAGTGATGGTGCAGATCTTAGTCTGAAGACTAAACCCAAGGTAGCTTTGTGATGCTAAGCACCTTTAGTACTTCTGAGAAGTGGAGGAGGTGTCTGCATGTACTCAATGATGTGAGATTTGAATTAAGTTTTTCTAGGAAATTCCGAAGGTTTTTTTTTTTTTTTTCCATTTAATCAGAATTAAATTCTGATAATTTATATAAATCAATATTTATATAAACTGAACCCAAAAATCAAAGGCAGTGGAGTCACCATCCCTTTAAGTGTTCAGAAAACTGCTGGATATGGCATTGATACTGTGGACTAGTTGGCATTTTCCGTCTTTTCCGTGGTTCTGTGATTGCATGATTCTGAATGGAACTAAAAATCACAGCTGAACAAGTAATACATCCCAATTATCAGAAAGCAGAAGAGGTCACCTGTGCATTCCACAGCAGCAATTCGACAGATTTTGTGTTCAATTAGTTAAATTATATGTGTGCTATTTATTTAACATGACAGCCTGCAAATACAGTTAAAGTTGAGCACGTGGGCTGGTAAGACTGGAACAGTTCTTCTGTCTCAGGCTCAGAAATCAAAGTTAGTAGGACCAATTTGATGTACACACTTCATTATAAATGTGAGGAAGGAATAACCTGCTTTCTGCTTCCTACATGGGAATAAAAGGAGTCATTAATAAAGTGTGAGTGAAAACTGAGATAAAACGTGTGAAGTCTGACTTCTTCAGCAATTTCTTATTCTCTGTGAGCAATACTGTGCCAAAATACTAGAAACTGTTAACTTGTGATTCCATTTCAGCCATTGTCAGAGGCATTGTCAGTTATTCAGGAAAAAAAATAAGGTTTCCAGGCTATTGATAAAAGCTTGTAAAATTAATTTAGGAAGAAATGATGAGTCCTTCGAAGAAAGTTCACAAGCTAAAATTTTATTAAACATTTTTCAAATATATGGATACTATGAAGAATGGCAGTATTCTAGCCAAACATAAACATAATAATAAAAACTATCATGTGTGATTGAAATGAAGCTGAGTAGTAATGAAAAGGAGAAATATTTAAATGAAATCTTCCCTATTATCTGAAACAAAACTGTGGGAAGAGTTTATTCTCAAGAGAATTGTAATTTTTTTCTCAGGTCCAGTAATCTTAAGTAATTATATTAATTTTTTAAAAATGCGTTGTCCAAAATTTACAACTCTTCTTGGTTAAACCTAAATATTTATGTATGAAATCAAGAATCTAAATAAAGTGGCCAGATTTTCAGACATGTTTTGCATTTGTGATTTCCACTTATTTGTATAGTATTTTTGCAAGGTAAATGCTTAATGATAACCAAACATTTATATTTATCTACATGAGTGAAGGGCTTAGGAGCTTAACTTTAGTCATGTGCAAGACTTTGAATTATTTTTGTTATTAATAGTATTGTTATTTTGTTGTTAATACTAATAGCTTTGTTAAGAAATTCATTGAAACAGAGAGATTTGAGCACACATCTGTACTGCAGAATCAAAGTAAATTGATTTGTAGTCCTCTCAGATTTGCTGGAGGTCCAGCTGTTGGGCCAGCCACCATTTGCTCAAATGAATGGCATTAGTTTCTGTACTCCAGTTTATCTCTGAGAAAACTACACATATCTCCTAGGAGTTCTAATGCAGTTTAGCTCATTAATACAGGAATTGTAAATTGTGATTACTAAAAATAAGCTATGAAAATATAACTTCTTTTACTACTCTTATTTCAGTGTATCCCAATCAATTCCTGAATGGAAGAACATTAAACATGCAATGTATTACTTCAGTCTACAGGGAACTTTGGCTATTAGTTTTAAAAAAAATCAACACATCCCACCCCTCCCACCCCCAAGTGTAAATATGTCAATACAACACTATGGGTTAATATTATTGTTTACATTGTACAATGCATGCTTGTAGTATTTATTTTTTTTTTCCAATGAAACATACATTTCCATAAATTCCTTTTTGAAGAAAAATATCAGCTGTTATTTGCTGGAGAGTGATTATGCAGTGATTGTTTTTAAAGGTTTTTCCAACACTTGCTTAAGATTTTTCTTTCGAAGTTAACTTCTTTAACACAGAGGCATCACAGTTATTAGGATAGACTACACAAATATTAGACTATATAAGAAAATATTAGACTGTATTAGACTATATAAGATAAATATTAGACTATATAAGAAAAATATAATTTTACACAATATTAGACTATATTAGATACAAATATTAGACTATATAAGAAAAAAGATAAGTGATAGAAGAATGTTATGTTTGAAATGCTGATAAAATGTTACCGCGTTATGCAGTCTAGATAATATCCTGGATATGTTCAGGCATTTTTATCATGGAGCACTGAGCTTCACAGAAGCTACTTCTGGAGCAGACAGTTCCAGAAATGATGGCAGTTTGCAGTGTTGTACACAGACTGTTGCAGTAGCTTCCTCTGATGGATTTGTTTTCATACAAAATTTTCAACATTTTAGCATTCTTGCAGTATGTTACCATTTCTGCAAAGGTACACTAATAATGAAAAGAAGAAAACAGTGACAAGATGAAAGAGTCCTTGAAAAGACCAAACCCAACAGCACAGTGCCTAAGCCCATAGCTGAAGAGGTGGAACAAGGGTTCAGGAGCCTAGGGTGTATGTGGCTGCTGCGTTTGGACTCTCCAGAGTTTTGACAATCAGGTTTTCCCCGGTCTCTTACAGTAAAGCCTAATGGGAAACATGAAGGAAAACTTCTGACACTTTCCATGTGATCAGGAATTATCTGCTCTTTGCAGCTGTAATATAGGAGCCATGTGGACAAAGTACAACCTAAATTAGTGCTATTGTTCCAAACCAGTAGTTATTCTTGCCATTTTTTCCAGTTGTTCAAAATAAAATAATTTCAGTGCACACATCCACTCTTTTAGTTCATAACAGTGACTGAAATTGAAGCTATTGAAATAGCTGTAGCATAGATACATTTCTTAGCAAGAAAAATGTGTAATAGTGGCACTTTCTCTTTATTTCCATTTACAGTATCTCCTAAATATCAGTGTTATCTTCCCAATTTTGACAGCAGCTAGATGGTATTTGGATAGGATTTATGTTACAAGAATCTGTTTCCAATGACTGTTGAACTGGAATTTGGAGTATATTCTCTTTAAATCCGCTGTACTGAAAAAAATGTTTTGTACGTGGTGTTAATATTTGATGTATGTTTCTAATATGCAGATTTTGCCTTTTGGAGCCCAAAACACAGATTTACCATTTTCAAAAAATTACCAACTCCCACTAACAGAAAGTCAAAGACACCACAATGTGTTCTCCATATTTGTATTTGTCATATATAAATTCATTTGCAATGTGGGTACTTAACCTCTGCTTTTAGTTTAGATATGTAAAAGTTAGGACACAAACATTCCCTCTTTCATGTGTGAATTCTTTAATTTACAAATGCAAAATGTCATGTGCCAATATGCCCATATACCTCTAGCAATCTGATGTTTTCAGTCGTAAATCCTCTGATTTCTATGTCTAGCCACACTATAAAATAGTATTTTATACTTAAAATTCCATGAAATACCAACTGGCTGTTCCTCAGCTTCTAAATATAACTCCTTCATAGTGATAATTATGCATATTAAAATGTTTCTATATATATTTATATGTTTATCTTTAGCTGATTGAATTGTGTAAAAAGTACAGAATATGTCTGTATTTATAGAAGTACATTAAAACCAATATAGTAGAGAACCACTAAATGCATTTTTTGGTGCTATTTGGCAGCTGACTGCTGCTCTTCATGAATATTCCATCCAACAAATTTGCTCATGAAAAACCTCCGTTGTTTTTGAGAATTTAATGTGCGATTTACTGTAAGACACTTTTCAGATGCAGCTGGTTTGTGTCTTAAGAATAGAGAAATGCATTGAAATCCAACTTACTGTATTAGTTTGATACGAATATGCCTTCTACAGATGTTGTAGCCACAGAAGTATCAATATTTTAGGGAAATGCCAATGATTAAGAGCTATACACTACCTTTGTGTCATTTTTGATTGGTGAACTGGTATATGCAGATTGGATTAATAGTATAGAAGTAGCAACCAAAAAATGTAACACTACTTATATTGTTTCTTCACTCAGAGTTTTGTACATTTGAGAAGGTAATAAAAGCAAAAGGAATCTTCTAAAGGGGTCTTTAAATCTCCCACAACTTTTGAGTATTTAAATACCAAGTTCATAGGCAACTAATGGTATCACTAGCTTTACCCAAGATTTTATTAATTTGTGAGTCTAGGAGTTGGAGGCTTTAAGAAAACACTTGAGTGGGTGACTTCTAGCCAATATATGCCTTTTTCAGCAGCTTACATAACACTGGCATGCATCCGAGGGCCAGGTGTGTCAGTATGGTTCTCTGCTGAAATTAATGTGCTCAAATTAATGATCCTTCCTTAAAAACCTCAGCTTTTTTAGAAGTTCTGGATGACAGTTCTTTTCCTTTAATTTGCCTCATGAGAATTAAGTGGGTTTCATTTCTGACTTGCAACATGTGCATCACCTGTAATTTTTGTCTGCAGATTTTCCACATGACCTACGATCTGGCCAGTGCAGTGGTGAGAATCTTTAATCTGATTGGAATGATGCTCCTGCTGTGCCACTGGGATGGTTGTCTACAGTTTTTAGTACCATTACTCCAGGATTTCCCACCAGATTGCTGGGTGTCCCTAAACGGTATGGTTGTAAGTATTGTTCATTTTTCATTGTGCTTTCTAAACATTATTTTTCTAAACAGTTAGCTCCAGAATTTAGAGTAAAAACACATACCTAATAATATACTGCCCTGCAATTTATTCAAGGTTACTCTGATATTTCGTTGGCTCACTTGCTAATGAACTAAAGTTTGTTCTGTAGTCCTCATGGTCAATAAAGTGATATTGACTTGTTGTCAGTAAATGAGGCAGAAAATGCTTTCAGTTTTAAAGTCATTATGATTTATTAACCTTTTTTTCAGTAAAAAAAATCCACCCAGAAGAAATACAGAAACACTCAGTTCACCAGTGCTCTCAGTTTAGGCCATAGTTCCAGAATGCTACTGAAGGTAGATTATTGCCATTAAGTTTCATCTAATGTTATCCTCAGTTTGTAAACTTCTGAGTCATGTAATGATCCATTGTTCCCAACACACAGATCAAGATTTTTCCAAATAAGATAAATAGACTCAGTTGTGTGATAATTTTCTGTGTGGGAACAGACTGTTCAAGGACAGAATGTGACTGTGTGTTATTTGTAAGGACAGGTAATGACTTTCTACTTAAAGGACAATGGCTGTGAAAAATACATTTTTTTGAAATCAAGTCAGATAATGCAGCAGTATATAGAACATTTCTGTAGGAAATACAGTGAAATTGTTGGAATGGGCCTATAGCCAAAAGAAAAATCCCCAAGAAGCTCTCTCAATGGTAATCTGAAAATATGTGTTTCTCCAGTTTTTGTATTCTTAGGTTCCATAAACCATGACCTTTACTGTAGATGGGCATCTTGCTCAGTCTCAAATATTGCTACTGTAGAATCATAACAGTATTTGTTCCTTTAGGAACATGGTACTACACATTAATGTGGGTTTGTCAGTTATACAGACAAGTATTTGCAGTCATCAGGCAACATCTTTAATGATAAGAAGCATGTTTGCCTGCTTTTCTAAAAAAAATACTGTCATATCTTCAAAAATGGGATTGCTACAATAAAAGTAGGTCACCACAGTGCTGACTGGCACATCTTTCCATTCTGCTGTATTCTGTGTTCCGCTTTCTAACATCTTTCCATTCACATTTACAAAGCATAAATTTTCTAAGCTTTTTAAAGATCTGGATGAAAATCATGCTAACATGTGAAAGGAAACCTTGGATTACACTTAATGGAAGTATTGAACTTTTAGAAAACACTGAGCTATTAAATGTTCCCTGTTCTTCAAGAGCTACATTCAGTCTTAAGAAAGCTGTACACTCTGTGCACATGCTCAGAGCCTTCTTTCTGCCTACCCACATTCAGGGCTTTTTTTATGGAAAAAATACTCTCCTTCTGCTGTCCACATAATAATCTTGGAAAGAGCTTTTCTGAAAGTTGCACCTTTAAATTTTTTCTGTCAGCAGCTAAATTGCTTATGTTGAATGAACATTGAAGAGAAATTTGAATATAAAGTTCACAGCATAGACAGTCTTTTAGGCCAGTGGCAAGCGAGAATGGTGGGGCTGCCAAACTGCTATCAGGAGTATATTTAAGACTACTCTTAGGGAAAACATCTAGCTAGACCTTTCTTCTGACTGTTATAAGACATTTCCTGGTTGTTTTCCAGGCTCTGGGAATGAATTCTTTAGCACTGAAAACAGACACGGAAGCTGCCGTGGAATATCAGTCCTTTAAAATTATAGACAAAACAGAAGGATGTTGATGATAATGATGATGATGGTTATTTGCTTTTCTAGTGTATTCAGAGTCTAACTGACAACTGACTTTGGAGTTTGAAAGGGTTTCATGTTCCTGGTACTGCCAGAGCTTTGGCAAGAGGAAAACCTTACTCTCCCAGAATACTGTAGAGCATAACAATTTAATCTACTCTGAATTTTAACTTTTGTTACTGAATTGACTGCACCTGGTACTGAGGTTTGGATGCAAAGTAAAATTTTGAACTTGTTCATTGCAATCATTGGCTTGAAGACTTACTCAAACTGATGTCTGCTTGCCCAGAAGAAGTCAGTTTTTCCAAAATTTAAGTCAATGGTGAGTCAAAGCATTTGCAGATAATCTGATGATAAAGGAAGTAAGGAAGTCAGAAGGATGACATGCTGTCTCCTCAACTGACACAGCCCAGCCTACTCTTCCAGTTCACAGTTCCCTTCCATCTTGCACATTAGTTGCTTCATGCTGCAGAGTGCAAGAACTTGTAAAAGCCTTCTCTTGAAAGCTGCTGCTTCTGTTTTTGAACTGGTACACAAAAGTACCCAAATTCCACGGCGTGCTCATGGTTTTAATTTGTAAATACTGTAAAGGAAAATAACACACATCAAGTTTAATGTCCCAGAGGAATAGGAAAATGAACCCAAGTTGCATGTTGCTTACTAGCTCTCTGAACAATGTGACTGAGTGCTATTAAAACAAAAAAAAAATTGGTTGGATTTTTATCTTTGAAAGGTTAATAAAAACATCATAGTGCAACAGAAGGGAGACTATAAAATGGAAAGCCCTGTCTGTAAATGGGGATAAGATCACCACTGGTTAGTACTGTACCAACCTACAGCCTAAGTAATTCAACAAAATTGTTCAGATCTCACTGGCATACTCTCGTCCATAACAATAATTTCTATGAGCCCATATTGCATCTACACTCTAAGCTTGACCTTCTTGGCCAATTCCTCACCTAGGCCCTCATCTTGTTATGAAATGACTGCCAGAGCTGACATCTTCCAGGATATCAGTGTACTGGTCATTAAAAATAAGAACACTTGTAAATATAAAATGAAAGTAAGTAGCAGTTGTTTTTTTGCCACAGTTTAAGTCACATTCCAGTCCATCCATTATAGACAAAATAAGAGTCAATTACTTTTAGGAGGGAATATAGCTCTTTGAAGCTCTTCCTAGTTTTTTTTAACACCAGGATTTTTTCATTCCTAAAGAAAGTCTTTTCTGAAGAAGTTTCACAGACTTTCCTAATGATGCTGCCTAATTTTTCCTTGGCTCAGAAAGCCTATTATCTGCAGCTCCTTGTGTAATTTATCCTCAGCTTTCTGATCTGCATTGCTTTAGACTAGTGTACTTCCATAATGACTCACAGACTAAACATTTTTGTCATGCCTCAGAGTCTGAGCCAGTAGTTCCTTAGAAAATTAGGAGTAAAACTTGCAGTTGAAACTAGGTACATACAAAACCACAAAAGCACAGTGGTCTTCAGCTATAGTCAGTCTCTGAAAGCCAAGATTCTGCATTCAGTTTCAGGTGCAGTAATTGCAAAACCAGTGTGTGAGTCCCAGCTGATGAACTCACCTAGTCAGGTCTTGTATGGAAAAGGTTTCTAGGCAAGTACAGATGAGAGATGACACTGATACCATCTGGCCATCTAAACATCACAGCCTTCTATAAAGCATCCCTTGCAGCAGATCATTGCTAACAGTATCTGAAGATTCCCAGCCTGTATTTTCCTGTCTAAATTTGCAATAATTAGTTGTATGGTTAGGAAAACACATGATCCCTTAAGCAAGATATTTACCTGGCCTTCAGAGATTTTTTATTTATAATGTTCCCTTCATGAAATAAAAGTAGCAGAGAGGTATAGAATTTAACTATGGTTAAATGGTGAGGTTTTTAAAAGTCAAAAGGGATTGTAAAGCTTTTGGAAAGGCCTTACTTTTCTGGCATTTCCCCTGGCAGTCAGCCGATGTTTGCTCAGCAGGAACCCTTGAGGTATTCTGATTTATTTTGTTTTGTCTTTTCCTTTCTGTCCTTGGAGTTAGATTGTTTGCAGCTCTCAGGGAGTGTTAGGTTTGGATTTAGTAACCTGGGATTTTGCATTGTATTGATGCCCATTTGTGTCTTGTAATTTCCTCAGGGCAAAGGAAATCAGACCTTCATCTCTGGTGGTATCAGCATTGCTAGTAAAAGAATTTGGGAATTTCTGCTGTAGAATCTGGATCTCTCTCTCATTATAAAATGAATTACTTAAATGAATATTTGATAGGGAAATTCAGAAAGGCAGGAGATGGTGAGGATTTATAATGCCCTAAGAACTATGCTAACATATATGTAATATATAAAAAAGCTATTTAGTATACCACCCAAAACTATAATTCTCAACATTTCTTACTGGTGTTCAACTGAACACCATTTTCAATTACACAGTCACTTCTTATTTTTTTTCAGTAAGATCTCTGCTTTATGTAGTGGTGTTCAAGGTTTTCCTTGTAGTCATATGATGTGTTATTCTGCATTGGGTTTTGTCTTTTTGGATAATGCATCAGCTTAACATCTTCTCCCCTATAGCTGGCAATTAGGGATGCTAATTTTCTCATGATTTTTTTTTTCATTTGATCATTATGTGATAGTCATCATTCAGAGCTTCACAAATGTTTCTGAGTACCTTTTTATTATTATAAAATATTATAGAGTCACATTTAAAGCATTAGATTCCTCTGATTTAATTTGCAATGCTGAGCAATAAATGCTTATGTAAATCAAATCCCATAGTCTTATGTTAGGGGTTTAAAAGGTATGGACAATATGGGAATCATCCGACTGCTAGAGGCACTGAGGATCAGATGAAGTATACTACTATTTTAATCTATTTTATAGTCATATATTTATGTTCATGTGTCTATTTAGAGAGTGCAATGCTTCTCGGAACAGATAAAAGTGCAATTATTAATCAGAGATGGACTGGGATCAAAATTAGTGGAATTGCCCCAGTCAGATACTCTGTTTACAAAGCAATTTAGAAATATGGTAATACTGGTAACAACAATATGTAACTGGCATTCTTAGGACTAAGACACACATATTTTTAAATCTCCAGTGAATAATTATATTGCTTCTATTATGTGCAGCTGTTCAGAATTCAGCTACTGGTCTCTCCTGCCCTGAGCACTGACCTAGTCACCGAGGTCAGTCTGCTTCCTCCTGCATTAAGATGAAGTAATGACCTGTTTCACTGGTCAGACATGAAGTGATAGGCCTAAAAATATATTAGCTCAGGAGAATATATTAATTTGTGTGATTTGACAGTAAAAGAAACTGCAGAGGAAAATTTTGTGGATGTGCTGTGCTAAATGGCGAGGTAGGTTTAATGCAGACTGAGGAGGTGCATTAACTGTGATACCAAAATTTTATGCCAGGCTAGTAGGGACTAAAGAAATAGGGTATCTGAGGGCACTATTGATTTAATTCAATGTGTTGTGATCAATGAAGAAAAAAATAAATCAGGTTCTCATTTTTACAACAATTGCTGAGGCTTTAGGAAGCCCACATATATTTTAGTTTATTGTTTTTTCTGTTCTCTGACAGGTTAGCAGGTCATCTGCTTTTGCAGGCCGAGAATGGGAAGTAGTAATATTTTTTCTTTCCAACCTCCTTGATGTAATATTCTGTATGTTTTTTGATGTCTAATATACTTTGGACTATGCATTTTTGTCAGTAGATTTCTGATGTGCTTAGATAGAAACAGTTATTAGATTTTCTGTGCCTCACAGTTATTGAGATTTTTTTCCTGTGTATTATTTCTACCATTAATGTCTTCTCAGATTATAAGTTTTACTTTATTGTCTTAACGCCATGAGCTAATTCAGATGTAGAACCTTTAGAACTAAAAAATAAAGGTGCAAAATCAATTACAGTGAGGTTTAAAACTTTCTAAAAGTTTAACAGTGGGGAAATTTATACTTGAATATTTGGATAATAACTGCCTCAAAAGTGAAAATAATCTTTCAAAGAAGGTATTCCCAGTTGCAATCACACATCTCCCCCGACTCAGAACATTGTTTAGCCTTGAAAACTCAACTATTATCATAAGCCCTGCCACCTTGCCTTACTCTCACCAAAATGCTTAAAACTGATGTTGTAGTATTGATGTAATCACTTAATCCTGATTTTGATAGTTATTTCAGTAGACATTGGTGCTTAATGCAACCAAGAGGAAGGATCACATGTTTGTGAGTGTTGATTGCAGCACTATCTTACTGATGTGGTAATAGGTGCTAAAGAGGATGACTTCTGTAATGAATTAGTTGGCTGCTTTTGATGCTTCTGTTTCTTTTAGATAGAAAGCTGGTCTTCCTTATATGGGATGAGAATAATGAAATAATTATTTAGAGGGAGCATCCAAAAGCAAGTTGATACACTTAAAAGAGATGAACTAATTTCCACGCTTTTTCTTTGTTTTCGAAAGAGCCAGTAGAAATACATCAAGGAGCAGATGCAACAAAGAACTTGCATATTTGTCATCAAAATTTAGTTTCCATGTTTCTCCCACAAGAATCAACACAACTCATAAATGCTTATGCTGCAGTATATTGTGAAGGGATTTCTGGTAACTATAAACTACAAAATATTTTATGTAAGCCTTACACTGGAAAGAATACAAGAAATTGCACATAATATGGTGAAGTCTAGTGTTGTGTTTGATAGACATTCAAGGGAAAAATAACAGACTTCATAAAGTGTTCCCCAAGCCATTTCTTTAGTAAAAAATGTGAACTAAAGTAAAAACATAAATTGGACCTGTCATGTTTTAGGATCTTGTATCCCACATTTGCCCTGGAGTAAATATTGAGGAGGTGTTGTAAGCACCATGGCCAAAAGCAGATTCTCTGTTGTAGAAGAAAGTGTTCCCTTTTTTCTGGGGGGAGCTGGATCAGTCTGCTTTGCTCTGTAAATTTAAAATGTTTTTCTGCATGTAGTGGTACTCTGGTCTGAGCTGGAATGTAAATGTGAAAGCATTATTCTGAAGTAGCTCTCCATGGGTGGCCTTTTCTCTTGTGATTGGAGTATCCAAAAACTGAACTCTTGGAATATTTATGCCAGACCAGGTTTCCCAGAATAAATCTAGTGCAGATATATCCAGATGAATACCATTCATATACAGCTGTTCTTCAGTAAATCTTCCTCTTTTTAACTGCAAACCTTAATTAAAATGCACAGTCTAATTCTTGATTTGTATGATTTAAGACTGCACAAAAATGTGGTTTGCACAAGCTGCATATTTTTGTCAAGGGGTCATTATCACAATCAGATTTTCTCAAGAGCTCTGATTTTACTACTTTTAACTGTTGGGTTTTGCCATATCAAATTTGAATTTTCTACACACGGCTATTGAACATCTGACTCATTCTAATATTTAGAGTACATCTGGAGGGAAGTCTCTATTGGGATGCAATTAGGCATAAAAAAAAAGGGCCATCTTAAATTGCACATTTAGAATGCTTACATTTCACATTAGAAAAGATCAAAGGAAAATACTTTGTTCTGTTTCACGTAATTCTAAACCAAGTCACTCTGATACATGAGAAACTTGAGATACAGGTCTGTGTCTACAAGACCTATATCAGTAGTCTGTAGGATCTGTAATATGGATTCCCAAAATCCCAGGGGAGAAAAGAAGGTTTTATAATGTTTTGTTTTTAAATCTGGTTATTTCTTAACTTCTCTCTCCACTCCATGAAAATTTTAATATTTCATATTTTCCCTTTAATTTGAATTTGAATGGAGCTAAAAGCTTTGCTGTAAAACTGGAAGTCTCAATTTGCATTCACTTCTGGTTACCAAAACATGAGAAAAGCAGGAAATATATGACATTGTATTTTTTTCCATTTGTTTTAACCTACTAATTTTCCTTCATGTCTGAAATGGTTTTGCCAATACTATTTATACATATGAACCAGAGATGTACACAAGTTATTTGTGTGTAGGCTGCATGTATTTTGCCTGTTTTAAAAATGTAGGATAATTTTCTTTAAGATTGCTGTCATCCATCTGCTTTCCTGCTCTTTCCTCTTTCTGTGCATGTACTCATTTGAGCAGACTCAACCTGAATTAATTCCAGTAGAGATCTAAACTTTCAGAGAATTGAATCTAATATAAACTATAGAAAAGATTCTGTATAGGAAAATTTTTGTATTCTCTGTCATAAGCAGCATCTTATTTAATGTTGTTGCTAATGAGTAAATTTTGAGTATCTTCTAGATGTGTGTACAGATGTTTACATACTACTTGTAAGAGCAAGCAGTGAATACTTTTTGTATCAATAGCTTTAATTACTGAATGACCTTTAAATATATTTTGCTTTCTTTTTCCTATCTGGATTTTTATATTTGTTTCACATATGCTTTAGGAGATATTATTGATAGCATAAGAGAAAGAACAAAGCCCTATGGTAGGACTTTCTCTGGCCCATATGCCACATTTAATAATTTGCAATGGGTTTCTTTTCCTCATGTGAGGAAAAAAGCAATATTACCATTTAAAAAAACCTAGTATTTCTCAAAAAGCCTGATATAAATAATGTAAAGTGTTTATTACAGAATGTTCCGGACAGTCTCCTGTGAAGTGGATTGGAACAGAGAGAGATGTACGTTATGAGGCCTCGTTTAATAGCACAATATTACCTGTAATTTGGTAACAGGAGAGAGATGCTAACATGAGAGAGTTTCTCTGAAACAACCTCTTTGAAAGCCAGCAACTGGCATTTGAATGAGATATGAAAATTGTTGTAGTGCGGGGAATCCTTACAACGATGTATAAGACAGCGATGGAGTTGGAAGGAAAGATGAAGGGGTATTTCTGTAGATGTTCAGAGATGATTTATTCCTCCAGCTGCATGGCTGAAGTTCCCAGGCAGACCCCACTCATGGGACCCTCCTTTCACCCGGGGCCCCAGGCACACCCACCCAGTCAGGAACAGGTATGGGGCACACATGACATGGGGACAGGGACAGGGACAGACCCGTACCCTGCAGGGTCCCTCTCCCCGGGATTTCAGGGAGAGGCACCTCCACAGAAAATAATGCCCATATTCTTCACAAATGACTCATGTTCCCTTTCTAATTCATCACATTCATCATTTTAGTCACTGTGTTTGTTCTTTTATATTTGGAAGACAATGAAGTTAGCTTGCAGTTGAGGGTAGCCTGGCACTTTGACAATAGTACATGTAATCAAAAAAGGATTATCTATATTGGTATAGATATGGAAGGAATTAACTGCTTTTTAACTGCTGCCTACTTAGTAGCAGTGTTTTCAAGTGGAGTGCTCTCAGATTGCTAGTTCAGTGTTAAAAAGAGTAATTGGGTACTAGTCAGGAATAAAGGTGGTGTACCATTCATTTGTCACCCTTTGCAGTAATATATAATATCCCTATGCTTATCTCTAATAGTAAAAGACTTAAAATTGATCTCTTAGATAACTAGAAAAGTTTGCCATAGTTATTTGCCATAACTAGAAGAGTTATGGCAAATCTAAACTCAGCTAAATGTTGCTAGAACTATGTTGATGGAAGAATATTTAAGAGAGTTTCCTGTTTATTGTATTAGCTTTTTCCATGTGTTCAGAAATTAAGTTTATCATCCATGGTAAAAATCTTTGGTGGGAGCAAAATATAACTAAGATTTGTGTGATGAGAAAATGCAAGAGCTCACTCTGGAAATGTACCCTCAAGAGCAATAGGTAGGTGTGCTACATTTCCAGTAGGTAAGGACAGATTTGGCCCTGGAATTTTTTTGGACCTATGCAGGTGTCTCTGTATGAGCTCTCATAACCCATGCCAATCACCTAAATGCTGCCTGTCCTGTACCACCATCTCTCTATATGAAATGAAGATGCAATACAGAATATTTAAATGTTTTGCCTTCTTGTTACTCTCTAACTCTGTCATGGCTTTACTCTTGCAGCAAGAGCATTCTGCTCCTACATACACTTGTGTGCATATAAAACTTGAGATAAATGATATCCATTTCTGAGTTGTATGAATAAGTAAGGATGAGGTTCCCTAAGGTTTTTGCAGTTTGTATCTTGACAAAGATATGGAAAGGATATATATATAAATACATAGGATACATATAAATGCCGAGAGGAAGTGCCCTCAGACTAAATGGTGTATTGCTCCTAAGTAAATGTGCTTTGCAGATCAATAAAATACACTAAATCTAAGCCACTTTTGTTGAATTTTTGTGAAGGAAAACCTCCCACACATGGGGAGGAGTGATATGGGGAGGAGAAAGAAAGAATGTAAGAGTTTAAATAGAAATAGAACATCTGAAGCAGAAGTTGGTTTTTTTCTAAGTTTGTGCCAGTGCACTCACCATTGCAACATGATTTGAAGAAACATAAAGTTGGCATGTGTACAGATAAATAAAACAGGTAAATAAAAGACAAAGGGTCTCTAGGGTTTAACAAAGCTTGTTGTTTTTTACTCTTTGGCTTTTAAAATCTTTCAGACTTGGTATAAGAAAGTGCTCACTGCTTGCCCATACAGAAAACTCATAGACTAGAGACTATCTAGAAAATATTCTTGAAAATTATCTTATTAATAATGTTAAAGACAGAAAAATTACATTAATAATGTTAATGACAGAAAAAAATTAAATTATTCACTTACAGTGGTGACACTGAATGTAAAATCTGAATTGGAAACTACACATGCATGGTATCAAATAAAAACATACCCATATACAATATAATGCATGTTTCTAATCAATAATGCCTTTAAATTTTGTTTTAAAAGATAGTATAAAAAGCATGGCATTTTACTGTTTTGAAGATTGAAAGCTGCCTTGATGTATATCCTCTGATGACCTTCCTCCCACTGAGTGATCTTGTTCCTTTTCACAGTTTTGACTGTAAAGGTTGGATTTGAAAAATACTTTAGTATATTTTATGGGTTTTTAACAAAAACTATGGGATTTTTAATGTAAACTTCAGAAGGAAGAAATAGCCTTGCAATCTGAAATGAGATTTAGAGATTAGATTCAAGACCATTTTAAACCTTATTTAAATGAAATGAGAGCTTCACTCAGTAACTTTTTGGAGGGAATTATTAAACTGTTTATATTTGTAACTCAGCTTAAACTTGTCTTACCTATGTGCTTGGAGGATTCAAATCATTGTTGCAATAAAAACAAATGATTGTTGTTTGTCACTTTTCAGACTGAGTAACATATATGTGCTGAGTGCCATGGCTTGCTAGATTTATTAAAATTTTCAAACATTGCTGTGGTACTGGTTTCAAGCTTAACTGAGCTTGTCTGAAGAGAATGATTCCATTTATTTTTGCAAACCTACCAAAAATAAACCTAAAAAAAGCAAAAGGCTATTATTTTGATTCTACTTAATATTAGATAGATATGCTGTGGATTATCAGATTTTTAAAATCAATCTTGATATATAGCACATGCCCAGTTATCCTGAAGCTTCCAGATGAGGATTTCCAACCATTTGCATGTTATATAATGCAATTTTGGGGTAAATGTATACTGTCTTTCCTAGAATCTGAGTCCTTTAAGATGTTTCTGGTTCAACATCGTTCCCAACCTTTTTCAAGCAAAGTAAATGTCATACCTTCAATATATGACTATACAAATATGTGCCCTGAATCCAAGAATTCCTTCTCTCACCGTGTTCTCTCTGCTGTGTAACTTTATCCATATAAGTAAATAATTATGAAGCTTGCATTCTAAGCATTCCTCTGTTCTCATTAGGAATCTTTTTTTGTCTCTCACCTGCTTCCATCTGTGGTTTATGATACCATCTCACTGTCGTATGCTTATATTAAAGCCAGTGTGCTGGAACAGAATTCACCGAGTCAAAACTGCGGCACCTCTTACAGAGCCCCATTGACTTTTGTCAGACTTGCAAGGGCAAACTCATGTCCTGATCTGACTGCAAAGTTCAACTGCAAGAGAAGAAACTTGGATCATAAAATAAAACCAGAGCTTGAGAGAAGAGGCTGTTCTAGGGAATTTTATTTTCTCCACTGGATTGGAGCTAGGAAGAAATGGGATGTCAAGTCTATCCATGAAAACAGAGGTATGCCCAGTAGGGAAGCTCAGGAAGATAATGGATGCAACTTTAGCTGAATAGGATCCTGGGCAGCTTATGGAAAGAGAAATTCTCCCCTGGAGGTGATAAAGAACACCTGCATTAACATTCTACTCTGAATCACCATCTGCAGAAGTCTGATTTTTACTGACTGTGTAGGGAGCCTGGGGAGACCTGCCAACTCACTTAGCTATCAAAGTGAAGTACCTGAAGTCAGCTGAAGTGAAATTTTGGGATGCCTTTCTCTGTTAGTGCTGGTTCTCACAAACAAAACTCAGGACAAATGGAGCCACTGGTCATTGCAAACATCCATGTGAAACAATAAAAAAATGCAATCCATCGCAACAATCCACTTCTACTCTTCCTGTTCATTTTCCATCACTTAGGATTGCAGTGTTCCTGCTGTGTCTCTCTCCCTCAAGCAACAGTGCTAGACATCCCATGTCCAGCCTCTCCCCAGGGCTTGTCCTCAGGCCTGGGCCATCTGCCTCAGCCTCATCTGTTTCTGTCAGAGCATTTTTATCCTCAGTGTCTAGATACTGAGGAACCTGGATTCCTGTGAGCAACTCACCAGGTGGATGTTTTAGTTGCTCTGCAGGATAATTTTGCACCTTTTCCTGTAATCAAAGCATGCAGTTTAACTCTTAATTGCAGCAAGAGAATTTCTTACTTTTTATGTTGTAGCTATGAAGGTATCCCATAAGTGTTCCAAGCATTTCTAAATAATTAAATGGCATTACCATTACTCTGTGGAAGAAACAGTTGTTTTATAAGTACTTGCTGTGGAACTGTGAGAGGGCAAGTTGGCTAAAGAAAAGTTAAACTTTCTACTAGAACAGATTTCTTAAGGCCCCATTCAACCTGATCTTGATCACTTCCAGGGTAACCTGTTCCAGTGTCTCACCATCCTCACAGTAAAGAATTTCTTATATATCTAATATCTACCCTAAAACTACTGTCTTTCAGTTTAAACCCATTTCTACTTATCACTTCAAGTTGCTCTCCCTCCTTTTCATAAGCCCTCTCTTAGTACTGGTAGGCTGCCAAAAGGTCTTCCCAGAGCATCTTCAGGCTGAATAATCCCAACTATCTCAACCTGTTTTTATAGGAGAGATGCTTCATCCCTTTGATCATATTTTTAGCCCTCCTCTGGACTTGCTTAAATGGGTAGAAAGTTAGACAGAGAAACAAGAGGAATGCAAAGACAAACTGAATGTGTCCCAGTTAATGTCTGAGCTATTGGGAGTTCATTCAGGTGGGACCAGCAAAGTGTCTGCTTGCACTCTCCCCGTTCCCTTTCCAAGGGTGGCAAGGAGTGGATGGCCAGGAAGGAAAACAACAGTGAGCATGGGGTAATGTTTCCTTCAGTTTTCAGAAATTTGAAGCTGAGGAACTGAGCTGGTGTCCAGGGTATAACAGCTATCAGTATGTGTTTCTTCTAGTATTCTGCCTAGTCGTTTTTGACTGCATGTTCGTATTTGTCCAGAAGCACACGCACAGTGTCACAGGACCATGACTGACATAACTGTCATACAGTCAGTTTCAAGCCAAAATTGGTGGCTGTTCTTGATGCTGCACCCCTGAGTGGGGTGACTGTACCTGAGAAAGCCCAGAGGGACCAAGTGGGCATGGACTGATGGCTGTGCAGGGGTGTCCCTGTCTTTACAGCTGGAACTGGGACCTGGGTGCTCCACACCTCTTAGGTGAATGCTACAGCATCACTCAAGTGCTCTGTTAACTCCCTCAAGGATGACAAAAGAGTCGTGTTTTCCCCTTCCTTCCCCTGAGAGTACAAAGTTCATACCCCAAAGATCAGGATATTTTTCTCTGATTTTACCTCCTCTAGATCAAATTCTGTTTTCTAGAGGAGGGGAATGAAAATTTTGTGAGTCAATTAGTCTGCCTTTTTTTTTTTAATGCCTAGACATCATTTTGTGGGTGGTGTTTAGGCTGCTAAATCATTTTTCTTTATATTATATTACTCTGAAAGTCTTGCAGACCCTAGTAAGCACCTGCAGTTGTAAGGCATCTGAGTTTAAGAAAAGGTCATGAGGAAACTCACATGTGTTCTCAGGAAAAAAAAAGAAAGCCTCTGACCTAGATTTAGCCTACTTGCTTTGACACTGAGGTTTGTTCTTTTCATAGAGCCAAAATAGGTTTTCAGCTGCAGAACTATTTTGCTTCCTGCTGTTACTGCCTAATAAAATAATGCACAGCTTTTTGTAGGACATAGTACTTGATGAGGGATTGTGATTTACCAAAAATGCAGAACAGTCTCTTGAGGGCTCAGATATTTAGTAAGGTAATTTCCTGAAGAACTGTAAACTAACCAGATGCAGCCTAGAGTCTCAAAGGCATCAGGTTAGGAAATTTATTGAAAAACTGACAAGAAAAGTACCAGCTAAGTGAAAAAAATGCTTAAAACTAGCACTGATCCTCTGCCTTAAAAAATACATTACTTCAATAAAAAATGGTAAAAATTATATCCTTAGACGAAGCAGAATGATACTTGAATTAGCCTACGTGGTACCAAGCACCACTTTATTAGAGAAAAAAACCTGTTTATTAAAGCACTGTATTCAGTAACTCACAAATCCCAGTCCCACCCTTATGGTGATTCTCTGTGTCAAAGTAGCATTGGTTCACCTTGATTCATTTTTAATCAGATTAAGACATATTCAGACTCTTTACGAGTAGATTATATTAGACCATTTTAATCTACTGTAATCCACTATTTTTATTTTTTTTTGGCCTAAGGACATATTTGTAAAAATATTTACAAAGGAACTATGTTTAGCTAGAGTATGCCTGTATATAGAACAAGGAGGAAAGTGTGTCTTGGGAAATGTTTGAATGTTTTGAAATATTCTGAGTGAGAAAGCATTGGGATACTATTTTTTCTGTGCATCTCTGTCTATGTACTTTTCAAATTATGCATCAATTTTGCCTAGATATTTCCAAATGATAGATTTTTCTGCCACTTCTGAGGTTTTTTATTTCCTGCCTTTTTTTTAATGTAGCTTCAAAATCACTTTGATTCAAAGAGAATGGTGGCAAAACTCAGAAAGTTCTGTGTCCACTTCCAAAAGCACATAATTTTCCCTGTGTCATTTTATTTGGTATTGGATGCTTCACATAATTTGCTGTCTAATCTGAGTTGTTCACAGAGTAGAGAGGTTGAGTTCCTTCTGCCAAGTTCCCTTTCCTAAATTGGTTGCAAATATTGTGTCAATCCTTCCTAACAGTTTTGAGTAAAGCAGTACACTATGGAGTCACAAGTCAGGTTTATGTCACTTCACTCCTTCAACTGTTCCCCAGAACTGCTCTATATTAAGCTCACAGTATCATCTGCCTATTCTTGACTATCAGATAGCTACTCCTAAAAATTCAAAGCTTTTCTTGGTGATTGCATAGTAAAAGCATTTCGTAAATGGTTTGATTCAATACTTGAGGCTTGTTAAGTAAACTGTTTTACATTGTCTCCAGCTCTGTTCACCAAAGGAAGGGAGCAGAACAAATAGAAACATTGTCTTTAATGCACGCTGAATTTTTATGTCTCCTGAGCAGAGCTATTTCATGAACCAAAAATGCTACCTTGAAGGATTTATTTATTCTCTTATTAGATATGCCATTGTGGGCTTTTTTTTTCCCTTTTCTTCTGGTAAGAAAATGTTTCTCTTTAGGATGCATTGTTTGCCCAGAAGAAACCTGTAGTTACACTTGTAATCACTTATTGTGACCGCACAATACTTACTCTGATTAGAACATATTTTCCCATTTGCAGGCAATGTATATCTGTTCCAGTCAGTCTCTTGTAAACAATGGCACCTAAGTTAATTTTGGGACAAAAAATAAGAGTGGTTTAAACATTATCTAAATTTGAGTGCATTTCAGAAAGGAAAACAAAAGCCAACTCCTTGATCAGATTTTTAATTTGATTTGATAAATTTCAATAAGAAACTTTGTTCACTATAGAATGGCATGGTAAAATCTGTAGTTTCTGTGATCCATATTTGTAACAACTATTTTTTAAAATATATTATGTAGTAAAGAAGTTAATTTCAAATCAGGGGAGAAAGAATGCTCTCCAGAAGGAGCAATTCTTGCTAAAGATGATCAGTTTGAAAACAAAGTATAAAAAAGAAGTCATTACTGGTTGGCAAAGTCTAGAACTCCCTGACACCCCTCTTGTAGAAGCAGTTCGCATCCTGCAAGAGTTCTTTAAGGAACTGAAACATAAATCCTTTAAAAATGCCTGTCTGCTTCCCTGCACTCTGATTTTGCTTTCCTAGAGGGTGGGGAAGAGATGAAGTAACAGGTACAATTTGGAAGAATTATTTCACCAGTCTTGATCCCTTAGTTTGTCACTGACTGATTGATGAGGAGGCAGTACTGATAGATTAAATATATACATTAAATTTGCCCACATCTGTTTTTTCTTCTGGAAGTCAGTTGCTTCCACAACCTGCTTGTGTGCAACTGGACTTCTTAGTTACCAAGGCAAAGGGGCCTCAGGGGCACACAACTTGTGCTAACTCTCAGGCTGGTGGCTGGTTCAGGAGCTGTTCTGGAGGGTATTAATTGACTTGAGCTAAACCCACAGTTTTCTGAAGGTGTTTTGCACAGACAGTCAAATTCCATAATAGGGGAGTGTGTTCTATCACTGTTAGATTTTCATATTGCAAAAATATAGTTTTTACTTTTAATATTCTTACTCTTAACTTTATAAAAGCTTTCTAACATCTTTGTAAGCTGAAATTCCCTTAAAATTCTTATTAAAAATAATCCTTTGCAATGGAATGTTATTTCTTCAGTCTTTTGGGTTCAGTTAAGGGAGCACAATGACCAGATAAAAGGATGAGTCACAGTGAGCTGATTCACAGGCAAAAGAACAGAATAAGTATCTTTCACATAAGACTTGATTTATTATTTTGTAACTTTATATTTACAGCTGTAAAAACTCACAACTGTATTTCTTAAATATGCCCAGATACAAAGAATGAAGAGCAGTACTGAGCAGCATATAGGGAAACCTACCCTATGAGATTGTGAGCATATCTTGTTATCCTTTTGAATGCAACAGGCCTATTTGTTTGTTTAGTAACTCAAATATATGTGCAATATGAGGCTGTATGCATAAACCAAATATCTGCCCTTCTTCTGCTGTTTATGAATTGTCACACTTATTCTACAATGAAAATTATTCTTCCTTACCGCCTTACATCCTTCCTAGGTGATCACAAGTAGAAACTCTGTCTACATGCTCTTAATGGGGGAGTGCATTCATAGATAAATGTTTGATTTTTTCTGCATCAGGATAAATAATCAAAATAAAAGGATGGATCTGCCATGCTACACTGTTTTTGTTTGATGGCTAGTGCCAAAGACATAGCACCAAAAAATGAACAAGCTGTAATGACAGGAAAGTCATGTAACTACTCTGAACAGAGTAAATATGTAATATTTAGTCATTGCTCCTCCAGTCACACTTCTTTTCCTGTGGAATGCAATGCCAAACAATTTCTAATTTTTTTCCTGCTAGTACTGCTCTTGAAAGTATATGCTGAGTCACTTACACCATCTGTTATCTGTGCACGTATCAGCAGAGAGAAATGTTCAGAAGTTTCTGAAGACATCTGCTTATTTCACTGAGCTTACTGATTCAGGGTTTTTCTGTTTTAAATTATATGGACTTGCACACTTCCTAAAATAGACTCTTCTTCCTTGAACTTCTTAAGAATTTTAGAACACCAGGATTTTTAGTCTTTCAAGTCTGATCCCACCTTGCCTGTGTTTACTAGTTTCCCAAAACAAGATATTCGTACTAGTAATAGCTGTGATAAGAACTAGAGGTTTTACGTGGTAGTTTTACGTTTGCATGAGCTTTGAAACTGTAAATATTGGACACCATTCCCCTTGGCCAGCTCAGTTATTCATTGGAAATTCAAACAACTTCTTTAAAAGCTGAAATTCTGAGATGATATTTTGCTCCAACTTCCTGTCTGAGATTTTAACTAATGTGTGATTCTGAGTTACTGCATGATACCTGAGGCAGAAAATTATGTAGCTTCCTGATGGAAAAGTGTGCAAACTATAAATCTGTATCTATTTATATATATATATGGATTACTGAGGAAATTACAGATTCAATACAGAGGCCCAGTTCTATTGTTGTATTATGTGCACATAACTAGGTGACACGGGGAAGGAAACACATGGCCTTTTTTCTAGCTATGTCAAACATACCTGGTAAAAATTTAACTAACATGCATGTATAGCCTTTTCTTAGCATGCCTTTTTGATTAGTTAAATTATAAGTAACTCCTAGTTTAAGAAGTCTTCTAGAAATAGTTGATAATAATGACTTGTAAATAAATATATAGCCATAACACATCTTATGGCTATATAAAACATTAATTCAGTTTAATTGAATTCCTGATGGAAAATACTAATTTTTACAGTAAATTTGACCAGCAGTACCATGTGTCCTTCAGATTTTAGGCAGGTGTTTCCTCAGGGCCACTATTGTGTTACAGCTTTTGCCACCATGCAGGCAAGGATGCTTTGTGCTTTCTTCCCCTTCTTCAAGCCTAACTTTAGATTCATTTTGTGCAATGGCTTCCTATGGCAGGGCTAAAATCAGAAGGCTTACTTACGGACTGTCTAGGTGCCTCCATTGTCATAAATAAATTTAGTGTCCACTTTGGATGGGCATTGGGATGGGACTGGTTTAGGAGCTACCTACTCTGTCCATAGTATAAATCTTGTTGGAGTTTCAGCACAGGACAAGCCAGCATGCCAGCTGCCTAGGAGGAAGGGTTCCTCCTCCACACCAGCTCCAAAGTATAAGTGCTGTTGCTTGGGAAAGTGCTTTGGGACCAGTGTCAGACATGGGGCATTTCTGAAAGTGACACTGTGTGAACCAACTTCTAGAACTTGGGAATGCTTTCTGATACTTTTTAATTTACGAGGATAGAGACTATCTATCTATGTCCTGTAATGATCTTCCTGCAGATGCCACTTCCTGTCAGAAGAATCTAAAGACTATGATGAGCATGAAAGACTGGGGTGTGAGTGATAAGGCAAATTCTTTCAGGGAGGGAGGCTACTTCCCCACTTCACTTCTAGTTTTGAAAAGGAGAATAAGGATGAGTCCAAAATCCTTGTAGAAACCATCTCTCTTTATTACTAAGCCAGTTATTAAGCTCCATGATTGTAAAGCATGCCCTTGAAAACTGACAGAACCATTTCTGTGACACCTGCAGGAATTGTAATGTTAAAGAAAAGAGGGATGGAGGCAAAAATGAGGATATCATTACTGTCTGTGCAACAGTCTCCTTGTTTTGAGATTTCTAAATCAATTTATATCTCAGTGCAAGGATATGACTAAGGGAAGCCAAGATGTGCATGAGGGAATGACTACAATATAGGAGTGGAATTGATTTGTCTTATGACAACAAAATTTCCTGATGAAAACCTCCATAGATTACAGTAAAACAGAAACCCTTTTCTTAGTGCCCTGAGAAAAATAATTTGCCTTTTATTGTTGTCCTTTAGAAGGTGCCGTGTGACCTATCTGTGATTTATTTCTTTTGCGGTGAAAAGTTATTATTACAAAAAGATATTTGTAGCAGTCTTATGTGAAATTATGGGAAAAACCATAACATCCTTTGGTGAAGGAAAAGGTTTGGACACAGATTTTTAAGAACCAGAAGTGCCCTGGAAGTAATGTATTCTTCAGGGTAACTGTGAAGTTAATGTATACAGTTACAGAACTAATTGCAAAAGATCAGTGACCATTCCTGTCACAAATGTGAGGATTTCCTAGTCCCATCAAGCTAGATTGTGTAATCAATCCTTGGATAAACAGCTTTGGTATTTCTCACAATTACAGTCTTTAATAGTTTTTCCAAATTAATGTCATTTAATTTAAAACTTCTTAAACCGATTACTGCTAATCTAGAAAGAGTGATCAACCCATTGTCAACTAAGAAATTAAAGGCTGCTTTTTATTAATTGGTAGGCTATTTTTTCAGCTTGTAGAGGGTTTGTTGTTGTTGTAGTTTTTTAATTTATGCATTAAAACCAGAATATGATCATTTGGTGAAACAGTTAATGTGTATTTATATAAATACTAATATTTAATATTGTACTAAAGAAAAAACACCTGTATAAATCCAGGATTTTTTATTTCATAGAATGGACTTTATTAACTCTTTTATTAACATCTGTGAATGTGTTATGTAAAAATTTCATGATGCAGGTGCAAAATTACTTATTAAAAACATATCACTGTAGGCTATTAGCAGAGAAATGGTCACACCTTGCTTTTGAACAGCAAAGAGGAGTATGTTGGAACAAGGTTGTAGAAAATTCCCACCCCTCACAATGAAACAAAGCTAGTGTTACTATTGCCAAGCCCTAGGTTATACAAAATTAATAGGAAATTAATGAATAATTACCATTTCATTTAGTAACGTTCGTTGTAACATACGTGATGTATAGGATTTGACGTTAGAATCAATGTGGTTTATATATGGAATCAATCATTGAACAACACAAGTAACTGTACTGAAATCTGTACCCTCCACAACGGTATTTGACCAATATTTAAAAAAAAAAATCCACGTACAAACTAAAGAGACCAATTTTTGCACCTGCTTTTACAAGAACCCATCATTATTTAAGAAAAGAAACAAAAACACATTGACAAGTATTTTTGGCAGCAAAATCCTCAGACAAATCAAAGCTGAATTCAGATGCTTTGTCAGTGCTTACTTTTTTTTTTCCTTGTCATAAAGCCTTTCTCCATGTCTGAGGACCAACTGCTCAGGACCATCTATTCACAAATGTCTGAAATGTGCCTAGCATGGTCTTTAATAAGCTACACAGTAAATGCTGATGCTGTTTGTATAAAAAAATGGCCATCTGAGATGGCCATGACCTCCACTATGGATTCAGGTGCAGTTGTGACTGTCTGAGGTGTTGGTGCATATATATATATATATATAAATATATATATGTATATATAAGCAGATATGT
>JACBWW010000008.1:22360876-22445583 GCA_020086605.1 Lanius collurio
TAATTGCGATTTGTCACACCAAGGATATGATAGAAAATATTCATAGGCAGGATCATGATTAGCTTTTTTTTTTTTAATTATTATAATAGTTATGCTAATAAATCTAGGAGCAAGATCCACTTTATGGAGCCCTAAAAGAACAGAAATTTTGATCTTACAGCCTCGTGAATACTGTGGCTTTAATAACACTACTTGTAGCCTTGAAAAATCCTAGATATACTTCATCTAGTGTGCAGTTTATTGTTTTTCCCAATATAATCTACATGAAGCACAACTGCTGAGGAATTTGCTAATTATTTCTAGTTAAATTATTTCTACAGAAGGAGTTTGATTCCACCTGGAAGGAAAGGTCTTCAAAATAAATGGTGCCTTAATTTTTTAAAGCTGCTTTCCTGAAAAATAGAGAACTTTCATTAGAGTATCTGCAGTGACCCCAACAGCAAGGAGCTTCTGTGCTCATATTGAGTTGTTGAATCCTGAAATGGAAGGGTTTTGGGCAAGCTTCTTCACTTCTTTCATTTTTTAAGTGTTTTTAAAGGACTGAAATAATAAGAAACTTATTTTCTTATTAGTTACTGAAACCTCCCTAGCTTCCAGCTATCTAAGATATTTTTCCTTTTTTCCTTTTTTTTTCTCTTTGTAAGTGTACACACTCAAAACCTATTCCTTAGCTATTTTTATGACACAAAATTTTAACTTGTGAAAAAGCAACAAACAGCTCACAAATCTGAAAAGATTTGACTTAAAACATGAAACAAATGTTAGGTACAGAGAAACCATTAATTTTTAAATTATTACATTAGCAAAAAAGTAGTAACTATGTCATCTGCAATACAACAGCTTATTTTCTGTTGCCAGTTATTCAGGCTATTAGGGGGTCAAGAAAAAGCATTTTAATAGACATAAAGCATAAGGATAGTTAGTAACCTTGGCATTTAGATGGCAAGAGAGCAAGCTTTCAGCTCTTTGAGAAATTAGAGCATTTGTATAAAGCTTGTATTGGTAAAACAGAGACACAAATATTGGTATGTCACACATAAACTATATATAAATTCTACTGCTGATTTGGAAATTTATGTTAACTAGTTTATTATTTTTGGTCCTGTATAGTAGACACTATACTGTATAACAGACTAATCTTTCTCCTGTCATCCCAGTTCTTCCTTCTTTACTTCTTCTTTATTTGATTTGTTCTTTGTTCTTTTTATGGTAAATTCTGTGTTTTCTTATGTGCACTGCATGCATGCAAGCACTTTGTCTCCCTTTCTTGTTTCATTCTTTTGGCTTGGAAAATAGAAAAATCAGACAGGGATTACCAGGGCTTTTTGGAATGTGTTGAGGTGTCTGCTTTTTGCTGGGAACAGCCACTTTGACTGTCTTTATGTAAAGCTAAAGGAGGATGCTGCCAAAATCTTTACAATTTTAAAAGCTTATGAGCAAGAAGTTGTGCCCTTCTGATCTACCAGAGAGACTGGGAAGGGGTAGCTACACATCAGAAATGCAGGACCTGTGCATCACCTTTTTTTTTTTTTTTTCTTGAGCTGACTTTCACAGATATGAACATTGGTTTGCTATGATGCAAAATAAACAGACTTCTTTTCAATTGAGATTATTCCAGTATAAACACAAGATTACAAAAAAATCAGGATAAGCAGACATGACAACAAATAATAACTTTTTTTTCTGTCCTTGGAAAGTGAAAGGAAGCCAGTAAGGTAAATATGGTCATGATTTAAAATAGACAATTCCAAAAGGAAAGAAATAGAGCCATAGGAGTTTTTTCATGCACATTAAAACAAAATATCACCTTATTGTTCTTGATAAGTCTGAGTACTCATTTTTTTTAATCCATCTGATGGGCTGTAAAATAAAATTGACCTTTAGTCTCCTTGTAATTAGGCTAGCACCCACATTTAAGAATCCAGTAAAGTATTAAAAATAGTCAATCTTATTTCATTTCAGTGTGACAAGTATTTTCTGTCAGACTCTCTGACACTTTATCTAACAGTTAATTTAGAAGGAATATCTGTTCTCAAGCATAGAGGATACATTACCAACCTACTCTTTCAGAGCCAGCAATCTATAATCCCACTAAACAGGTACAAATGTAATTTTCTCTCCAGCTGCTCGCAGGCTCAGTCACTTGTGTCTTTTCTTGCAGAACGATTCTTGGGGAAAGCAGTACTCCTATGCACTCTTCAAAGCCATGAGCCATATGCTCTGCATTGGTTACGGAGCCCGCGCCCCCGTCAGCATGTCCGACCTCTGGATAACGATGCTGAGTATGATTGTGGGGGCCACTTGTTATGCCATGTTTGTTGGCCATGCCACTGCCCTCATTCAGTCTCTGGATTCCTCGCGACGACAATATCAAGAAAAGGTAACTCATTATCTCATAACTTCGTAAGTTCTGAAATGAATTGATGGGATATTTTAACTGTGAAAAGGTGGTATGACTTTAGATGACATAATCTAGTGCTGTCTGAATCCTGTGGCTGATGTCATTGAACACAAAGGCATTCAGAACACTCCATGAGTTCGGTACATATCGGCAGGAACCTCCTTTGCTTAGAGAGCAGCCGGTTCTTGATGTTCAGCTTCCTTTAAACTCTTCTGTCCCTTGCTTCAGACTCGCTTTGTATCCCTTTGCTACATTCTCTAGGTACTTGATCTCCGTAGCTTGAACAAGGGCCTTGATCTTGGCATCTTGGGCATGTCTGTACAATTTGCTGTCATTCCTTTGGAGTGCAGTTTAGGGATCACCCTTGAACATGTCAAAAGAATGGCCTTTAAATGAGGACTGGACCGTATCAATTAGTCTGTAACTTCCCCAGAGGAGTACCCAGAAGAGGTCTTCATTTGCTTAGAAACAGTATTGTTTACATGTGAATCCATGACCTGTAGGGCCCTCACCAAGGTCAAAAAGGGTTGTGGCCAAAGGGAGAAAAATGGAGAAGGGTTAGTGGAAGAGAGTTCTTTATGAACTAGGAAGTGAAATGTTGTTTTATTTGGTGTGAGATTGGAATTAAAAAGACATGAACGGATATGGGGTGGGAGCTCTCTGGAGTAAGTACTAATTAAAACTGTCAGTGGTGTAATAAAAATCAGAGACAAGTGTGGATGATGGTATGAAACTGGAAGAAACAGCTAGCAATGATGGCATAAGGAAGAAAGGATCAGAATGAACCGGAACAAGGGCTGAAAAGTATATGCAGAATTACTGAGGTGCTTAAAAGATGACAAAACTTGTTACTGTAGTAAATGGGGAACTGGAGAAGCCATGCCAGGGGAGAGGTCAGCTGAGCAAAGTAATAAAATCAGAGTTCACAACAGCAAAGAAACACAGCCTGAGCAATAGTATTTGGCATATGTCCCTAACAAGGGCCAGAAAGGCAAACTGGGAAGAAATCACAGTATGATGTAACACAAACCTGAGGGAGAAACCTGGCAGAGACTAAATAGCAGAGAGGGTGACCCTGGCATCTGTTGAGGATGAAGAGGAAAGACCTGAATTTGCTGGGAAAGAAAGAGGTGAGGGGGGAAAAGTAGGGTGGTTTGGGGGATTTTCTTTACAAGGAAGCAAAGAGGGAGGAAATGAGAATGTGTGGGTGAAGAAGGCTTTATATTCAGTTTTGTTAAGCTCAAATTGCAACAAGATCATGGGTTCAATATATGAGAGACAGGAAGAGGTAAGGGATGAGCTGTAATTTAGGTGACAAAAACAATGAGCTTTTGGCTGACAAAACAGCTGTTCAAAACAAGTTTGCAGGCAAGAAATTTCACACACTGTAATTTCATAAAGTATAAGGGAGAATGAGAGGTTTAGAAAGAGAGTAGAGATGATTATTAAAATCAAAATCTGAGTTCTGTCAGAGACCATGTGAAACCCCTTATTCATCTCAGTATAATGTCAAAGGGCTATCCTGATAGGTTACATTACCCAGCTGGCTTATTTGGTCTGTTCTGTGAACAGAAAGTAAAGTGATTTTATCAAATTGGGACATTTCTAGGAAGATGTGGAACATAACCATCTTAACCATGGACATGAAGTATGACTGCAGTTTCATTAGAGGTTAGGGTCAACATATATGCACACATATACACAGATTTAAGGAATCAGAAGAAATGTCATTATTCACCTGAAATCTCATCTTAATCATTATCCTCAGACCTTGCTGGCTGCAGTACTATATTACAATGTTTTGAGCATCAGAAATACAGTACATGGGTAAAGATATCAGTGTATTTTAAACTGTGCTGAGTAAAGCCAGTTCTCAATTGCACTTTCTTTGTAAATTAAAAACCAGCAGCAGTCAAGCAGTATTGTATTTCGCATCTTTTCACATAACAGCAAACAAAAAATTTTGTTTATTTGGTTTCTTGTTCTCTGATTTTATGCACGCACTTTATTAAACATTAGCATAGAAATATCTGTCATTTTTCAATTCTTGCAACTCTCAACACATTCTTTTTTTTACCTTTTGTTTTTACCTCTTACTTGTTTTCTGACTTCTGAGGTAAAAAAATAGTATGATATTGACAATCAGAAATTTAACAAATGAGCCAGAAATAGCATATTTTCTACACTTCACAAAAAATGTGTCCTGTTTTCTGGAATCTATTCATATGCTGGTTATTAAGGGCTAGAGATAAAGGATGTCTTGAATAAAGAATTTTTTTCTACTGATTTCATAGACCCTGGTAAATATTATCATCTATAACAACTCTATGGACCTGTTTGTATACTTTTGACCATTGCTTTATCATAGTTTAATCATATTTTGAAATAAATCCTTGATTATAACATGAGAATTATAAGCCATTACTATAAATTCCTAATGAGTATTCTTTATTTTTCTTTACTCTGCAAACTAGATGAGTATTTCAAAGACCTGTTTGTGGTACCCATTTTGTCGGCGTATTTTGTAAAATATTGGCAGATAAAAATTGTTTTTATTTCATGTACCTGAGACTTGAGAAAAAGTATATTAAATTCCAGCTACTGATTTCAGAGTTTTAGAATACTCCATTATGCCTTTTTGCAAAGGTCATTTCTTTCTTTTTCTTCAGAAATTAAAAAATCAGGAGAGTGAGACTTCTGATTTTTTTGAGGCTTAAGGGCTAGGATCAACTTCTTTTGTTTAAACATATATATCTAAGGTTGTGTATTTCTCCATTGTTTTCCTTTTAAGAATTATGTAAAATAATGAAATTAACCTGAATTGCTAGGCAACATAGTGGAGGTTAAGAAAGAGCTTGTTATTTGATTCATCTCTGAATAACATCATAAATGTATCTGTGGAATGCAACTAAAAAAAGGAAAGTTCTGGTCTTTCTCACACTGAAAGCAGCCAGAAATTAAATACTTGCTGAAATCGCCCTCCTACAGATCCTTCCAAAGCTCAAGGTATGCAAAATCAGAGCAAGCACAGTTCAAAATGGAAGAACTCAGGAATACAAGAAAGAGATTTCATTATGAAATCATTATGAAAGAGATTTTCGATATATTAAAAACCATCTAAGAATTTGACCTGTGCCAAGCATTGCATGCTGAGAGAAATCAAGGGAGCGAATATTGCTCCAAATGTTTACTCTTATGGGCTAGAAACGAAATGTATCAGAGAAAATTAAGAGTGATTATGAGCCATCAAAGCCATCAAATGTTGGAATTTGACAGTAAACTTGCAGTTGAGAAGTGGTACAAAAAAGAATTCATTGATACATTCTGGTAACTCTGACGAAGTTCAGACTCTTTTCTGCTGAAGTAGTGTAACTGTTCTCACAGAAAAAAATACCTCTGAGTTAGAACATACATCAGATCCTAGTATCAATTAGTGAAGGGCTAATACCTGACAAAGGAGAGAGATTTCCAAGCCAGGTATACTCAATCCATGTTCTCTTTTCAGTAATAAAGTTTGACGGACCATTCTAACTTACAAAAGGACTGAATAAAACAAATCAATGGCATCTTAGCACTCTCCTTCCTGAGTTTTTAAGTGTAAATGTGAGTAAAAGAGGAATGCAGCAGTAACTACAAACAATATTCTAAGTGACCTTTGACCTTTTTTAATGTTTAGGAAGTCAGCACATCTCAAATATTTTTGCCTTTACAAAGATAACATTTATTTGAAAGAACCAGAAATACCTGTGCTGAACTTGTTAACAATCTAGTGTGAAGGCAAAATGAGCAGTCACTTGAAAAGGAGGTCAAGATCATTAGTTTAATATTTCTTCCTTTAGATGTTGGCAGTTCTGAATAGGGAAATGTTTGCCTAATGCTGTGGTTGTCACTCAATTGTCATGATTGAAGAGATTACATTTTTGTAAGAGTTATTATTTTTTCTGTTACATCCTGTCATGGGCATAAAGTATACAGGAACAACAAGGTAATAGAGGCAAGTTTTGTAACAGCATATGGATTGTCTTATAGCATAAAGATTGTTAAATTGGTCTGATAAAATACCAGGTATTAGCTGGGGGAGGGTTATTATTTAATTTTATTTAAGTGATCCATTTTCCTTATGCTATCCTTTGGTATGTTTTACTTTTTCTCTAATAGAACTCAAACCACAAGGTCACAAAACCAGAAAAAATAACCAGACCGGTTTTGCCAATTGCAAGTAGCGTAAGAGACATTAAAAATTTTTTTAATTCAACTTTATACATAGGGGAAATGGAAAAAAATTACAACTGTCCCAAATATCCCAAAGGACATCTCCTTCTAACTCCATCTTTTGCTTTTATTTTATCTCTTAATTTGTGGTCTTTTAGCGCATCTTCAGTTAAATCAGTCTAGTTCAAAAGAAGAAAAGGACCTCAATCTACTTTTTTACAGAGAAAAAGCACTAATTATATATAAAGTTAATTTAAAAGCAACCAGTAAATTGTAAGTAGTAGGCAACTACTTCAAAATTATGTGATATTGTGCATTTCTATATAGACAGCATTGGGATTTGAAGCTCAGATTGCCCATTTTTCATTTCTTAAGCATCAGAAGAAACATTTTGAAAAGAGTAACAGAATGAGGGCAGCAGGGCAGCCTTAGATTTTGCAGTGTGAGGCCTTGCCCCAGCTTTCAAGTCTGTCCTTCACAGCTCAGTTTGGATATCTCAGTTGTCCATGCAGTCCCTGGGGAGGTATTTGATATGCATTGCAAGAGGCAGCAATGCCGCAGAGCGCTTTGGGGCAGCCGTGGATGGAGCGCGTTCCCACTTCCCCTCCAGGAGGCTGCCGTGTGTACTCGACCAGCTTGGGCACACCTGAGGTGCTCCCTTCCAAAACTGGGGCCACCTCTTTGAGCTTCTTTCTCTGAGCAGCTGTTTTAGGGTGCAGTGGAGGGCTCTGCCATGGAGTAAATCAAGACTTGGTAGCCACTCACTCAGCCAGAGG
This sequence comes from Lanius collurio, assembly GCA_020086605.1. Taxonomy (NCBI): domain Eukaryota; kingdom Metazoa; phylum Chordata; class Aves; order Passeriformes; family Laniidae; genus Lanius; species Lanius collurio. The sequence continues at coordinate 22,368,266 of JACBWW010000008.1, forward strand.
TGCCTCTGAATTTCCTTAAAGAGGAATGGGAGACAGCACTTCCATGTTTTCTTGAGTTTCAAGCCCTAAACTGAAAGTGGAACAAGGCAGATACCAAAATCTTGCTGTGTTCATTAATACTACTTCAGTTATAGGAAATGTTTCTGGAAAATTTTAGGTATTTTTAACTATGTCATCTGTAGCTATGAGAGATTTCTGTATTTCCACAGGAGTCTAGGAAATGGCAGTTCTGGTTATGATGGAAATTCACAGGAAAGGAAGAGCTATGGCAAACTTGGGACCACATCACTATTTAACAAGGCTTACAGCAGCTTTTAGTATACATACATTATTAAACTAAGTACAAGTATCCATATACATATAAATATTCATTTATCAGCTTGCCCTTGCTGGACTCAAATCAGATGAAATAGTGAAACAGATAAGGAAGTTTTCATTGCCAACGTATTATATGCCATTCATAAAAATCTTTGAAAATTTAGTTTTATGGCTTTTTTTATTTTCTTAAATAGAATAGAAGTTCAAAATAGAAATTGCAGAACCTGAATTTTAGACACACAGCTGAACTTGCCATAGTGGAGTTTTAGAGTGTTATTCCTGGATCTGGTCTGATCTGAGCAGCAAGTACTCATTAAGTACTGATTTCTTAAGTTTAGTAGTTTTTTATGGTTTTCTGTTTTTAAAAACAGAAGTCATGCTTTTCTGGTGCTGATGGTAGTTTTTAGAAAGCCTGACAATACTGTTACACAAAAATTTTGTGTGACTCTTTACTTAAAAATAGTCTGTTTTCATTTATTTATAAAGCCTAATTTTAGCAATAGGCCATGTCATGTTGAGACTGCTGGAGAAGGTGAGCCACTTGGAAGATAAATGTTGCATTTTCTATGCAGTAGTGTTACAGCATACTTTCCACCCCAAAGGAATTATTTGTTTTGGAAAATGAGGGGTGGTTTACTTTATCCTGGAATTTTAACTACTTGGAAAAAAAAAAAAAAAAAACAAAGCAGGAAAGAACAGCAAAACCTTTTCACTGACTATCAGCCTTTAGTTTTGCAGGTTTTTAGAAAATTCTCATCACCTTCCACAGATACATGTTTTATTTAGCTTTGCCACAGTGCAGTATTTTAAACAGTTACCAATCTTTGAAGCATTTTGTGTGTGATCAAGTATAAGAGTCACTAACAATTTTGTACAATGTCAGAACCTCAGGACTAAGTATTGATTTATCAAAAGCCATATAGTTATCACAGTATTGTGAATGAGAAAATTCCTTATTCCCTAAGTATTTAGGCATGACTGGGAGTCATTGAATGCCACAGTATTTGTGGATGGTTTCTGGTAGTTATAATTCTTAGGTTTGTAATTTTGTTTGGAAATCCAGGGTGCCTTATAGTTGGAAAAGGGTTTGTTAATCTTGCCTTTTGGATTCTTTCTGAATCATCTTATGCTGTTTTGGCATACATCAGGTTACACACGGCTGAATGGATAGATGTAATATTCCTGGCTTCTATAAGTCTTATTTGTCCTTGCAGAAAGCACTGAGATTTATTAGAATAAAGCAAGCAATTAAAAGAAACTTGGTATCGCTGAATAGCAAAACATTCTGAAAACAGAAAAAACAGCTGCATCTCAGAAAAAACTTTTCAGATACTTAATTTCAGAGGATGCATCCTGTTATTTGGGAGAACATGTGCATAATAGAACTTGTAGATACATTAGTTCTTTTATTTATATGTATCTTTTAACTTGATGCATAATTAAGGCCAGCATGAAATCAACCCACTGACATATAAAAGAATATGTAAATTGTCCACCATGAGAACCAATGTGCAGACAGAAGCTTACTCATTGAACATGACAATATTCATTGTGTCATGATGATGCCTTCACTGCCATCACTTGTTTTCTCCTTCTCATCCTTATCAGTTTTTGTTTATAATGATTACCTGGATTTTTGCTGCACATACTTGTGATACTGATGTTGATCTTCACAATTTTTGAATTGGAAAAGAATGATAGATAGTATTGCAAAAAGTAAGGACAAAAATTATTTTCCCTCTCCCAATCAAAAAGTTAAAGAAGTTATCTTTAAATGATAGAACAGTGAAAAAATAAACTTGGGGGTTTTTTTCTTTACAAGTTGAACTGAATATTATGTTTAGTTTGAGGGTAAGGCTTTGGAGAGAAATGTAAATCAGTCAGAACAATCTCACTAGGCTGCTCTCCTCTTTGGTCCTGATACTTCAATACTGTGTTTCAGCTTCTTGTTACAGCCAGTCTTGCTGGGGTGATGGAGTTGGTTATTTTTGCCTTTCATGTCTCAAAAGGTGATTGGTTCCTCCCAGTAGCATGAACTGTGCCAGCCAAGTGCTCTCCACCCGGCTGCATCATACCTGTGCCAAACTGTAATAGACTCCCACTGCTTCTAAAATGACAGATGGGCCTGTCTTTGATTTATTGCTGTGTTGTGGGTAATTTACCTATAAAGTGTTCTGCTGTCTTGCATTATGGATTAGGTTTCTAGCAGTTTTCCATATGAAACTGCAGAGCAAGCTCATTACAATTTCAACCATGTTCATGATGACTATATAAAATTACCTATGAAGGCATGAAATTATTCCAGAGTCAGATTTTACACACAATCTGCTTTCTTTCCACAGTAATTACCATAGGTTCTCACATTAAATAGATTAAAAGAAAAGAAGAGATAGAAACAAAAAACTAAGGAACTAAGTTTTTAACTTTTTGTTAAGTTTTCAAACTTTTTGTTTCAATACAGCCCAAGCTACAAATTTAGCAAGAGAAGACTTTCTGATTCACACTAGATAGGTATAGCACATAGCAATTATCCAAGTTGCAGTAGAATTACTGTGCTTATGTCCTGTAAATGGGAAGAGGAAAATAGCAGTCAATATTATCTAGTATAATATTAGGAGTGAGAAAATGAACCTTGCTGTGAAAGATTAGGAGGGTTTTTTACCTTTACCTTGCTAAGGGAGGAAGGGAATAAAGAAAGATTGATTATTTTTATAATGACTTTTAAATCATAGTTCTTTCCCAACCTCATCCTTTTTCTCAATATTCAAGTAATTAAAGCATGTCTACTTTGAGAACATAATAATTTGTACAACTAAGACATGCAATACTTATAAATGCTTTGGAGTACAGAGGATAGCAGAATGACCAAAATATTTTCTGTGCAAATGAATGTTTTAAAAACCCCTTTGTAAGTTTAGTCCAAGTGGTTACTAACCTTAAGAAAATACTGTAACACTGATTCAATAAACCTTTATTAGAAAAGAGAAGCAATAATAAGTATAGAAGTAGAATGCTTTTATCTCCATTTGTTTTCATAAAATACACTAGACATACCTTTTACATCTTCCTCTGTCAGAGAAAAAAAAAGAACAAAACCTTCAACAAATACTTTTCTAAACAGTAGTTGCTAAAGCATAATAGATGGAATTTTAAAATAAAAATTCACACTGCTAGGTTTTTACATTTCGGGAATAGGAAAATGTAATTTTCAGGTAAGTATCTATACAATCTCCTTCTAGACAGAACATTTGTTTGTCAGATGCCTTTTATTATGGGCAGCACTGGATTCCTGCATATATTCAGGCAGAGCTTAACTTCAGAATTCAATGTATATGTAAAAGTCATTTCATAAAATTTTGAGGAAAACACTGAGCATTCTTTTAAATGAGAAGTGAAATCTTTGGGTCTTTCTTATTAGACAAGGAAGGAGCTGGTAGCTAGAATTTATAGAGCTAATTCCTCTATATGATACCTCCCTACCCTTTTTAAATTTTCAACAATGTTTTAGGCATAGGCCTTTGTTTCACCTGATTTTGTAGGAAGTGTGGGTGAGAAAGAGGACTGCATGATCACCTGGCTGAAGAGTCCACCTGTCTTTGTTGCTGCTTTACTCCTGTACAGCATTAGATGTTCAGCCCATGTTTGGGGATCATCAGGCAGCATCAGAAGATGGACATGGCCTCACTTCAGCCAGGAGTACCACTGACACCAGAGGCAACCCAAAAAGCTAACTAAAGGGGAAACTGAGGCAGGGAGCCCCAAAAGATGACTGGTCAGTGTAACAGAGGTAGTGGAAAGGCATCTTTGGCTTTTTTGTATGGTATGCCTGCAAGGAAGAACCACTTTGAAATGGAGGAGCCAAAGAATATGTGAGGAAGTGAAGAAGGAAACAGGGCCTGCACCAGAGGGTAGAGGGTATTGACTTGCTTTAGAGAACAACTGTGATCAACAGAGGTGCTTGTAATGAGAAATGTGTTGATGGCTAAGCAAGAACTTTGCAGTACATGACACTATGTGAAAGAAATTAGGAAATCATTTGAAATACACTGAATTTTTGGCAAAGAGATAGAGATGAGCCTTCTATTTCCACCTGCATATTCCCTCACTTTGAACAGCAGCTTCTCTGTGTGGACAGTGCAAATAAAATAATAGGAGAGAACTGAAGTGTGGATGATCAAGGGAATGGTTACCTGGATTACTATATTACATTACTCAGTCTATCCAGGCACAAGGTTTTGAGTTGCATGGGCAGAGACAAGATGGCATCTGATAATCTGTTCTCCATCAGGTGCACCTGTAAAGCAGAAAACAGTATTTACTCTTCAAGCAGTGCTGCTAGAAAAAAAAATCTGAAAGGAAGTAAATGGACTAGTATAAAAATGGAAAAAGAGATTTAAAACACTAAACTGTGTCGGTCCACTGATTTTAAAAGAAAGCTTTAACAGTCAGAGAGTAACTGTGAATGAAAAGTGATAGCACAATAAAACCAACAGTATATATAACTCAGTAAATGAAAATATACTTTTTTATTGCTGAAAGATTGTGGCTTAGATTTGTTTGCAAAATATTTAAGAAACAGTCTCTTGCTCTGCAAAAGTTCATGATTTATGTAAGATAGCAGAGAACAATATAACCTTGTAAAATAGTGCCAAATCCAGAAAGTATTTGGGACAGACATATGCCTTAACTCTCCCTTGCTTTTACCTCAGCTTTATTTGCTTTCATAGTTTCTCAGTCTACCAAAACTTCCCCCAATCCCCATGTCACTTTCTAAGGCAGTCTCTGCCTCTGGCAGAGACCATTTGTCCTCTTTTTCCTCAAAACCATCCACAAAAACAGCCTGTTTTGTGAGGTTTAGAGAAGGCAGGACATTCATATAAACCTTGCACCAGGCTTCCCATGGCAGGAAAAGAAAGCTTTCATTTTCCAAACAATTTAGTATCACTTAATGTCAAGAAAGTTAGAGCTTCCTGTGGAGAGTGCAGTGATGTAATTACATAGAATAATGTGAAAAAGCAGAAAAAAGGGGAAAAAGAAGTGAATAATGAAAGCACTGTACGTGGCATATCCATTAATATTAGGTGTAATAAAAACCCACTGCCCTTGGGTTTTATATTTGCAGTACAGTTCTGAGCAGAGGAGGGATAGGCTATTTCTAACATACACTTCTTGGGTGGCAGAGAGATTTCTGTTTTAGCCATCAATGTGAAAAACAGAAGGAAGTGCCAGAATATACTTTGCTGCTTTAGCCCTTAAAATCATTAGGTTACAACCTAATCATTAGGTAGTTATTATTTATAGTTCTTACATAACACTAAAGTTTTAATAAAAGTAATATTCTGTTTCTGTAGCTGTCAGGAAATAACATCATAGAGCCCTTGTGCTATAGTTGGCTATGACTACTTAAAATGCCACTGTCTGTACAGCTTCAAAATATATTGATTTATTGGGAAGACATTCTGAATTCTTACAGCTCTGTTTCAGATTCAGTTTAAAAACAAAATATAAATGAAAAGGTTGTTCTTGCCTCAGCACCATGTTACCTGATTTTCACATAGCCCAGGTGTGGCTTTCTCTATAGGGGTTGCACAGCTGTTCTCTTTGCAAGGTTTCTTTACAACTTCATGGCCATTGCACAATACCTTGTGGTCTAGACCAAATATCTTTTGAAGACTGAAAATGGGCCTGGTGATCTTTGATTTATCTATTGCATACTTAAAAAAAAACCAAAAAAACCCCCAAACAAACCAAACCAAACCAAACCAAAACAACAACAACCAAAAAAAAAAAAACCAAACACACAAAAAACCCACACACACACAAAAAAAAAAAAACCAACCAAACAAACACCCCAAGACCTCTTTTAAAAACTTTTTTTTTTTTTTTTTTTTAAATAAAACCAAGTATTTTGCATTGCCTACCAGGAAGGTCCTTCCTTGGCAGCGTTATGCAGGTGCCTCCTCATCTTCAGCAGGGGTCCTGCACTGCAGCCTTTCCATGAGATGCTGTTGTCAGTTCTGGTGATGGTGTTTAGGGTACTAGTTCAGAATAAAAGTGAATTAACAATTGAGCCTGTGAAACAATATCTGTGACAAATGGTCATACTCAGAGCCAGTGGTACCAGAGTGCAAATTGCTTCTCTTACCCTGGAAGTAAAGTATCCTTTATTCAACTCTAAATCTAAGGTAAATTTTGCTAAAATTTCAGATGCTGAGCAGAGTGATACTAATATACTTAAGACAAGAAGAAATAAATAATGTGCTATATATATATATATAGTGAAAGAAAATATGAGGAATCCTTAGGTCTTTAGAATTGTTTGTAGAATTGTTTAAGAACCCTTTATTAGCTTTTTACTCCTTCCATTGTTTTTCCATAGCATCTTAGAGGTGTTTTTCCCACTTCTTCAAAGCTCTCTCTATTTCTCCTTCTTGTTCTGAAAGAAGGGGAAAAAGAAAATAAAGGTATTTCATCCAAGTTCCGTTATTTAACAGTTACAGCTCTGTGGCTTCACTTTTGAATGAACCCAGCAATAGTGAATAAAAGACTTTCCCTGATGTTTCTGCAGAAATGATCAGCCCAGAAATACGGTATCAACATTAATTTGAGAGTTAAATCTCCACAGAGATGTGGGAAGTCATCCACTACTATTAAGAACTATTTGCATTGTTTTGGAGAAAAAAAATAAGAGCTACTCTTTATGTAAGATTTGATGGTTGCATGGTCAATGCATTAAACTATGCCTTCATAACCAGAACTATTACAGGAATCATTAGTCTATTTGTTTGAAGAAAGCTATAAATTGCCCTAAAATTTGTTCTTTGAGGAATGTTTCATTGGCTTTTCCAACCTGGTAGAGTCTTTAGTTCTCATGTATATCTCATCTTTATTCTAATTACAGAATTTTCTTTAACTCATTAAAAGTTAGAGGGTTTTCTTTCTGTACCTATTGAATTAGTTCTGGAATATAAGAGAATACATCCTGTTGCTCACAGTCATTCCCCTGGAACCATCAAGTCTATAATGATGTTCTTCAGAGTACAAAAGGGTTGCTTGGAGTATTACTTTCCTGCCATGGCTGTCGTTTATCAGAGGAGCCTTCAGATGCCAAGGATTTATTTCTCTAAGAATGTCTCTGAAGTGTGTGTACTTCAAGACTAGAAAAAAGTAAGGCAAAAAAAGAAGATTATGAATAGTTTAGAAGAAGGAATGAAACACAACAGCTGTGAACATGAAGACCAGTTTGTTGAGACTGTTGCAGTTATTGGTGAGGAATGCTTGAATACTGTGTGATACTGTGTGTTAACCTCAGTCTTTTAGATTAAGTTAGAGGCCTGAACAGTCTGGCAGAGAGTCTTCAATTATGTAAAAAAATAAATTATAGTCTTCAAGTCTCCTTTATAAGTGGAAGGGCTCTTTGCATCATGCTACAGTATCTAGTTGTATGTTCAAATAAAATATGCAAGTTTCCACACTGCAGATGTTAAATAATAGTTCATAAAGTAATAATAGCGTTAATGAGGTTACCTGTTCAGATTTGAAATTATCTGGTCTCCTTTAAGCTCCGGTGGGTCTTAAAATATCTTAGTACTGCATCTGTCTGACACTGACTCAGGTGTTTACATGTGAAATGCCTGCAGGAAGATGGATGAATTACAGCCAGTAGCCCTGTGTAGGCCTTTCTTCCCCATGAGCTGCATCTGCATGGGATGACTCTTTGCATTTCCCACCATCTCAGTTCTATGTAAGTGATTATACTTTCCTGGAAAAGCAAGGTGAAATGTGAACATCTACATCACTATTTCTATCCTTATGGGGAACAAGGGAACTTTCTGTCTCTATCTTGATGCACACATAACAGACAAGTAGAAAATACACTGGGAGATAACCTGCCAGCCTAGAGGAACCATTTCCTTGTTAGACACTGCTGTGAAATGAGGGAAGGCCAGTTTCAGGTCTGTGATCAGAAGTCAAGAATAGCAAAGCATCTTTTAACTGAGCAACTTTACGTACTGAAGAATCTCTTTGTTTCTCCCATTAGATTTGAACAGACCTTCCCATGCATGATAAGCTTACTGTGGTGCAAGTATCTTGACATGGAATTCAAATATGTGAAAATGGGTGCATTAAAAAAGCAGGTTCTTTTTGATGAATTGGCATTTTTTCACTAATTAATACAAAAGGAACAGAGAAGCCATAATTAGGTTTTATGAGAGATAACTATACCAGGATCTGCAGCTGTATTGTGCCAGTGTTTCTGTCTTGTGTGTGCTGCTAGTAGCATAGCTGTTGGCACAACACCAAGCAGATGTAACAATTACAGTGATAATAAAACTTTTTTTCTTCTTTTTTTTATTGCAACTATTAAACAGTAGATACAAAGTTACATAATTTCAACCTAATTATACATTTTTCTGTATTACTTTTCTAAATTGCTACTTCAGTTTGCTTCTTGAAATAACTGGGTTTCCTGTGGGTGAGATACTCACAGCTAAGCATGCCAATTTAGCTGAAGTCATTTTGGGGCACACAGAATTCAGCACTATGCAATGTTTCTGTATGACAGGATCAATGGGTTGAGGTGAAGCCCATGCAGGAAACCACTGCTTCTGATAAGCAGACTTAACATACATCTCCAGAAAACTTTCACTGAAATGGAAATAGCTGCTTGACACTTGTCACCCTAAGTTCAGAGTCACATTAAAGTTATCTGCAGTGTCCATTCAGTGCCCAGGTGCAGATGTCCCCGTTGGGGATGCTGGAACTGCACAAACTTCTGCTTGTGCCCAGAACTGACCTGAAGAAGTGACCCAGCAGAGATGAACTGATCCCTGTTGCTTCCCCAGACTGCTTGTGGGGAATAGCTGCTTTTGTCTGCTGCTCCTCCTCTCTTGGCACTTATTTTAATGTATATTCTTTTTCACTGGCACAGTCAATTGAAAAAAAGAGGAGAAAAAAATAAATTCAAATAGTTTAAAAGATAAGGAAGATTGTACAAGATGACAGGATAGGTATTAAATTTCACTTCAAAACTGGTGACTCTAAGGAGGCCATTGCAGAATATCTGATATTTTTAAATAAGTTGTCATCCTTGTAATCTCTTTCTTGTTAAGAAAGAAAACCATCTTGCCTTAGAATTGATACAGTTTCACCCATAGTAGCATGGAGGAGAAATGTTTTTCTTTTCATGCCTTGGGGCTCCGATTGTTGTTTCATTAAATCAGAGTCCTGTCATTGCCTCTGTGAAGAGAGGAACTGATCCTGGTTTTCATGCTGCTTCACTCCCCTTTTTAAATCAGTAAAAAGGAAATTTGTGGAAGATAAAGAACAGACTAAGAAAACAAATCCTATTCAGAAATCTCCCTATAACTTAATTAATTTCTCAATTACACTAATTGAAAGGAACAATAATAAGAGATTGTGTATTTTGTGGCAATTGAAAGGAAATGTTTAATTACTGCTTGTAAGTAAAATGACAGTTTAAAGCATTCTTGTAAGCAACAGTACTCTTTGGGGGGTAATTAGTGAAAAATAGATGGTAAACAGATGATAGCTTTTAGGCTAAACAAATTTCTTCAGTTCCATCTCATGATAAAGAACTATAAAAATTAACTTACCATTAACATACCATTCAGTACAAATACTTAAATTTTATTTTGATCTGTATTTGATAATAAACTGTTTTTTCTTTATGTGTGAATTTCTGTATGTTAAGTAAAGTAGCAGGAAGGAAAGCAGATTGTAGAAATATCTCTAGTTTAGCTGTTCAGTGACTGTGGGATGGACAGGTGAGCTTATTATTTTGCCACTACCAAAATAAGATAGCCAGATCTTTGACTGGCAGGTGCACTGCTTGGTGTCTTTTCTGAACACAGCCAAATAACTGGTCATTTAAGAACCATCTGTGCTTACTCATTTTTGATTTATCATCATGGATAATCATCCTCTGAGTTAAAGTTAGTGCTAACTTCAGGTCTGACCAAATATTCTGTTCGAGAGTGTCCTTTGGTGCCTTGGTGGTCAGGTCCAAAGTTCAGTTGGCTCATGAAACAGCCATTGTATGCCAGAGAATCACACATAAACAAGAGGTGTTTCTGAAATGGAAATAACTTGCTTTTCAGTGTGTCAAGAGAGGGACAGTAATTGGAGTCTTGTCCCTATTTGAAACATGGAGATATTTCAACACACAAAATCTTCCTCTCTTTTCCTAATAATACCAGTCAAAGAAAGGATGAAAAGGAATATAAAAGGATGAACTGCACTAACACCTCACTTAGAGCTACCATTGCAAGGGGCACAGCAGCATTTCCTGATTGCTGGCTGAATTTCCATTGGAGAGCAAGAGCCCCTATGGCCAAGTGCCTGAAAACTGGCTGAAGCCCTCTAGTGCATATGGAGGAGTAGCCTAAAAAAATTATTTTTAATATTAGGACACAATGAACAAGTCCATCCTGTACAGGTGAAAAAAACTGTTCTATGGAAGAGAACAAGCACTCCAAATAGGAAATGCATATTAGCAGCTATTGAAGGTCATGCTTTCAAATGGCAGGTGAAATTGAATAGATGCTGAGTTTAAACCCTTAAGGAATATTTACCCAGAGTTCTTTATAGCTTGGGAAGGTGTTCTTGGCCTTTCTCTCCTTTCTGTCCACCAGTAATCTAAAAACTATTCAGATCCTAAGCCAAGAGCAGTAGGTCCTTGTGTTTATATAACATGAGTTCCTTGCAGCAATAAGGAATCCTTGTTAGTGAGGCAGGATTCCCTTTTGGTAGAAGAGAGATGAACAGGGGTTATGTTCCCCACTTTATTCTGGCTGCTGGTAGCTGAGCTGCAGGCTAAAGTCATCAGCAGAGCTAACAGAGAGCACCAGACCCAGTCTACTACTGTGTAGTTCTTCAGCTGCAGGTCAAGGCACACAAACAGATCTGCAGAGAACAGATAGTAACTTTGGAGACCTTATATATCATCCAGATGACATGCTTATCAAATAGCATGGTTTGTAGTATGAGACAGAGAAGAGGCATGTAACAGTATCCAGCTAGAGCCTTAAGAAGCCTCCTAGAAACAGAGACTAGACAGGAGTAAGGGAATAAAGGTACACTCTGGAGAGACAGAGGCTACTGCCAAAATGGACCCCAAGCTGGACGACAGGTCACGAATTCTTCACACTTTTATAGGTTTGGTTCATTTGCATATCAGAGTTAATTCTCCAGTTAAAGGTTCAGTTTAATGATGTAATTCCCCTCTGCTTGCCTCCTCTGCTTGCCCCCTTCTTAGAGTCTCTTTGGTTTATAGTTTTTGGGCCTAGGGCAATCTGAGTGTCCTTGAAGAGCAGGCCTGGAGAGGCTTTGTTATGTCCACCTAGCATGAGAGAGCAGAAATTAACAGGCTACAAGAAACTTCAGAGTTACACACTAAGCAGTACAGGATTTGAAATACATAAAAGTTAAAACCTAGGGCATCAATGCCCTGCCCAGACTCCCACAGTCAAACACTGGCAGGACTGGAAATGTAGGTTGCCCATCTTATTTTGAGCAGGAATACTAGTTTTACCTCATTTGTAGCACTGTTTATCAGGAGAAATGCTTGTAGCTGATGACATGCTAAGGAGTTAAAGAAGAGACAAATACCACGTTCTCAGAATAAATGTGACAAGAAAAATTGAAAATTTTTTAAATAGCCATTAATAAATATAAGCTATACAATTCCTTTCCCATTAATCTGCAACTTAATATCTTTGGTTATTATTTTAACATAGAACCCACTTATGATGTTAGATTGGAAGTTTCTCTAAAAGGAAGTGTAGCCTACTATCTATAATTGTCTAATACTATTCAAATTCTTTCTGGGAGAAGACTCAGGGATTTTTTTTCAGACATTATTTTTACTCATACAGATTAGATTATTCATTTAGCAAACTGAAGCAATATCATGTGATATTCAAACATCCAACTGTGCAGCTCAGCTAGGGAGTTGGCACTACTGAATACTGCGTTAGGAGACAATTTTAAAAGTCTTTAAACACTCTAGTATCTAATTTCTCAAATTGTTGAGTGAAAAAGCAAATTAATTTATTCTTTCATATGAGAGAGAGAAAGATACCATACAAAGGGGGTTATGTGCCATGTGAAATTACACATTCTTTTGGGGGGGAATAATGTAATTTGTATGTACCATTTTAATAGCATTGCAAAATAGAATATAATTTAATTGAAACAGCTTATAAAGTGTTTTAGCAAAATAGCTGCTTTTAAAGCATACAATATTTTAATTCAAAATAGCATTTTTAAACGGAAATTATTTAATTCTGGGATCTTTGTGCAGTCTTTTGCTAATCTTATTCCTTTATTCTTAAAAAATATATTTTGCTGAAAGATTGTTATTAAAATGTGATGTTACTTCTTTGGTTTTTCATTAGGAGAAAAACCGTTCTCCTTTATATTTTTTTTCTGTAGTCATTCACTGCACTTGGAGTTATGCTTGTCTACAGAAAGAAATTTTAACAAATGAAATATAGATATGATGCATAAAAATTAATTGCCTGTGAAATTTTGGTCACATGGGGTTTTTTTAAATTTCTTCCTCAATGTAATTTGAGTGAAAAGTCAACACTCAGCTGAATACCAAATGTAAGTGTAGTAGACATTACTGTCAATTGTAAACCAGAATGTTATTTTTATTTTATTAATGTTCAACTAGAAATTGAAGTTTCCTGCATATTTAATAGTTGGTGTAATTCCCTTTCCAAGTTCACTATGCATTTGAATATTTTTGAGAAAGAGGCAGAAAACCTCTCACACCTTTAATAGGACAAAGCTTCTCCCCATCTGCTGTCCAAACAGCTCGTGCTATCTCCGGAGCTAAGCATTAGTGCTGCTTGAGGGGGAGGCAGATATTTTTAATATTTTAAGCAAAATTTTCCATGAAAACCATTAACTTCTATGTGCTTCAAGAAAATTATTTTTCATTAAACAAAACAAACCAAAAAAACTCAACAAAACCCCAAAATAATGTTATTTTACCTTATAACATTTTACATTTTCTTTTGGGTAGCTTCAATATTACACTGTATTTGGCTATACAGTTGTTGCAAATGTCATCCCTCCTGTTCTGTATCACAGGATCCCTGTTGAACCATCTCTCTTTTCCTCAAAATTTGTCTGTCTGGTACCTCCTGCAGAGAAATGATGGGCCTAAAATGCCATGAATATGCAAATTATCTTTAACTGAGTGTTTATATGCTTTGAAATAATTCCCTGGGCCTCTTCCCTCGTCATACCCCCCAGTGCTCCTGAACTACTTCAGAAGGATTTTCTCCCTTTTCTTCACTGGAAAATAAATAAAAATCTGTAAGCAGAAAATAAAACCTTGAGCTCAGCAATGTGAAGGACAAAAAGCGAGTCAAAGCTCCTCAGTTTGTTTCAAGGCCTTACAGCACAATATCACAGAGAGAAAGGACTTTGACAGCAATAATTTCTGAGGTGTAAAGCCAGTGCACTTTGATAGGGATTAAAAAATACTAGGAAAATTGTTTTTTAATGTTTTAAACTGTGTTTATGGAAACAATCTACGACTAAAAGCTATTCAAATACTATAAAAATACTTGGGCTGTTCCTTTTTGTTCAATGCTTGCTTGAAAACCTATTAAGATCAGCTGGTTTTTGAAATGCCAGATAACTGTCAGTCACCTGAATCCTGGGTTTAATCAGTACTAAAAACTTTTAAAGGGGGAAATTTCATAATCATATTTTTTATTAGAATGCAATCCTTTTATACATCCAACCATTCTGTAGTTTGGTGCATTTTGTCAGCTGTGTGATGTTAGCACATCAACTACTTTTCCCATACTTCAACCCAGAGACAGCCTCATTTATTTCCCTTCAATACAAGGCACCAACCTGCTTTTTTTCTGTTAGAAATCTCAAATACATGGCAGAAGGGGTTTCAACTAGATGATGTTTAAGGTCTCTTCCAACCCAAACCATTCTGTGAGTCTATAAAAATCCTCACCTGGCATTTGATAACTAAAGATTCATCAGTGCCTCCCTGTAACATTCACTTTCTTCTTTTGATAGCCAAATTTATTAAATTTCTTCCTTTAAGGCTAAAATTGTAAAAATGGAGCTATAAGGGTGAATGATGTAACCTGAAAGTTCAGTTGGATCTATTAGGCCATTTACATGTATCCTTATAGAAAGATTCATTTAAATAAATGAATATTTGAATGAGTTTAATTACCCTTCGGTAATCTCCCTTTGTTTATGAGAGACAGTCAGGATAACTGGTTCAAATTAGGGACTTAGAAAAAGCTGAATTAAGGAATCTTATTTTTGTTGTCAATCACATTTTTCAAGATTCTTCAGCAAAGAGAACAGTCTTAATTTTATAATTTTAAAATATTCAGTTCAAAGTCCAATTTTGGTGATAGTCAAGTTTGCTGCCTTTTGATTAGTTTGATTTTTTGAATGTAGCAGCTCATGAAAATTTACAAATATGAAAATCACGTATTAGGATGTATAGGACATCTTTGGGATCTCTTCTGTGTACATACTTGCCAAGTAGATCATAAAATGTCACCTACACAAAACTGGTTTTCTTTAGGTTATATAAACCTCATTCTTCTCTCACAAGCAAATCTGGTGAAGGACAGCAATTTTCTTTGCTATTACATGGGCTAATGCCAGTCTACGCCCCAGTTTGGTCATTCTGACCCAATTGCAAGTTGAGATACCAAGCTGCAGTGAGAGAGTGTAGTCTCAAGCTTTGCCAGGGAAGTTTCAGGCTGGACTTTAGGAGGAATTTCTCCATAGAAAAGGTCATTAAACATTGGAATGGGCTGGTGCTCACGGAGGTGATGGAGTCACCATCCTTGAAGGTGTTTAAAAATGTGGCACTCAGTGCCTGCCCTGGTTGACATTGTGGTGTTCAGTCATAGGTTGGACTTGGTGACCCCAGAGGTCTTTTCCAACCTACCTGATTCTGTGATTCTATAGTTGAAAAATACATAAAGGCATGATACTGTCATTAGGCTTGTGCTAAATAATGGTTTGACATTTAGGGTGGTATAAAGCTTCAGATGCTAATATGAAGGATCAAAATAGAATGAAGTGAGTTTTAACAGGTGAAGTAATAATAATATGATGAAATTCAGAAATTTAAAGTCCAAGGACTCAGGCACTAGTACAAGCTGCTATTACAAATAGGGATATGAAGAGCACAGCAACTGTAAGTGGTAAGGAGAAAATAAGAAATCGGAGTGCTGAAGCTGCTCATAAAATAGCTGTAAACAACATTTTCAATGTGTCTTGGTTTTCCAATAGATGGGAAAGAAATCAGTATGAACTACAATTTGGTGATACTTCCTTTAAAATTGCAGTTGGATAAAAATGAACTCAAACTACAACAGATAAAGGAGGGCCAATTCTGAACAAAAATGCTGTGTCTGAACAAAGAGGAGAATCGACTACCTGCAGGACATTGGGAAGAGACACAGTTCCCATCTATAAACACTCCAGAGTGATATACCAAGAGATAGAATCTTTTGGAGCTGATGGATAATTTTATACTAACATTAGTTGATTTAAACTGCATCTGAATATATTTAGACCGAAATTTTAAATAAGGTTCACCACTATATATAAGACTGCAGAGCTTCTTGAAATATTCTGTTTGTTACTTAGAAAGGCTTTGTCTTGATCGAATTCCCCCTCTTACCTTTCTACTCCTTCTCAGTGATTCAGTCTTCTGCGTATTTTGATGATGCATAGATTCTTCTTTTATACATGGGACGCAAGTATTTTCAAACAGTTTTAAGAGTACTGATGGATTTGTTGCATCTAAATTGTGGGACAGAACTTGCTTGATTCAGTGGAAGGATTTCACAAATGATCTCTGCTTTCTTTCAGATTTGCAATCAGTATATGGGTTTGGGGTTTTTTTTCCACATTTCGTTGAACTTTGTATTTGTAAAGCTATGGCTCTGATTGGCTAGAAATCTCCAAGTGGTATTTATAGTTGCTTACAGTCTTTTGGGGCAAACTTTCTTAGAAGTTAGGCTCTATTGCCAAGGACAAAATTATTATGAGAAGTGCAAAACGCCTATTGTTCCAGCTGGACTTTCAAGTGATGGTGCAGGGACCGAGATTCTTTAGAAAACTAGCCAGTTATGGAAGTTGTTGAATGCTGAAATTTTGGAAAAATCTGACTTTGGCACTTGTGCCTGAAAAGTATTCAGGTAGTTTAGGTGGGGCCAGTTCCAGGCACATGAAGGTAATTGGATTAATGTTTTTTAACTGATAATATTCATGTCTTTAGAATATTTATATCATTTATTGTATCAAGGACAGAATGCTGAGCTGTAAATATTATTTAGGACTCCAAGAATTTTTTCATGTAAAAAGGTCAAATAGATAGTTATGAAACTTTATGAGGAAAGGACCCAGTAGGCTCAACATATATACTAAAATATCTTGTGAAAGATCAACATTCAGGTTTCTGTCTTACTGGTTTCATTGGGATATTTTATGTATTGTGATACTATATTAATTTTAAAATATTTTCCCTGCCACAGCTGCAAATTGTTACACACAAGATGTCCCTCTCCTTTGCTTTTTTCCATACCTATTTTTTGAAAGGATAACTACTTTCCTGACCAACTCTATTAATGAACCCATATAACTGATGTCTAGGGAAGTGACTAGTCACCTTTTGCTGGAGAAGCTCCTTAGCAGATTTTGGTACATACAAAGAGCCCAGGAATAAGATTATGTCTGAAACAACAAGATTCACATCGTACTGGATGGTGTTTTGCATTCAAATATGTGGAATTTTACTTTGAATCTTTGAAATCCACTTTGTGGTTACCTGTTTCAGCAATTTTGTAGCATTTTCATTTCAGTGATGAATACAAAACAGACATAAATTACTGAAATTATGAAAGTGCATTATATAAATCCCATTCATATATGTATTCATTTCAGGACAAACAATTCAATATTCATTCAAAAAGACATAGTTGTTGAGTCAACAACACAGTATATGCTCCATTCAATGAGATATTGAAAAGACCAGGAATAAATATTTGTAGCAGTTATGGCATTTCCCTTGAGATGTGCACATGTGAAGTCCCTTACTAAACAGTCCTTCCTGGAAAATCAAGTGCTACTTGCAGGAGCAAGGATGGAAAGGCTATTAGAAATTAAAAACGAGGGTGTTAGCAGAGTCTGTTGTGTTTGAATGTAGTCTGGTGTTTCTCATATGATTTACAAAAAGCCAAAATTAAAATTAAAAAAATCTTGAGGGGACTACTGTGGGTCCAAAAGTTATTTTACACAAATATAATAAATTCGCGGGGTGATTTTATCAATGTGGAATTAAGACAACTATTTTCTGAATGAAGGAAAAAAAAAAAAAAAAGGCAAAACTAGCAAAATCCCACCCCAGAGCAAAACACTAAGCAAACCTAAATTTTAAGTCTAGAGGGGAAAAGATAGAGGATGCAGTGTAATGAGAAGACTTATAAGAAAGAAATTATTTTACTCAGATATTTAAATGCAGGTTCAAATATCAGATCTGATGGGTAGCTCAGGATCAGTTACAGCTCTTTTAAATATGATTAAATGATAATTAAAAAGAATTAACTTTACTGAAAATTTTATCCACTTCCTATCTGAAATTATAATTAGAAAAACCAAGAAGCTACTGAATTACCATATTTTTGTAGGGATTCAAAACACTAATGAGAATTTAAATTTTTTTTTTACATCTTTTATCTTATTCTCAAAATATTTCAATTTTCTTAAGCTCTTTGAATTTCTGTAATTTCTGCATTAAAAAAGACCCAGGAATAAATACCAGTAGAATTACATAAAAATGAAAAATACCTTTATTTCTAACCATTATTGATATCTGTGGTAACCACAAAGAAAATACTCTTCAAAATTAATTTAGAAAAATTCCTGGTTTATTACACTAATTTAACAAGACCATATTAGTCTTGCTGTCTTTGTATATTCATTTCTGCTTTTTATGCAACTGACATGTGACACACCACAGTGGAAACTAATCTGGAATAGCCACAGTATTGCCATAATATGTATCAGGATGAAAAAAATGAACTTGCATTTCTGGGGAATTGAGAAAGCAATTATTTCTTGTGCTGAGTTAATGAAAGATATTAGTTGCTGAACAAGAGAGCAAGTTAAAAGTTTTAAGGTAACACTACATATGAACAGAACATCAAGAGGAGAGTAGTAGAACTGTGAATTATGCAGAAAATGAGCAAAAATCACACTCTGAGAAATACTAGGAAAAAAATTATTAAAGAGATAGTGATGGTATACTACATCCTCACAGGCTCAGTTATTTCGATATGGAAAGGGCCCTTGATATTAAATTAGATGGTTAAATATTTCTGAGAATTGTGAAGGACTTTTAACTTCTTCATAGATTTTTAAGAAAAGGTTAGTAATATTCAGCTGGGGCTATTATTCTATGTATTACTAATTTGGAAACACTTCGAGACACACCAGTGATAAGTACTACATTCCTACTAGTTTTATTTTTATTTTTTCCCTAAAATTCTCATGTGTAAGCATAAATTCTGTTAAAGAAAAGAGCTTGCTGGAGAAAGCCCCCATTCAAATAACAGCACTAATGAAAGGCAGCAGTGGAAGTTGCTGCCCAAGCAATTTCTTCATAGCTCGAATTTTCTCTATTTCAAGGTCATTGTGGTATAAAAGTTCTTTGCAGCTTGCTTGCACTATACATCTGAATGAATGTATTTCTTTTATTAGCAAGGATTATTCATTAT
This sequence comes from Lanius collurio, assembly GCA_020086605.1. Classification (NCBI taxonomy): domain Eukaryota; kingdom Metazoa; phylum Chordata; class Aves; order Passeriformes; family Laniidae; genus Lanius; species Lanius collurio. Next base: position 22,387,396 of record JACBWW010000008.1, read on the forward strand.
TAGTGTTAGTTAAGCACATTTGTGTGTGAATAAGATTGTGTAGAGAGAGCAGCCTCTGTCCTAGGGGCTGCAGTGATGTCTGATTCTAACCCACAGCATGGATAAATTTCTTCATATCAGAACAGAAACCAGTGGCAAGCATGCGAACTTTAATCACACATCTAAAGGATGTGGGTGAGGAATTGGTATTGCAGCGGGGCAAAATGACTGTGCAGAGATTAAATCACTCATATATTCATCACACATTGTTAAATAGTTCTATGCAAAATTACATTCCTCTTATTTTTGGAATGCATGTTGTACACATGGCCTCATCTTATCTTTTGCCACTTTGCAAAGCAAAAGCTAATTTCAATTCCAGAAGACAGAATAGTCTTCAACTATGTAAGTTAAAGGATATGTGCTGCAGTTCACAAGGAGGGCACGTACATTATACATTTGGTTAATTGTTCTACAGAGGTTCCAATTCTAATTAGGATTTCATTGGCTTTTCCATTGAAAACAGTTTAAATTCCCTAATTAAGCATGAAATAATTAATAAAAAACTAAATTAAGACTGTTCACATACACGAATCAAGATTCTGCAGAGTTTTAACTTGTCATTCAGCCTGAGATGGGATTTATCCTTCTCTCCCTCTGTGCCTTATCCTTTTAAGCTGAGACAAGGATGGGGGCTCTGAGGGAAAAAAATCTTATTGTTGTGGTGTTTGTCCATTTACACTTTAGACTTGTACGTTTTTCGGTCTCAGATTATCATGCAGTGAAGTGCAATACGATTCTGAGTATTGCTCTGAGTATGAGTATTGAGTATGATTCAGGAGTTTATTTTCTGAAATTTATGCTATCCAAAAAGACTTATGAAAAAGGGAAGCAAAAACCAAAAATAACCCCAAAACCCCAGAATATAGGACAGAGGACTAGTCCAAATGTACTCGGTAAATGAAGTGAGCTCTTCTAAGTCTCTGGGGTCATGGTATCTTTTTCTTCCCTAGGTTTTCTATTTCCTAATGCCACACCTGTTTTTCTAGTTTACCTCTCTCTTCTCTTCATCCCTCCTGAGGAATGTTTTCTATTTAATTATCTCCTCAGGTTTTAACTTCATAAGCATACACAACATGAATGTGTTGCACATTAATACCAGCTTAAGCAGTTTCTAAAACTTCACACCTTAAGCTCTCCCCGAATGCAGTGCTACAGACTAAGCACTGTGTACAGCTCTCCTGCCTACTGCATGAGCTAAAAAGTGTGTTGGTGTATTTGTGCAGTTCCTGTACAGCTGGGAATTTATGAAACATATGAGAAGTATGAGGATTTGGCTTCAAAGACTTAAATATTCATGTGGGTATTAGCACCACTGCTAAAGGCAGCTTCTGTAATTTATAGATGTGCTGTCATGTGACAGATAGCATTACCTTAACTGATATTTTTGTGAGGGTTTTCTAACATATGAAAAAATGTTATCCTTATAAAATATGTAAAGCTTAAGTGGACACATGAGTGAATTTGTATTTTGTAGGTACTTTTAAATAGCGAAAATTTGAAATTTTTTTCTGATTCTTCCTTTTTTTTTTTTTTTAATCTTGACAGTACAAACAAGTGGAACAGTACATGTCATTCCACAAGTTACCTGCTGAAATGCGCCAGAAGATCCATGATTACTATGAGCATCGCTACCAAGGCAAGATCTTTGATGAAGAAAATATTTTGAATGAGCTCAATGATCCTCTCAGGGAGGTAAGATTAAAGTATTTGAATAGCTCTTCATGCTATGAAAAAACTTCATATTTTTGCTGTTTCTGTGTTGAAATGCTCTTTCTATTCTCTAATATTTCATCTTTAACATAGTCAATGAATGACCAGGATAATTAAATCTATACAAGGTTGACACAAATGAGCGGATCTATGCTCTGTTTGGAACCAGTCTGTCAGAGTCACTGCTGCACAAGGATGTCAAAGGGTAAAATCATGTCAAGGAGTAAACCTCCACCCTTGTTGTTGACTGAAACTCCTGGTTTTCTGCCACTTTTTAAAACAGAGAGTGGCGAGACTAAAATCCTGGGTGAAAATCTGTTTTTGCTTTCCCTGTGTGCTAACTGCACATCTATACAGATGAAACCACTGAAAGTCACCAAAATGGGAGAGTTGCTTTGTTTCATTTTGTAAAGTAGCATCATTGGTAAAGGTAGTCTTTACTGGAGATGAGGAAGCTAGAATAATATATATAAGTGCCATTAAAAAATCTCTTTTGATAAACTTCAGTCTGTATTGCAGCTTTGGGGGTTATGCTGTGCTATGTGATGTGTGAAAGCAGTTGGAATTTTCTTCGCTTGTGTGGGATGAAGGCAGTGTTCATCTTGTGGTGGCAGAAGTAGCTGCTTAATGGGAATATAAATCAGGCTGTCTTCTGTTGGGCTGTGCTCATGCCTGACCTGCTCTAGGAGGTTGGGTGATATCCTCTACTGAAAGCAGAGGAAAAAAACCCAGAAAATAAACAAGTTGAAAAACTCAGAGAGAAGAGAGCATAAACAGGGAAAAGAGAAAAGAAACAAGGAAAGTAACATTGGAGCAGTCTGGTATGTGATTAAACCTGTGTAATTTTCACTGTTACCAAGTAATGGCTTTTCATATCCTTTGCTCTTGGAGGAGTGGTGCTGATTATGTGTCCATATGTGTGTATATGTATATATAGCTAGCTATAATGTATATATAACACCCAACAGAGCAGAGAATGACATCTGTACTTTTGGAAAGATAGGTGAAAGTTGGTCAGTTTTTTTCAAGTTTTGAGGCATAGGGAAGCATAGGTCTGTGGTGGATTGCCTGCACTACTGAATCCTGCACTTTGTTGGGAAGGGAAAACATGTCATACAATCCATTGCCAAAATCAATCAAGTTCCATACTTAAAATAGCCATGAGAAACAAAGCCTTGCCAAGTCACAGTTTTTCCACATCTCTGTTAGGAAAGTCCAACAGCAGCCTCCCTCCTACAATCCGCCAAATGGGAATGGTGAGTGTTGCCCAAAATTGCTGGGTCTTTGCTAGATGCTTCAAGTCAAAATCAGGCCAAACCATGATTGTTCTAATAATTTAATAGCCCATGACTGAATTGCAGATCCTGGGCCTACTTTATTCCCTTACATAGGTGTAGCCTGAGGCCTTCCTTTGTACTGTGAGTTTGTAAGTGGAGTGCTGGTAGAGCACTACATTGCCACTGCCTGTTTATACTGTGGCTCCATAGCTGTTGAAATGCCAAGAGGAGAATGTACCACAAAAATCTGCCATGTGGTACAGGAAAAGTGTGGGAATTATCCCTAGACTACAGTGACAGTCAAAACATGAATCTTGGCCAGTATGGAACTTGTGTTTTGTTAAGAGAACAGAAGCTTGTACAGACACATCAGTCACTGACATCAGAAACAATTTCATCTGTTTCCACTTCTAAAGAAAGCATTTCTCCAAAAGTGAATCCTAACACCTTTCCACTGCAAAGTACCATTTTACTAACAGCACTCTAATTACCTGTGCTTTCTTCTTTTCCTGCCTCCTTCTTTATTTAATCCCTTCCACCCTCCCTCCTCTAGCCCTGTCCCCTTCCCTTCCTTTTTTTCTTATAGCTTAGAAGCAGCAAGGCAAATTTGGTCAACCATAAAAAAACAAAGAGCAATTATGGTGAGAAATCAAGTATCAAAAATTTCAAAAATTAATCAGCCTCTAAAAACATGAAAGAAGAATAGAATTTCATGTAAGGAATGGCTTCTGATTTTGCTATGGTTATACTGTACTTAGCAGGTTTTCTTTATTTTCTCTATTATATAAGAAAAAAATTAGCTACAATCGGGTTGCACACTACCATGCTGACATCACAGTAGTGTTCCAAAGAAAGGTCAAAAAAAGAAAGAGAAAAAATAAGAACTGGACACTGATTTCTCAATGAATCTGTTCAAATTTTCATGGCAGCTTATGCACTGTACCCTGAAAACACCATTTAGGTATTTTGATTAGTTAATAGTTTCAAATTATGTTTTAGGTACCACTTCAGTATGTGCAGTTTAGTAGTGCAGGTGGTGGCTTTTTGATGGAAATAATGGATAATAAATTACAGCCTTTTAAAGGTTGAACACAGTTGTTCATATATTGGATAGGATCTTACATTCCAATAACTGCTCAAGGCTATAATAGGATGATACCCTGGCTGCATCAATGAAGAATAAATATTTACTGTATTTCTTAAGTTTTTAATTAATCCTACATTTGATTATGTTTGGAATTTAGCATAGGGTAAATTCAGAGTCTCCACAGACATACTTAGTTTGATGAAATAGCTTCTGACAGATATTAATCTGAAACCATTATTTCCTCACTTGGTATAAGCAGAACAAAAGGAACCATACAAACTTCTGCATAATTTTAGCATCATGAAATGTTATGAAAAAAATTGAAGGGTTTTCACTACTTCTTGTTCTCAGCCATTCAAATTTACTGTATGGGCTGAAATTTTCCACAGCTATGCTTTCTTTAAGAGTGATGACCTTCTTTTTGGTCCACATTTTAAAATTTTGTGGTTTTTTTTTTTAGCAGGAAAGTAATTATGCATGATATAAATATGATCATTCAACCATTAAAAATAGCTGAAGTACATGGAATTAGAAGCAAAAATCTCACGTAAAAATAATTCTTACATGATAAATGCTAGTAATAAAGCGTATATGCTTACAGAATCATAGAATCAGAGAACATGGTGAGTTGGAAGGGATCCATCAGGATCCTTGAGTCCAGCTCCTGGCCCTGCATAGGCCCATCCTTAAGAGTCACACCATGTGCCCCAGAGCATTGACCAAATCCTTCTGGAGCTCTGTCAGGCTGGTGCTGTGACCACTGCCCACGGGACCCTGTCCCAGTGACTAACCACCCTCTGGGTGAAGAACCTTTTCTTGGTATCCAACCTAAACCTCCCCTGACACAGCTTCAGGCCATTCCCTCGGGTCCTGTCACCACAGAGATCAGTGTCTGCCCCTTCTCTCCCCCTCACAAGGAAGTTATACCTGCAATGAGGTCTCCCCTCAGTCTCCTCCAGGCCAAACTGACCAGCTCAGCTCCTCACTGACCTCAGCTGCTCCTCACATGGCTTCCCCTCAAGAGGCTTCACCCATCCTCATGACCCTCCCTCTCATAGTTTAATGTCTGTTTTATATTGTGGCCCAAAACTCCACACAGGACTCAAGGTGAGGTTGCACCAGTGCAGAGCAGAGCAAGGCAATCATCTCCCTTGACAGCAGAGGTTAAGACTTTCTTTTGTAAAAGAGGATAAGTGTTCATTTTAATGAGCTTCTGAACATTGTGTAGGGAACATTCATAGCAGACTGGATGATTAAAACAATGAAAATCTGATAAAAGATTTGATGCATGTGTCTGAGCACCTAGTATTGTTGGATAATACAAACAGTCATATTTATTGTGGGGAATTTACTAAGGATTCATAAAAAAAGGGAAAAATGAATCCTTAACATTTTTAAATTGTACAAGGCTCTGTCTAAGTGCTTCAAAGCTGAGTAAAGCAACTGGTGGCTGACCTGTATCCTTCAAGGATAATCTGGTATAAACAAAGAGGTTGAGTTTGATGACTGAGAACAAAGGCAGACATTTATGAGACTGAAAAACTCAATATTCTCCCCCATTTAATTAACTACACAATTTGGGTTTATTAGTCCATTGGTAATGTAGTTAATTGGATACTCTTAGGTGAGTATTCACTCAAACTGAATTAACCATGAATTGCAACGTGTTACGTGCATACCCTCTTGTAAGGACACATGCTCTCTGACAAAAGTAAAGGTTAAGGGTACCTTTTAATTAAATTCAGGAATTGCACTTGAACTGAAAGCATATTCCCTTTTTCACAGTTAGACTAATCTAATAATAAGTGTCCAGTCTTCTCAAGAATAGGATAATCAGAAGACTCCTGGCAGTTACAATTTTGGTAGAGATGAAAGATTTTAAATTGCTTCTTAGAGGCCATGCAGGGTTGGATTCATCAAACCTATCTGTAGCTCCATACAAGTCCTGCAGTGAATCTGAGATGATCATCAGGTTCTCTCTGCACACACCACCCACACACACATGCTCTCACAGTAAAGAAAACCTAGATGACTAGCTTAGAAAAAAGGCTGCATCTTCAAACAGCAGTTGACATGTGAAATAAATTCTGTCTTCTATAGCATTTGCAATTAACTGTCTCCTTCATTTTTTGAGGTAGTGATTAGAAATTGGTAACAATTAGCATGTTTCCCTTATATAAATACCCTCTCTAGTTCTTCAGCAGACAGATACTGAATTTCACATTTTTAAACTTGTAATTCTTACTGTCTACAAGGCTTGAACAACTTTTGGCCTCAGAAGGCCTTAATCCCAAAAGTGGTCTTTGTAACTGTCATGACATGAAATAGAGATGCTACAGACAAAATGTTAAAAAAACCAAACACAACAAACTCCCACACACCTAAGAGAAAAATATTCCAAAAGGACACCTGGATTATAAAAGTTTAAATACATACACATTGCTAGTTCCATCTTGTAACTGAGTATAAATCCAAATGACTCAGTTCTGGCCTTTGTCTAAGCCACCAGCCTCAACAGCAGTGGCTGTGGGTAGATGCCTGTACAAGAACAAGAACAGGGCAAGTATGGTGTGTCCCTTAATGACTCACCTAGACTCTCCTAAACCTATATTTACAGGTTAAGGGATGCTCTGAGACTGATGTGATTTCAATACTGGGTAATCCTTAAAACAGATCTCTTCCAATTACTTATTTGCATTCTTAATTCCACACACCATCCTTTGTCAAAGAGCACAGACTTGACCCCTCCTGCATGAGAAACCACCACCTTCTTTTGGGATTGAACATGTCTCCAAATGTTGTTTGGTTTTGACAACCATTAATTCTTGTAGCAAAAGTGATATAGTAGAGTCAATTTTTACTGACTCTTTGCATGCCACTTAACACTTTTATAGTTATATAATAACATCCTTAAACTGTGTGGTTTTGATGGTAAAGAGACATATTCTTCTTAATTCTTTCTTGCATTGAAGTGAGATCATTCTTCTTGCCTTTTTCGGGTTTTTTTCCCTGGGCCTTTTAGAGCTGAGAGCACCAGGTCTGCAGCAAGTATACTGATGTTATAATAATACACTTAATTCCTAACATTAATTTGCTTTTTAATCCCTGCCAACCATTGAGTTTACTTTTTTGTTTTAAATTGTAGTGGTAAAAATGAACTCTAAGAGGTAACAAATACATTATTTTATGTATTTATTTAGCTGTTATCACTTAATATTGCTCTTCCAGCCAGACCATAAGAAACTTCTTACAGTTTCTCTTTAACAGGTTTCTCCACCTTTGCATGGTGCTTTTTCTGAAACTGAGCAGACCTGTGTGAAGTCCTTGACCTTTGTTGTTCCCATAGGGATAGTGGATGTAGGTGCACTGTGGTACCTATTAGAGCCTAATGAGTCAGCTGTAAGGTTCCAAAAAACATCTTTCACTGTACTTAGTGTTGCATCACGAGTGGCGTTTTATGACAGTTCTTGTAAGGAAAGTACTCTAACAATAAAGGAAAGGAAAGCTTCCATTACTGGGTTTATAATTTATATTGTATCCTAAGTGAAAACTGGACACAAACCAGATGTTTTGGTACATTTAGACAAATTGGGTATTTTTTCTTTTTTTAAAGTCAGCTTTAAAATTATCAGTTTGGTAACCTTGGTGTTTTTTCCTAGTTGTTGACCTTCTCCTTTTCCCCATTATAAGTTACCTCATTTTTTAATATCTTTCTTTTTATTTAGTATTTATCTTTAGAAATTACAAAGCAATAAATTCTTATTTAGACTATACTATGACACATAAAATACAAAGCATCTCCAGAGTAATAGTATAAGGCCAAAACAGAGTGTAATTAGACTATGGAATGCTTTGAGCCTTTTAAAAGTGTAGCCATTATGATTATTTTGGGTTATGGACTCTCAAACATTAAAATAATGGTAGAAGATCAAATTATTTTATAAAAACACAATAAAGTATAAGGGAAATACTTCAATTTGGAGATTTTGGTTCTGTAACAACTTATGCTTATAAATTTATCTCATAAAAGACAGGTAACTAGTTCATTGCAATCTGCTGTACTTTCCTGCATTTTAATATGCAGTGATCCTTAGTATGAAGCTTAAAGAGAGGAGCTAAGAAAAATCCATCAGTATTATAGATGTACACACATTTAAATATCTCCTTATCTTTAACTAGTGAATTAAAGGGGTTTTTTGTTTGTTTGTTTGTTTGTTTTTCTCAGAGACGCAGATAAAGTATAACTGTAGTTCATATTCTGGAGTACTGAATCATTAGTGAATTATGCAGGATGGCAGTCCTGCAAAATAAATGCTGATATACCACAGCATTATTTGTTTGACTAATGCTGAAAAAGAAAATTTGTGTTTTTCAAATAGCTGTGCAAATTTTGCCTAAATTGTGGTCCAAGTGTACAAGGCTGAAAGAAAAGTTTTTAGAAGGAACCACAATGAACTTTTTAAAACTGAAATAGTAACAAATGGCCATTTTAATATGGAAATGGGCAGACAGTCACAAGGTGATTGGATTATTGTGTTTTAAGATAATTTTCCCCAGCAGGTGTGACATGGTAACCAACGGTGTGCACACTCAAGGCTGTTTCCCAGGGACCTAAAACAATGTGGTTTGATTTGCACAGCTCTGGGGAGTGTGTTTGCCCTTTGATGTAAGCACATTCACAGGGTACATGCTGGGGCTGAATTGTCAACCCCTTCCACTGCTGTTCCACGTGTTCAAGCAACTTTGATCACAGTCCTTTCCATGCTTGACATGCTTTATTAGCAAATGCATCCCAAGCTGAGACGTGTTTTGACAAGTTCCATATATAACTGCTTCCATTAATACAGATAATAATACACCAGCATTTCTCAGTATTTATGATTTTGAATAGTCATGTTACAGCACCTATGAGATTCCTGTGCTGTAATTGTTTAATAAATATTTCAGACATGACAGTTCTTTCATGAGCTCTTCAAATATCCTAATCCAGTATGCCCAGTTCTGGTTTTCTTTCTTATAAAGAAGGGTAAACACTTTGAGCCAAGTTCCAAACTATTTAGATGCAAAATGCATGGTGTGAAAGAGGCTACAGAAAAGTCAATGCAATCTGTGTCTGCTCCTGTCTGACCTGCTATTCAGGCATCTGAAGAGCAGAATCAGAAAGGTTTTTGTGGGTGCCAGGTCCAGTGCAATGGGGGTACAGCAGCTGTCCCACAGAGGAAAAATTCACCCATTGCCTTATTGCCCCCAAGATCATGCTTCCAACCATCTGTCCTGTCTCAGTTTTTAACAGACCAAAGAATTTCTCAGCTACTTGATAACCAGGTGGTGCTTGGGGCAATGGGTGAGAAGAGTCAAGCACATTTTTTTAATCTCAATGCAGTTTTTGGTGAAACCCAAGAGATATTTTTGCAATTGGTACCTATCACAACATGTTAATTTCTATCAGATCTGAATGTGCTATTGCAATTAGAGTTAGCATTGCTGATTTTTAGGAGGTTCAAAATAATAATAGTAACATAATTCAGGTAACTCCTGAGCTAGTTCTTAAGTAAACATATTCTTTTAATATTATGCTTGCTTTAGCTTGAACGTTGTCCTTTTTGTTAGGATGTGGAAATTTTTGGTTTATTTGGCTAAAACAAAATCATCTTTTTCTATAATCCCTGATTTGTGACTATGAATCCATTACAATAAAACAGCAGAATTTAATATACGTTCCTCTGAACCATTTAGAGAATAATTGAAGATAAATGGAAAATAGGTAAATTAAAATTCTTGATGCAGAGTTGGAAATTACATTGTCTCTCTTACGTTTAGAGAATGCAGGATCTGGCACTGTGGTACCTACTGGAATTCTCAATTTCTTCTTCACAGACTTCTGCAATAAAAAGTCATGGCAGTTCCATAATGAAAGCATGGGAAGGGGAAGGGGTAAAGCAGAGGGCAGGATGCAGCTGGGACTCCAATAGAGAACGTATTTCAGGCAATACAGGGATGCACAGTATAGACATGCCCATATCTCTTTCCTGTAAATCTCTTTAATGGAGGTGGATGAAAATGAACATCTTTTCCTTGAGTTTTCACTGTGGAATTTAAATTCAGGAAGCAGGCTAAAGGTTTTTGAAGCATATTTGTTTGGAACCAGTAAAAATGCTGGGGGGGGCATGTAATACAAAAGTTTCTATGTTGAGGGACATCCTTCAAATGTGCCACTGTCTATGAAAGTCACCACAAATAAAGACTAGATGTGTGACTCACTGCCAGCAAGAGGAGATAAATAGGCCATGGACTGTTTGATGGAGAAGCAAATGTATGTGCCTATTATTGTGCACTCAGTTGCACATTAGGGTAGTAACAGCATACAGAAGGGTACGCAGCACTTCCCATGCACAAATCTGGAGGTGCCTTCTAAAAGCATGTGATCTTAAAGGCAAAGACAAGGAGAGCAAAAAAACAATGCAGCACAAAATCTGTTCTGAATGCACATTTATGAACTTAATTTCCAGTTGGTACACCAATGATTTAGGAAGATGAATCTAGTTAAAACCATGGGAGATAATGCAAGTTAAATTCTGCCCTTCAAGGCAATGCTAAATCATTGTTTTGCTTTCATGCTAGTGCTAATTTTTTAAAAAAAGTTTTATATATTTTTGAAACCTGTATAAAACTATCTAATCTGTACTTTTGTATTGTTGCTGTTATCTAGAAAATGCAATAACAAAATACTTAAAATCTCTTCTCCAGAAATTGTCTTGCAGGTAAGTCAAATTTGAAATACTGAAATTTTTTTGGTACCTGAAAAATCTGGAGTCTCCTCTACAGGTCCAAAAGAATCTTTCGAAAGTTCAGTCTCTTTTGATGAAGAATTTTTATGTAAGGGATTAAATGGAAATGTAAATTCAGTAAAAAATTTTGAAATTACTATTAATTGACAGATAGTGAAATACAGCATAGATATGGATGTTCAAGGTGTTGAATTACACTTGTTTCATTTAAAGTGCCTAACATAGAAAGAACTTAATATGTGATGCTTCTAGCAACTATTGAGAGTCTCAGAGATGAGTGAAATTAAAAGCTGGTGGAAAGTGTGGAGTCTGACGCTGTGAGTACAGGTACAGACTTCCTGGTAGCTCCTGGACTGAGTTCAAAGCAGTATTTTTATCTGTCCCCACCACCTCTTTCATGATACCTTTGCACAGTCCTGGCTCAGTGGCAGCACTGGATCCTAAGCCAGCTATGGTAGTAGTAGAGCACTGATGGGCAAAGAACTCCCTGAAAAGGATTTTAATCTCCTAGCTTGTTCTGTGGAGTCGGTGTTAATTTTCTTCTCAATAAATCCATTTTTCTTTTCCCTCATTTGTGAAAAGAAAAAAAAAAAAACTCTGTGGTTGGTTGAAAGGATATTAATGAGGTGCCCTCAAACATGAACAGTTGCAAGTTTATGACCGGAACATTGCATGTTTGTGCACTCACTGTGGTACATTTGAAGTAATAGATGATACCTTGCTAGAAGACCAAGATATTTTCTGGATAAAATAAATATCTGTGTGGTAAATATATCAATTTTATAAAAAGCCACATTCTTTGTAATTTGCAGTTTTCACTTTAGCCTGTATGGCCATCATTAGGTAACTGTGCAACTGAAAACTATTTTCGTTGTGATCTCATTAATATCCCTTGCATGTATTAAAAAATCAAGTTTACTTCACAGTGAGGATTTTTTTCTTTTATTAAATTGAAAATCAGGAAGGAATTATGCATTTTTGTCTATTCAAAAAGTAAGAAAAGAACAGAATTATTGAGAAACATTTGAAAAATTTGCATTATGCTGTAGGAATTATAATAGGTGATTTGGGAAATAAAGCTAATACAGACATCCACAGTCCCCAAAACCAAAGTCCAGCAATTTGATGTACCAGTCATTGCCACCCATTGAATAAACTCTTGTGTATTTATGAAAATATGAGTTTTTCACAATCATCCATATTTCACCAAGAGTAGAAAGTCTCCCATTCTGCAGGGGTGGAAATTAAATAGTTCATGCTTTTTAACACCTGGCAGAAACAGATTCACTACTTAGAGGAAAAGAAATGCTGTCAGTACTGTGTGTGGACAGCTTAATATATATAACAGACCTTGAAGGGAATAAAGAGGCAAAGACATCTGTAGAGGAGCAGAAATGGAGGCATAGGTTGCTTGTTTTGTCATTTTCTAACACCAGATAGGTTCTTCATAATATTGATACTTACAGCAATGGGACAAACTTAGAATGTGAGAAGGAGGTTAATACCCTTCCTGAGCCATTATTTAAAGTTCATGGCTGGCCTATTTTTAGGCCACCATGTGAGAAGATGTTCACTGAAAATAGATACAGATCATGTGTCCTTGCAGAATATAGAACATCAGGACATTTCATTTCCAAAGTACATAATTGGGACTCAGAGCAGAATCTTCTTTCCTCTCACCTCTTTGCTTGGAGATTATAACTTGGGTTATACAAGCACACACTCGTACATGAGTTGTACCTACCTCTAAATAACTAAATTTAATTTGAAATACATTTCTAATGGGACACATTAATTAGTTAGTTACACTTTGATTTTTTTTTTTCATTTAGTATACAAATATGTGCATCTGTAGACAAATAGGTATGCCCATGTACACATATATGTATATGTATGGGAGAGCATATATACACATAGGTATATGTATGTATATACATATATATATACATACATACACACACATATTTACATACATGCAAACATGAGTCTAAGTGAGAAAAATGCTGTATAAAACTCTTGATATCTTTGCATGGTACTGAGTGCATATATTGCATCGGGTACTCTGGCATGGTCTCTGTTTCTACTGTTGCCATAAATCTCAGCACATATTTCTTATGCCACCAGACTATATTTACAATATATTACCTTAAAATGAACTGTATTTACAAGGGGTTTAGGGTTCCTCCTATGATATAAAATCAATATAGATAAATTTATTCACTAAGGTAGATATTAAGATATAGTCCAAAGATCATTTGAAGAACTTTCTGAATTAATTATAGGAATATATTTCTTACAGAAATAAACCTCAGCCTATGTTTAATTCACTAAGTGAGAAATTTAATTTTATATATATATATATATATATATATATAAAATTTAATTAAATGCTATTAATAGTTAAATAAATCTTAAACTTTGGGCAAGCGGATGAACTGAAGCTGTTTTAAAAAGAATATTAAAATGATGTAAAGGACTGCATCCCCTGGCTGCCTGGGCTCATGCACAGATGCTAATGATGGTTCCTGAGTGCCCTGCTGGCATCAGGCCCCTTTGCTTTTAGTGCATGTCCAGCCCTGGAGGGGAAGCACAGCACAAGTATTTAAGGCCTCAGTGATGCCTTTGGTCTCTGATGATTCAGAGACCAAACGGAGCAGCAGTACTAAATGTAGAGAGCAGAAGGCTGTAGGTATCTCCCCTGGTTTCTTGTTTAAATTTACATAGGTGCTTCTTCTTCATGTTCTATAGAATAAGACTTCTCAGAACGTACAAATGCTGAGGATGCATCCTTGATCTGTCAAGTGTTGACTGTGATTTGGGTCCTAGTTGTAAAGTGACTCTTGTTACTCTGATGCCATGTCATTACTTAGTGTGTCTGCCTACTGGATGTTTAAAGTCTGATGCATTACTTTTACTCTAGCTGTTATTACTAATACACATTGACTAGTCTATGCCTGCCAGATTGCCTTGTCTTTGCTCCACATGATCTGCTATTGAGGTTGTTTTTGCTGTCACCATTTTCACTCCTCAGAATTTTTTCCACTTTTTACAACTCCCTTGCCATTTATTCATCTCTTTGCCCTGCAGCTACCAACATTAGACAAAGTGGTACTCTCAAGCAGATTCTGTCTCGAGAGTTGTCTGGCTGACACTCTACTGAATTATTCCCAGAAACTTCATTTTTATGACCTGCTGATAACTTTTCTGGAGCCAGCTCTCCATGTCTCACCCTTACAACTGAGCATCATCCTCATGTTTCACTGTAAACCAGGGCTCTAAAACCAGAACTTACCGTATTTTTCTACTTCTGCATGCTTGGACTCTGGAGCAGTGGCCTGAATGTGGGTCATGGGCTTCTTACACCTGTATTGCAAGTTGCTACTCACAACATAAGATCACTGAGCCCTTGCACCTGATCCGACTTCAGCATCCTTGTCAGTAGTTTTCTTTAGAAGGCAAATTCAAATGGTATTACAATTAGCTTGTCCCAGTTCCCATTGCAAAGCAGTGACGAAGGCCGAGTCAGAATTAGAAAGGGATTGTGCATCCTCCTCATCTTTCTTTTTATATCCTTCTGTTATATATAAATGTCTGCATCTATAGGTGGCATTGTAAATATTCTAGCATATACACACCAGGCATTCAGGGTCCTGTCACACATTTGCCTAAGAAGTCCGAATAATTCTCTTTCATTACAAAAGATCTTTTTTACCACTTTAAAATGTGGAATACACATTGTCCAATAATGTCTAAATTTTCTGTGTTAGGTAAAGTTAAGAGTTTGATGTTTCTCCCATATAATATAGAGTAGGCCTTCATTAATAGTTACAAATAAAATTAGATGCAAAATGAAATGTACTTAAAAACACTAAACATAATTTCAGTGTAGCTATTTCAAGCTCAGCTAACTGGGATTTATCCAGTATAATCAGTGATTTAATTTAAGCCAATTAATAAATTTATAGAGAGAGCCTTTGAACCAATGGGATTTTAATTCATAATAAGAAGAGTAAGTGTTAACCTAGCAATTAACAAGATAACAGTATTTCTCATCCAGAGCTGCTCAAGAGCTGTAAAATAACTCTCTGAACAAATCAGCACTGATTTTTAAATAACTGTTTTCCTGGTTGTTGCTCCTACTATGTCACTAAACCATACACATAGGGTGTAGATAAAACACATTCTCTTTCAGAACTTTGTTCTTGCTTAGTTTTGGCCATTTGGATTGCACTACATGACAGACAGAAGGGAGGAGAGGAAGAACAAAGAGGAAGAGGTGGAAAGGCAGAAGGAATTCCTTGCATGTTTCAGAGCACACAGTAAATTCTCCATGGAAGCATTCCCAGCTTCAGTTTCTGATCTTGATCAAATAAGTGCAAATCAGAAATAACACAAAAATTTTTATCCAAACCATAGCTTTCCATTTCTTCTAAGGTATGTTTATATTTTTCCACTACCTAGTTTTTTACTTCATTTTGTTTTAGTCCCCAGACATCCCCCAAAGCTTCAAACACAGATTTTTTTTTCTTCCCTGCATTCAGGCACAAGTTGTTCTATTCACGGCCTTCCCTTTTTCAAGTGAGAGAAACTCTTCAGGCTATCCTGCATTCTAACTGCCGTTTTACACAATAAAGCATCCCAATCAATGTATTTTACCTATTAATTCACACAGATGTAACTCAGGCTGTAATAATTCACTGAGATATAACTTGTGAAACTCCATTGCCTCCTCTTTTTCCTTCTCTCCAGCACAATTACTGTGCTTTGCTATGAGGTGAATCAAGCGCTGTGCTGAGAACAGCAGCACTCTTTCCAGCACTACACTAAAACAAAACCCTTTTTCTTCTGGCAATCAGGTGAAATCTCACTGACTTTGGTGGATATAAGAGGTAGTCTTCATTGAGCAAAGCTGTAAGTAGCAATTGAACTGGGTTTTTTTGGACGATGTAATATTAAAACTTAGTAGCTGCCACACTGATGACATACAAGGTCAACCACATATTGATTGGTGATGGTAGGTGGAGTTTCAGTACAAATGCACAGTAGTGAGAATGGTTTCCAGAACCAGCAAATCACCAGCTGGAGGAGGTGACTGGAGGCCCCAAAGACGGTGGAAGAGCAATGCTGCAGTAGATACTAACCTGTGAGCAAGCAGACTGGACCAAGTTTTGTGATTACTAGCAAAACTTTCTCCTCTTCCTTAATCACTGAAAAGATGTTTAGAAAAACATGAAGTGTTTTTTCTTTGCATTGCCAAGCAAACATGATGTCCAACTCATGCTACTCTTCCATGTATTAACCCAAAATATGGATAATCATATGGATGCCAGTTGGATATCGGTCCTGATAGTATTTTTTCAACTTCACAACTTTTAGGTTTAATTTTCTGCTACAGTTTTAAAGTACATGTGTTTAAATCTGTATTCCCATTGGCATAATAGTCAACTTCAGTATTTAAAATGCCTGCTAAACAAAGATTTCAGCCTTAATTGTCCCCTGCCCAAGATATTAATTTTTAAATACTGTATAGAATTAGCAAATATAATACTTCAGTGTATACACACACAAATAGGAATGAAGATATTTAGTTACTCAGGGGCAGAAAACTGAAATAGTGATTTGTTGTAAGGTATTTTGAATCATGATAGTGTGCCCCAGCCAAACCATCTTTAGTTATTCTTATTGGAGCCCTCAGAGAAAGACCAGGCTGGAATTACCCTCACCTTCTTCACCTGGCTGTCCACCTTCGGGTGTAGCAGATCAGCTCGTGGAGGGTTTTTAAGCCCAGCCAGAAGGTTCAGGGGAAAAAAAAAGAAGGTGAGAGGGGCTTGTATCTGCTCTCTGTCCTGTTTTGTTGTTTGGATTTCCTGGACTAGCTTGGCTGCTGATCACTGGATGGGTTTTGTTGCTGCCATCATGTTGACTCTGCTTAGTTGGATCTAGAGCTTCAAGGACTGAAAGGTACTGAAAGATAAACTGTGCTAAATTGGAATTGGGAAAAGAGAAGCTGAAAGGCTAAAATACCAAGACAGAAGGAATAGATAAAGAGGACTGTGCTGCACTGGATTAGGAACCAATTGTATTTTCTGAAAAGTGTGTGTGGAGCTCTTGGACACAGTGAAGGGACCAATCAAGTAATGTGTAATCTCATGCACAGCAGTTGTAAAATGTATATGTGCTTTATTATAGATAAGTGAGTAAATGGGTAAGTACTGTGTTAGGCATGAGTTACTGTGTTAAGGAGGTATAAGTAAGGGAACTACATAGGTTATGCATAAGTATGTAAAAGTAGTGTAATGTCTAAGTATAAGTAAGCATAATACACAAAAGAGGTGATAAGTAGCTTTTATTGTACAAATTAGATGTGTGAGTTCCTTCATGATGCCCAAAGAGGTGATGCATATTTTAAACACTAAGAAGCTTCTGTGTAATCACATTGATTCGTTGTACGGAAGTGCTGAGTTCCTGCAGTGATTCTTAAATACTTTGGCAAATTGCATTTTATTTTTTCAGTTAGTAAGAGTCTATACAGCAACTGCTGTTATGGTATAGCACTAATTCCACATTACCTTCTGTAATAAACTAGGGGTGTTTTTTCCAAAAAGCATACATCGAGAAGATTCATTCAGCAGAAGTTCAAAGGGTAAAACCTTCCAGAAGCAGAGACTGGTCAGCTGGCACAAAGTTTAGATACTTATCTGAATTATCAGGACTTCTCAGGGTTTTGAAATTATACTGGCTATCTCTGTTTTACAGACTGCCCTAAAACATTGGCTGTATTGCTGCTCCCATTTTAAAGCCTCTCGTCCTTTTCCCAGCTGAAAAACAAACTTAAGCATCATTGAACATTTCAGAACATTGAAGAAGATGAAAGCTAAATTCCTTTTAAAAAGAGTTGCAGAATGATAAGCAGATGGATGAATGAAAGAGTGGCTAGATAGTGGCTTTTTTCTTTCTTTTTCTCTTTTTTAATCTTCTAAATAAAATGGACAATCCAAAGACAAGCTTGGCATGCACAGAACTGCTTTCTCTTAAGCAGCATTAAATTAGTTAAAAAGCTGTGAAAAAGATGGATATCCTTTGTTGGAATGACTTTATTGGAGGTTAGGTTGAGCTATATTGCCTCAAAAGGATTATTCCCTCTGCATTTGAATTTAATGCAATAATAATACTGAAGCATAAAAAATGCATAGAAGGAGTTGAATAGAAAATTCTAATCAAGAACAGAATGACAGAAAAGTATGCAGAAGGCCAACATTTAATCAACGAAGCCAAGAAAATATAATTGGTCAAATCTTTATCCCTTCTGATTGCAAATGCATAAAAAAAGATTCCTTTCTCTTAGGAGACAGAAATACCAGCTACCATATGCTCTGTTTAAGGTTGACTTGTCTTAATATGAGTTGAACAGAGCTAGACAGGAAAAAAAACCCTGCTCTGAGTCAGTCCTGGTAGAATTGGAATTTCATTCATTGTTTTGCTGCAAAGCCTGTGTTCCTTCCTTCATTTTGCCTAAGTTTTTCTCACAGCTGGCTGGCAAATTTTCTGCATGTGGATAACCTGTATCCAGTTATTCTGGGAGTCTTGGGAGCTGCAGGGCTTTGAAAATATAAATGGACAGGCTGGTCATTGATTTTCAAGGCAATTAAGATCCTATGGACTCTCTTGGCCTTAGAGATCAGAAGTTTATTTCAGGTTTTGTGCCTTGTCTGTAGATCAGATATGTTGACTACCTCAGACCAGAGCATTCTTGGGCTTTAAAATATATAACCAAAGGGGCCAGACAGGGAGCTCTTCTAAAACAGACACAAGCAGTATCCAGCTATATTAACAGAATGACAAAATATCAAGTCCTGAAGAAAAAAGAATAGTATTTTTTGACACAGCTCTTGACATATGATGCACGAGTTACCATATTTTAAGCAAAATTTGAACTGAGTTGAAAGTGATCAATGTAATTGAAAAATGGAAAATGGTGGCAATCCCATTCAAAGAGAAAAAATGTACATAGTTGTTGTTACTTACATGAAAGACCTCTGAGCAAAATTTATTTTTAAGTCCTACTCTGTAGAGATGATTAAGCAGAATGTGTCAAAGCAATTTGAACGATTTCAGGTGCACCACAAATTAAGAATATTGCATCCCATTGCCACATGTGGATTTTCTGGCATTTAACAAGTTGTTAGATAATGATGTAGTCATTCCCTCAGTGGGGTACTAATCCTAGTCCTCCTGACTGCCTGCTGTCATAAAACCTGTGAGAACTTAGTATCAGTGAGATGTCTCCTGTCTGCCAAACTTGACTATAATTGACCAATGGGTTAAAAAATGACAGGAAATCATGAACAAATACAGAATATAGCCCCTTAAAACTGGGTTTAAATATATTTAACCTGCTCAAACAGCCACAAATTCCCAAATACAATGCCTTTCCCTATAGTTCTCTCTTAATGGTGGCTTATTAACTTTTCATTTATGAGTTATTTCTAGGAGACTCAGTAAAGTAATTTCTTCCTTTCAATGATCATGAAATTAAGACTGATTTAGTTTTGCATCCTTTGAAAGCAAAATGTAAAGGAAGAACACTCAGGAAAAAAAAGTGCATTGTTACAGTTACACACTAGATTTTTTCAATAATATGTAAAAGTAAAAACAAAGCTAAGCTATTTTTCTAAATGCTGTACACATAAGAACATAGTTTGTAGATGGAAGTAGTACCTTTTATTAGCTTTTATTACTGAGAAAAAGTAAAGAACTTTTCAGGCATACAGATCTTTCAAGAAATTTTCCTTTCTATAGCAACAGGATTTTCCAGTCAGTCAAACTAAAAGCACTACATACATCTAGAATTATTCTGGAAAAGAGGTCCTATAAACTTGTAGAGATGCCATAAGAAAATCCCAGTCACAGCTGGGACGGTCTTGTGACTGCTTCTATAACATCTTGAGATGCTTCAGAGCAGCCATCAAGAAATATTGAACCCACAGAAGATGATAATATCTGACACTTTAACATCAGTTTGAAAAAAATATCCAGAAAGGTCAAGAGGAGTAATAAACCCAATACAGTACAAAGGAGCAGAAGCCAGTGTAATTACCTAACCAGTCTCTTATATAAGGCATCTGAGTTAATTCTTGTGTAAGAGACCAGCAATTGGAATAGATCAACACTTGTTCCATGTCTGAATCATTCTTGCTCTTTAACTATTTCAGCTATATAATGCACTCCTAATCCCCTCCTCAAGCTACATTTGGAATTTTCTTCCCTGATCCTTTTCTCAGGTTTCATTTGGTATTTTCTTCAAGCAGAGGTGAGACAAAATCTCATTTAATTGAGATCTCATGTTGGGCAGCATAGTCTGGTTCCAGTCTAGCTCCAAAGAATCAAAAGAAACATATGAGTGAAAGATTTTTCTCTGCACAAAATGTCAACTCTTAATTTTTCAGTTTGTTCTTTTGTTAGCTCTCTTTTAAAACACACAACTTTTTCTCCTAGTACTTTCTGAGTTACATAAAAACACTTTCATAATCTTTACTGTTTCTTTCTCCCCAGGATGATATTTAAAGAAATACACAAGAACCTGAAATTGCAGAACTGCCTGTGATTAAGACTTAGGGAAATGTATTTTACTTGCTCTGAATGATCTCATATTTAAATAAAAGAACACTTTAAAGAAAAACAAAGCACTTAAAAATGACACATTTCTTTCTCCCTCGGTAATTTTCCACCTTCTAACATCTTAAATAAGGGAAGTTTGTGCTTTAGTACAAACTTCACAGAAAACTAATCAACAAAATGAATGCATTACTAGGAATAACAGCTGAAATTACCACAGCAGGGTGGTTTTGTAGCTATGTTGGTACCTTCATTAGGCAACTCAGACTGAGCCGGATAATGTGTGTGTATACATGGATATATCCAGATACAGATTACATAATGTGAGAGAAAGGTGGGCAGAAGATTGAGCCATAAGAGGACATGAAATTCCAAGGGTGAAAATCCTCTTTTGAAGGGTGTATTTTGTTGGGATTCCCCAGATGAGATGAATTCCTTTCTGTGTTGGCAGGACTGGGTCTGCCCAAAGGAGTCATTCAGGTCTGAGTTCCCCCTTCTTGGTATATCTTGGTCTCTCCTAATCCTACTGTTAATGATATGTTATGGATAACTTTGCAGGGTTTTTTTCCAATTTCCCTTTTGTTTACTTCATTTACCCTATTTCGCAGCTTTCACTCCAGACACTTTTTCTCCAGGTTTTGTGTTCCTGTGTTCTCATGTTTCAGCAGTTTCCATTTCTCAATATGTTTTTAAAGTCAAGTTTCCTGCCTTTTTTTTTTTTGTCTGTTTTTTTCTAGATCTTTGTGTTCCTTCTTTTTGTTTACCTGCCATTCTCTCTTTCATAGTAATACTCCACTTAAGTCTATTTTACTCTTTCTTCCTAATCTTGACTGGAGTTGAACTTTCTACTCTTCCAGCCTTTTCTGTGCTTCCCCACCAGCTTCTATGTAATTTCCAGTCAATTTTTTCTTTCTTTAGTAATTTTCTTTCTCTGCCTCCTGGGCATGCAAGACAAGCTATTCACTTTCAGAAGCAGAAAACAAGCAGCAAGCCTACTGAAAAGTCCCTGAGCAAGACAAGACAAGTAACAGTTATTGCCAGCATCAGTGGAGATGGCAGCAAGGCAGTCTCACAGGGAGCAGAGGATGTAGTCTGGGGCTCCTCAAGGGATGCCACCATACTGCTAGCAGTGGGGGAAGCAAATAACTTTCCTTTGGGAAGGCAGTGATGGCTAGGGCTTTACTAAGAAATGTAGAGTTTAAAAAAGAAGGAAAACAAGCTTCTCCTCATGCTTTAGAAAGAGAGCCAACTGGAATCTCATTATGATATTTATTGCATCATAAAGAATATACATAGAGGGTGTCTTTGGATTACCCCTCTTGATTTACTGACTCAGCAGTATTCACAGATTTAAATGTCACCTATCTGGCAGTTCATAACCTGCAGTGCTGTTACTTGAGATAATTTTTGGATTCAGGCAAACAGAAGATATCTTGCATCAAATTTTTGATATGTTTTTACAAGGGAGATGACTTTGTGGGGTGCCTGGTGAGACATTTTGTTCCAGTTTTCTAAGTCACACTAGATTTATTTGTAAATGATGTGATTGCTCAGGAAAAGGAGGTTGTTTCTTCACTCTCTTCTTTCTTCATGCACTTGCTTGTTAATTGCTTCAGTAGCAAATGGCTTCCCTTCAGAGGGGGATTCCCCTTCTTTCCCAGAGTCAAGGGAACTGATTTGAAGAACCCAGTATGGTTTAATTGCTTGTGGTGTGAAATTACCTGAACTTCCCCATCCTGTCTACAAGCAGGATATTACATTGTGGGACTGGGAGAGGAAAAGAATTCATCTGGATAGGTATATCAGAGCTTCATGCTCAGAGAGTTGTCTGCATGGCCCATAGGAGATATAAGAGACAGCAGATGCATGGGAAGTTGAAAAAGCCGCTTCCAGGAGGAATGCAGTCAAGGGAGTGAGAACACTGGTAGGTGGAATGTCTCCTTCACATCAATCTTGAAGCCTTGGGTTACTGTAACCTAGGAGTACTCCACTGACAATAAAGGCATATTGAGTTTTGCAAAGCAGTTAGGTGACTGCTGTCTGTATTTTTTTTTATTTGTTCTGTTTGCGTTTATATACAGATGATTATATTTGCTCTTCCTGTCATGTTGGGTTTGCTACCTCAGTAGATGTTGCCTGCCTGAGCCCCTCTCCCTGTGTAATACTGATTAGTCTCTGTTTTTCAATACAATGTTAAATCTGTAATGGCAACTGACCATGTTAATTTCCTAAGACAATGTAAGGTCTGCAAGAATGAGCTTGGAAATATTTCAGAAATTGTTCATAGGGTTTTGTTTTGGTTTTATTTTTTCAAAGCAAGTACGACATTTACAGCTTTTTTTGGTACTAATCTTTTCATGTAGATGTTCTCACAGTGTGTTCTGTAAATATAAATGCAGTTTCTCCTTGGCAGGAGAAACCCTTAAGGCCCTAGAAAAATAGGAATGCTTTCTGTATATAGGAGTCTACTTTATACACATCTCTTGGAAAGGCAGAAATAAATGTCTCTGTGTTTATAAAATGAATTAGAAACTGTGAAGGAAATTTTCCTGTTGATTTCAGCTAACAGTAATGTATATGTTATCACTGGATATATTCAGAAGAGAAAGATGTTACTCATGCAATATTTGGGAAACACAGGGCTTGCATAACTTCATCACTTAATATAGTTATTCTAACAGCCAATCTTGTTGTCAAGCAGTATAATTCCTATTTAATTTTTATCTTTCTGTCATATTTTCCCCTTAAACTCCAATGGGAATAATAACAAATAACATGTGAAAAGTCACCAGAAGAAGACGATATTTATCCTTAGAAATAAGTCACAGTGCACAGTTCACTAGAAACAGATGAAAATACATTATAAAGTAAGCAGAGAGACACAGAAAAGTCCCGATATGAGCATAAAGAAATTCTTTGTAAGGAAACAAAAAGGTTTTTTTCAATGCCAGTCATATTGCACATATTTATTGACCATTACTATCATGATGTTTCCTTCCCATTTAGGAGATTGTCAACTTCAACTGTCGGAAGCTGGTGGCTACAATGCCTCTGTTTGCTAATGCAGACCCAAATTTTGTGACTGCCATGCTAAGCAAACTGAGATTTGAGGTGTTCCAACCTGGAGATTACATTATCCGAGAAGGTGCTGTGGGTAAGAAGATGTATTTCATTCAACACGGTGTTGCTGGTGTCATCACCAAATCCAACAAGGAGCTGAAGCTGACAGATGGCTCTTACTTTGGAGGTGAGTAGGAAAAAATGAATGATAATACTGGGGTGAATGCACTAGAACAAACATATTCAGATAACAGACAAAAAGAGTAAGTCAGGTAAGAGTCATTTGCCTAGACAATTCAAACTGCAGTGAAGAGTATGCAAAATATTTCTGAATAAAGCAGAGTCTGCTTACTGTTTCTAGGTCAGCTATTAAAAACACAGAATGACCTTTCAGAATTTTGAAGTTATGTTGAATTAAGAGCACTGCTATTTGACAGACAATATTTAAATAAAAATATAATTACAGTAATTTTATAGCTTTTTAAAGGTAAAATTGACAGAATTAGTATTTTTAAGAGAATACAATTTTTTGAGTAATCTGAAGGTAAAAATCATAGTAAGGATTGCAAAATTACTAGTGAATAGAAGAGCATTATTTACATGGGATATTCGGTAATTCATGAATATTTCAAGATGTTATTTGTGCTTTTTCACTGAATTCTAGCACACATCCATGTTTATCCTTCCAATATATACTATGAGAAATTGGACTTCCTGTCTGACTAGGGAGCTTTCTAACAGATTTATATTAATAAAAAATAGGCCTGAATTTTAATTCTAATTAAATTAATCTGCAAATCCTAATGAAAAATTACTTTTTGCTTAGATTAAGGCATCTGAATATTTATAGTTCAATGAAAGCAATCGCTTTTCTTATATATAATAATCAATGATATAAAATAGTTGTTCCTTGTGACTGTAAATTGCCTTTGTGCAATAGAATAGGTGTCTGCTTCCATAGCAGCAGAAAGGCTGGTTTTTCAAAGATGCTTGAGTATTTGTGTGTGTACTACTGCTGCCTATGAGACTTGCAGTTAGCTAGTCATTGTATTAATTTGATGTTTGATTCCATGAATGATCCCACAACTGACCTGAACACCTTTCAGAAAATGCTCAGTTGAAAGCCTAATCAGTGCCATTTAGTTGGTATACGGAATGAGGAGGCTAAGAAAAATTAATTTGGCTCAGTGTTTGAATTGGGCTATAGAGTTACTTAACTAATCCCATTTTAGAATAATATGCTAAAGCAATTCCTCCTGATCTGGCCCACAGACCTTCTTACTCTGAAGTAGCTTCTGCAAGGTGATTTGTATCACCAGTATTTGTAGAAGCGCTTTGGTAAAGAGGTCTTGTGCTTACCCCACAGGATTAATCTGTAGATGCTGAAGGCAGGAGATTAAGCAGAAAGAAAAGGTAAATGCTGAGGATGAAGAAACAGAGCAACCTTGGTCTTGCTCTCCTCTATGCTTAGCAGTGCCCTAGTTTATAAAAATGAGTTTGCAAGAGCCTGCATGCTGAATCTGGCCATAATACTCCTCTGAACCAGCAGAGGATCAGAGGAGATTGCACATGAAAGTATTTTACATAACTGTCAGCCTGTTGTTGCAGTGCAAACAACTATTTAGCTCATCCTGTTCATCTGCTACCCTTCTTAAAAGGAATGCAGACAAAAAAAATAAGCTACTTGCAATACCCAGACACTACAAGAACTTACTACATTGCATACCAAAGCACTTTTGGGTATCCAAACTGCAGCTGGAATGAGACAGGTGTTGCAAAAATGGATGGTAATGTATCCAAAGCCCAACAGCTGCTGGGGCAAATGGAAAGTAGTAGCTGCTGCTGTAGCATGGAGGGGTGAGGAGAGGTGAGGAAGGGCAAGTGCACAGGGAGAGAGGACCTGAGAAAGGAAATGCCCTAAGATCCAAAGTGGTGTGGTTCAGATCTGTTGTAGCAAAACACCTTATACTGTGAATTTCCAGAAGTGTATTTCCAGCTTGGGAGAAGAAAGACTTATCTGGCTCAGAGAAGCTGTGGATGCCCTATCCATGAAGGTGTTTAAACCCACCATGGTCAGGGACATCTTTCACTAGACCAGCTTGTTGAGAGCCCCATCCAAGTGTTCATCCTTGAACACTTCTAGGGATGCAGCATCCACAACTTCTCTGGGCAACCTGTGCAGTCTGACCACTCTTGCAGTAAAGAACTTTTTCCTAGTATCTAATGTAAATCTACTGTCTTTCAGTTTGAAGCCATTTCCCCTTGTCCTTTGACCACATGCTCTTGTAAAAAGTCTCTCTCCATCTTTCTTGTAGACTACCTTCAAGTACCAGAGGATCACAATTAAGTCACCTCTAAGATTTCTCTTTTCCAGGCTGGAAAAAAACAATTCTCTCAGCCTTTCTTTATAGGACAGGTGTTCCAGCCCTCTGATCATCTTGGCCTCCTCTGGACTTACTCCAACAGGTCCATGGCCTTCCTATCTTGAAGACCCCAGAGCTGGATGCAGTGCTCCAGAGGTCTCACCAGGGCAGACAGAGGAGCACAATCCCCTCCCTCCCCTGCTGCCCACGGGGCTCTGGGTGCAGCCCAGGACACGTTTGGCTCTCTGGGCTGTGAGTGCCATGGCTGGGGCATGTCCAGCCTGTCACCCACAGCACCCCCAAGTCCTGCTGGGCAGGGCAGCTCTCGGGCTGTTCATGCCCAGCCTGGGCTGATATCGGGGGTTGTCCCTACTCGGGAGCAGCACCAGCACTCAGTCTTGTTAAACCTCATCAGATTCCCATGGGCCCTTTCTCAAGCTTGTCCAGGTCCCTCTGGATGGCACCCCATCCTTCAGGTGTGTCAACCACACTGCTCAGTTTGGATCCATCAGTAAAGTTGCTGAGAGTGCACTCAATTCCTTAATTTATTTCATTAATGAAGACAGTACACAAGACTGGTCCCAGCATGGATGCCTGAGGAACACCACTCGTCATTGATGTCCATCAGGACTCTGAGCCCTTGACTTCTACCCTCTGGATGTGACCATGCCACCAATTCTTTATCCAAGCAATTATGATCTTCTCCTTCTAGCTGTAGGGTCAGTAGCATGTGAATGAAGGACAGGAGAGACGGAATGGATGGTGTGGACTATGTTAACACATCGGACAGAATCGTAGGGACGAGTGTGGGGAGTGAGATATCAACAGAGGGAGTACTCTGTGAGCAAGAGATTGGTTGTGAGTGGTGCAAATTAATAGGAGACAGAGGAGCTGAGAGTGCAGAGGAACAGCATGGGCATGAGACTGATGGGAAAGAGAGGAAAAGGCAAGAGGCAAGCACACATCTGAACAACCTCCAGAAGCGGAAAAGAGTGGGAAGGTGCTTTCACCTATCCCTTTAGAACAGCGGGTAGGAAAACCTGACTGCACATGTGTTTGCAGTTAAGCTGAATTGAAAGCTTGAGATCAACACACCTGAACTCAGCCTTCCTGGGATGAAGAATAAGAATCAGGAAGCAGGTGAAAAATATAAGCAATTGTATTTTGATGATGATGTGATTACAAAGCTGGTTTTTTGTCATTTTGTCCATGATCCTGTGTATCTATAGTTTACAATACTGAAAATACAAAGTTAAGTACTCAGCAGTGGATGACAGCTCCCCCATTTTTGCTTTCTCTGTCTCAGTGCATATTTGTCTTTCTCTTTAACATCTTGGTAGTTCAAACTCATTTACAATATAACCCCAATAATAAATGGTAGGAAGGAAATTGCCAGATTTCAATCCTGTTGAACCTTTTCCTCTCAGTACTAGGTGACTGGATTACAAATTACTCTTCTTGTGACAGGAAGAATTACTGAACAGATTAATTCTTCACTGTACCTACAAAATTGGCAAAATGCAAAGACTTCGACATCTTTAGGGATGAAGCACAAGAATATGAGTTTTTTGCTTATAGAAAAGATTGGTTCATCACTTACTGGGACTTTACAGAACAGAATTATTAATGTATCTAATGACCCTAATACTAATCTAATTTACCTATACAAATACATATTGATAGAACTGATGTAATACCACGGCTGTGCAACAGTTCTGATTTTTGCTGTTTCAGAATAAGTCCATAATAATATCATAAAAGTCAGTAATTCAAAATCTCTGATAATTAATCACATCAAACATGCAGGAGTGTAATAAACTAAAGAGAAGTTTGCTTTAATAAAATAAATCTTTTCCAATTATCTCCTTCCTCTTACTCAGAAGGCTCTATGTGTGGCTCTTAGGGGTACTTCACAGTAAGATCGGGCCTTGCAATTTCCCTTCTGGAAAGGCCTTTTTCTCCCTGATACCTTGTGACCCTCCACTTCTCTGCATACCACTCACACCAGACTCAGTAAGATGGTGTTCCCATGCACTCTGCTACAGACCACAGGCTCCTGCTTAGAGAACAAAGGAGGAAAAGCAGCTTTCAGCCATTTGATAACTTGCCTGGGATTCTTAGCCCTGCGAACATTAGAGTTTTAAGTTGTCCCAAAGTTAGTGCAGAGGACTTTGATGAGTAGGAGTGGTTTCATGAGGTCCTGTGACCCTGCAGCCACCAGCCTTGTCAGAGGAGTCAGGAGGGGCTCAGGATGAGCAGTCCTGGTTCCAACAAGCATGCGCTGAGCTGCCTCCATGCTGAACTGGTGTGCTGGAGACATGCCTTCAGAGAGAAGAAGAAAGGAGTAACTACCCAACCAGTAAGGCTCAGCACAGCTTACTCAAAGGAGCTTTTCTGGGAACACGTTCAGGACTCTGCTTTTACTTCATTTGCTTTCTCGCTGGTGGACAGAGGCCTGATTGTTCACTGTGGTCTCATCCTGCTCTTTTCTGTAGTCACTGGCAAAATTCCTCTCAACCACAAAGGGCACAAGATAAGACTGGTCTCCCTGCTATCTTTTCCTTTCTCCATCTGTTTTCCCACCTGTGTTTACATAGGCTTTCCTTCATGCAGCAGCCCAGACATATGTTCCACGAAATTTAACCCCTTTTTTTCTGTTTTTAACAGATACTGTGTTAGAGCTGAATGAATACTGATTTTGCTAGGGAAATCCAAACTGAGTGTTTAGAAAGTGCAGATACTTTTTTTATCAATTAGGTCTGGGAGTCCCATGGAGGTTTTGTTAGTTGAAGGAGTTTCCTACTTCCAGTAGGGAACTGCAGCAATTCATGTTGCCCAATTTTTGATGTATCCATTGCAGATCCTTCTCTCCATTGTGTTTTGCTCCACTGAAAATCCCAATAGTATCATGCCACTTGGAGTCAGTAGATAAATCAGTTTTTAGGCTAACCAAAACTCATACAGCTATTTTTTTTTCTATCAACTTCCAGGTATGTTAAACATGAAGAAATGAATGTGATTTTTTAAGAACTTTTTATGATGTGTGTGTATGCATGAGTGTTACTGAGTGTGAATATGAAACTGTATTGGCCTATCTCTTGCACTGTAATAAGACTCAAATACATGTTTTATTTTACTTAGTCAAAGGCAGATATCACTATCTGTACTTCATGTCATCATTCATCTAGTAAATTTATCTAGAAAGCAGATTCTCATTGCCATCTTCCCAGACAATGTACCAGAGACATATTATAGCATCTTTTCTTTTTTGGTTTATTTTTATGTAACATGTAGTTCATGGAATACTTTCCATTTTAAATGTTTTATTTTGCTTAAATTATTTAATGCAGTTTTAACATTTACCCTTCTGCACTTGAAATTCTGATAAACTCTATCTTGCATTTGCTTCAGCTTGTAGAAGGCAAATTAGACAGAACTTCTTTGACCTACCTATTATTTATGGAGCTTTTCCCCCTTTCGGAACAGTAACTGTCAGTATATTTTAGACCAATGCACTGGAAAATAATACCATGGGAAATGTTGAGTCACTTTAGATTATATTTTGCCACTTATTTTTTTTTTCTGGTTACACTCTAGGTGCTTCCTTTTGATAGAATACTTTAAAAGATTTGCAGTATAATACTGATTATAAAAAGAAAAAATCTGTTGAAGTGCTTTACATATGGATGATATGAGATTATGTGATATATAATTTTACATTTTGCAAAAGTACTGCATATGGCTACTCTTTATTCAAGTTAGTGGTAGATTAAGTCTTTCAGTATTCATACTATAATCCAGATAGTTAATTAAAAGCAGCCCCACTGAGGTGCGATTATCCATATTCTTGATGGCAGGGACATAGTGAAATGTTTTAAGGGAGCAGGATCTCCACATCTCCATGCCAACTGGTTTGCAAAACATTCTTCAGGTGAACAGTATTGAACATTTTTCTAAAAATACTGTCTGCAAGAGGACTTAAAAATTAAATGTCTTTTTGGCACAGACTAATCTGCCATTTTGAGGCTACAGTTCCTCATAATATTGTATAATTTCTTGTTGACAAGAAATTGTTCTGTTGTTTTGACACCATATTTTATATAGAAAATAGTAATCAGACAGAAGGACTTCTTGCAATTCAAACCCAATATTCTTTTTAAAAGTCCACGAGAATTTTTAGGAAGATAGAATGAAAATAACTTACTCTTTTATGCTTAAAGGTTGAGGTTGATTTGGGTTTAGGAGTTTTATTAGTTAGTAAACATAAATATAAATTTAACAGCATTCATAATAATAACACAAGTAATAATTCATGCAATCTATAAATATATATAAATTAGAATTCTAATTTTTCAAGTTTGTTAACAGTATACATTTTTAATTTAAACTTTATATAACTAGACACAAGTAAAATACCATAAAGCATGCCTTGAAAATCTAATGCAGTCAACACAGATAAATCAGAAGAAGATTTTGTAAGCACCTTCAATTTCACACAGCAGAATTTTAACTAAATATTTGAGTTTAGATTAAATACTTAATTGCAATCTTTAATTCAGAACTGACAGTCTCTGATAATTTTTTTAATAATTTAATGAAAAAAACAACCCTTTAATAATAGCCAACTTTAATTCAAGTTGAATAGTTTAATTTGTAACTGTTACTGTTTGCCAAACTCAAGATTACAAGAGCATACCACTGAATACATAAAGAACTAAGTGGATTTTTTCAATAGGGAATAAGCATTCATCTGAAAAAAATTAGGAGTAAATGAATTACATAAAATCACTTTCAGCCTTTGACACAGTGAGTATGAAAACTACATCTGTACTCACACATATTGTCTTAGAATCTAAGTTTAATTTTTTTAAGGGAAATGAAATTATTATCATTAAAGTTGTGAGCTTCTACAAAATAATAAGTAGACTATCTTAGTCTCTCTTTGTAGAAAGAATACTTTGTTAAAGTAGAAGAAAAGTGTATGAATGATCTGTTCTAAACAGCATTAAAGATAAAATATGCATTTTCATTTCTATTTTATAAAATTATCCCAAGCTTTTGTTCTGTCTAACAGAGCTTTCTCAGAAGAATTTGATTAAAGACTGGAAAACAGGCAGGATATAAGAAATGTTTGTAAGACTGGATGTAGCACTCAGTGCCAGGGTCTGGCTGACAGGTGAGGTTCAGTAAAAGGTGGGACTTGATTGTCTCAGAGGTCTTTTCCAACCTCAATGATCCTGTGTTTTGTTACTGGCTTTTGTTCGCTCTAGTCATGAAAACTTGGCCACAGCTGTTTTCAGTACCTGCACATCGAAAAAAGCAAAGAGAGGTCAGGATGGAAAATAAAAAGTCCCTGGTCAGATAACTTGCCACTTCTTAGACAGAAATTGGTTTCTCTAGGCAAGTGGCATAAATGACACATTTGGAGCCAGGTAAAGGAAGGAACATACTCTCAGGGTTGTGAGCAAACCCTAAATAAATACTAAATGTTTTTTTAAAATAAATATTTGTCTACAAATTCTATCAAATTTAGGGTCAATTAAATGTAGGCAGCTCTTTTCAGAGGAATAATTTTCCCAAAATAAGTTTTTTACTGTCTCTTTTGCTAAAATTATATTAAATTAAAGCTGCAGTATCGGTCTTTAGAGACAAATTTCAAATTACCACAAACAGGCAATAAAAATTTCAGGTAAACTAACCTATGGAGTTTTTGTTTGGTTGGTTTGGACTTTTTTTTGTTGTTTTGGTTTTTTGTTTGTTTGTTTGCCTTTTTCATAGGATGACTAATAAAGGCAACAACTACCACAAATTACAAATAGAAACATTTAAATTAGGTTCAGGCAAATAGTTTTAAAAGTGACAAAAGACTTAAGATGGGATGTTACAGAAGTTGCTTTTTAATTCTAATCAGCCATTTTCAGTCCCTCTTCAAAACAGTAACTACTCAGTCATATATTCAGGCTGCTTTATGAACCATCTCTCCCACTGATGAACCCAGATATCTGAAAGCAACTCCCCAGACAACTACTGCTGTCAGTTTGTTAATGAAGAGGTCATGCAGGCAGTACCTGGTACTCAAACTGACTTGTCTGTGATTCCGTACTTAGTGTAAACATGGTGGCAAAAACTGCAGCTTATGCATGGCTTCCTTTTGGATGGTCCAGAATATCTGGCTGTAAAAGGCAGGAATTTTCTCCGTTTTTCTTCCTCCTTAAGTTCTCCCTTGCTGCAGAAATGTTCCTCTTGAGCAGTGACTATTTTTTAGGGTTTCTTAAATGTAGAACTGAATTTTTTAGAACATAGATTACTGAAACTCATTTAATTGGCTCAAACTACATTCTGAGTAATTTTAAGACCTGGTGGTAGTTATTTAAGTAACTATAATAAAAAGCAGCATACCTCTGGGTTTACCATTCTGTACACTAGTGATAATAACCTGAAAGATTAAAAGAACACATGAAAAAAGAGGAAAAAATATAAATGCATTTCATGTTTTCCAAGTTTAATAAAGAAAAAGGAAACAGAAATGCAGATGCTTATGTTATCACGTTATCATACAAAACAGCTTCTCCCTGTTTTCTGTATTGGAGATGGTTAAGTCAACATGCAACTGGAAAATCACTCAATTTCTGAAATAATAGGGTGCCTAGAAACTTACTAATTTTTTTTAATTTCTTGAAGTTTATATAGTCCATTCCTAAAGAAAAAAAAACAAAAAAACAAACAAAAAAACACCAACTATACTCATACTATATGTTATAAAGCTGGGAACAGAGTGCCCCATGCTGAAAGTCCCTTGCTGCGACTGGCATACCAAGAAAGTGCCCATTAGCTCGTTTCTGCTCAGTGGACAGTTTCAGCAGCTTGAAAGAAGTAAAGAACTATTGATCTTTGTGAAATGCCAAGGAGCTGCTGTTATGAAGAGCTGTTAGAAAATAAGAATAGCCTAAACATGGTGGTTCTGGGAAGCTTACTCTGAAGTCTTACAAGATGGGTGGATGGAAAGAGCACTTGTATATTTGTCTACAGTAGTTTAGTAACTAATTGCTCTTTATAAAATAAACAATATACTAATCCACTGTCCTGTTCTCAGAAAACATTCCCAAGTCTGTTAGACTGACTGACCCAAGCTTTTGAATTGCTTTGATTTTCCATCTTTCTTCTGCTGCTGGAAGTAATCAAATAGCCTGAATAGCTGCTCACCCATTTGCACAGCAATCTATATGCCCACCACAAGAAGAAACAAGTTTCCTGCTGAGAAGCTGAGCAGTAGTCAGCCATCCTCAGCTGGAAGGACATCTCACTAGACTCTGTAATGTTAAAAATCTGACAGATGATGGGAAATCACACAGCTTTAGAATGGGACAGAAATGCATAAAAACTGCTAGTTGTTTTCAGTTTCTCTTAATAGAGACATTATATAGCTAAAATACTGTTGAATACATTTATTCATTACTACAAAAGTTTAATTTCTGCACCTAGTAAAGTGAACTTGTGCTTTAGTTCTGATCTTTGTGTCCTTGCAAGACAAAGATGCACATACAGTAATTTATTGTATTAATTTTTTTGTTTATAGAGTGTAAAATCGTAAGATAAGAAATGTGATCCATGGAGGCAGGACTGGTTTGGTGTCCTTCAGTGAACTCACTATCCTCTGGACTCATAACTTACCTTTATCAACACAGTTTATCTGTTGGTGGACACATTTTGTCTGCAAGGCAACTTTATATTGATATTTTAATCTCTGCAGATTTTAATCTCCAGTCAAATATTAATGTGACATATGAGATTGAGTAATTACATCTGGAATATAATTTACACATAAAATGAACAGATGATGAATGGAGAAGTATACATTCTCAGATAAACCATACTGCTTCTCAGAGTAAAAAGAGGAATTATCCTAGTCTGTATAACATGGAAACCAGAAAATATTGCTAGGATGGCCAGTCAATACATACCCATCCAACAAACACTAAAGAAGAGATCAACAACGTACATGGCACTAGTGATCAATCTCCTCCACATCCATAAAAAGCAGTTAATTTCTCGAAGAAAAAAGTGCTTAGGCATCACATAGCAACCAGGGAAGGGGGAAAATTATCACCTACAGTATCAGTACAGTCTGTAAGAACAATGAACCTTGGAATGAAAGTTGGAATCATAACTTGATCCTTACAATAGGTCTATTAATCCTAATTCTTTAAAATTCATCCTGTGGACTATGTCACCTTAACTGGTTCAGATTTTCCTGAAATCAGCCTTCCTTATTTCTGTCTTTCAGGTATGTAGAATTTCTATGCAAAGTGTTCTCTCACATTAATGCAACAGTAAAATACAACCTATGCATTGCCTCTTTTACAAGATATTGATATGGGCAAGCTTCTTTAGATATCCACGGTGTTCCAAAAATTGAACCTGATGCTCTTGCTGAAATCCTGCCATAGAATCATAGAAGCACTTATATTGAAAAGACCTCTAGTATCGAGTCCAGCTGTTAACCTAGGACTACCAACTCCATCACTAAACCACATCCCATGTTTGTGTGCAACCAATATGCTGGTGATAGCTTTCGATTATTATGTTCGATTATTTTGGAAGAAGCTTCACTTTAGACTTCTGTCATTGCACTTTTTAGTTGGTGTCTTCAAAGAAGAAAGCACATTGTATTTGAGCCCATTTCCATATTCTTTTGAGGGCTGTGTTGTTCTGTGGGAAAGACCTGATCCTAGCAGACCACAAATTATGATTTTCACAGATTAATTACTTCCATTTGCATTAAATATGGACTGTAAGAACAAATTAATGTTTTTAGCACCATTCAATGCTTTCAAACAGTCATTTTTCATTAGGGTAGTGATTGACATTTGTTTCATAATGTTCTAGGAAACAGTTGTCCAAAGAGATTAAATAATTAAAATAATATTTGCATTCAGAATTGAATTACAGGTTCATTGTAGCCTAATACATAATTATTAATTGGAATTGAAGAAATTCCTTTGTTTGGAAAGTAAAGATAGTAGTATTTGACACACTGAAAGCATCAGCTTGAAGGCAATGCACCATGCCAAATGTGGATGGGAATGTTAGTGAGTAATATGCTGCCAACACTTTATTTTTATGTTAATGGAGAACCTTGTTTGTCCAAGCTGTTTAAAAATAGTCTGTGCCTTTTGTGTTTCACTGCACACTCATATGCTATTACTGTATTTCCTAGTCTATTTAAATCAACTGAACATCAAGGAGAGCATAATTGTTAAGGGCACCTGGTGTACTTGATACCACTAAGACTCATTTTAAATATGTCATGGATATTTTCATTACTTCATTCTTTTCATGAAAAACAAACACTTCATTTTATTTAAATTAACACAAATGTTTGATGGGAACACATGTTAATATTCTGTGTTCTTCCTCTGTGGTCCAGGCAAGGAGGATTTCATATATTATGCCTTATTACTCTTGAGGGTCTGTTCCAAACAAAGAGCTGATAAATTAACACATACAATCAACAGACACTTTAGTCTTGTGGAAAGACTACAAATTATGCTATTGGTACATATAACTCGGCAGTATAGATGATGTGTTAGGGACTAAAATACAGTTCTAATCAGTCAAGAAACATTGCTGGAAATGCAGTAATGGGTATTCATCACACAGTGGTATTTTTTTTTAGAAAAACTGTAGTTCATCTTTTGAGTGAGCTTATTCAACTGGACTTGAGAACACAAAGCTTTCCTTTCTTCCTGAGCAGGCAGGCTCCACAGATGCACTCCCTTACCAGCTTCTGGGCACTGGGATATTTGTCATATCTTTTCTGACTCATTATATTATCTAACTAGTAGGATTACAGATATTAAAAGCCTTCCAGACATGTATTTTTCAACCAGAAGTTGGGGTTTGACAGAGTCTGCAGACTGTAGTTTTTACTGATGTTTTTCCATTCACCTTATTTGACAAGAATAACAGAAGATAAAAGTAGGGGGAAAAAAAGTAATTATATTTGTTGCAGTAATATCCATGAATTCCACAGTCTCGTTGTCTTGTGATGAACTCTAACATTGTCTCTTATGGTTTCTTCCCATCCTTCTTGTTTAAGCAATCTACAGTACAGCAGTCAAGATTATTAATGATGAAAACTGTACTTTCTCTAATGATAGAGATTTAGGAGATGCTTGTTTTGTTTGGAGCATTTGATGCTTTTTAGACTCAAGTATTTTTTAAACATAGCAGAAAGCACCTCTTTATGTGTCTTGTATTGTTTGCAGCAATGTTAATAGAAGAGAGATGAAAATCAAGAGGTAATCATTAGTCACACAGTTTCCAGACAGTTTTCTCTAAATTCAACCACATATTGTAAAACTTTATTCTTTGTGAGTCTTAAAGAACATCTTAGGAAATGGAGCAGGTATTGACTGGATCTAACTGCTCCCTTTGGGCAAAATGTCCTTCTCTTGTAGATAAATTGCTGTGGGTTCAATCTAAGGAGGTCAGGCTTAGCTAGGAGTGAGAAGAGGAAAGGACTGATTTCTGCTATACTGGCTGGTTCTTTACAGTAAACTGTCATTATTTCATGGGCATCAAGGTTTTTGAGGGACTTTAGATCAAGACTCTTACCAGTATTCACCATAAATTCTCTACTCTCCCAGTAGTCTCTATAAATTCTAACAAAACTGTTGCGGTTTAAGTACATTCTGTGCTAGTACCGGTCCAATGTTAATTTACTTTGATTTATCCACTGTAATTTAAGCATCTCCTAAGCCTTCAGGCTTAGGTGGCATGTGGAAATTCCTCAAGAAAAGAAGTATGGGCCAAAAAAAATCAAAGTTCTTCATATTCTAGATTAAGAAAATATATATTTTTAAAGACATGCAGTAAAAAATCCCGAACAAACTAAAACCAAACAAAAATACCCAAAATAAACAAAAAATCCCACCGAAAACAAAACAACAAAACCAAACAAACAAAAACACAAACAAACAAAACAAAAACCAACCAAACAAACAAAAAACCGAACCAAAAACACCCAACAAAACAAATAAATAAAGAACTATGTTGGTACTTCATAAAATCTAAGTCGTTAGAATTACTTGTTTGGTTTTCCACACTTGAAAATGATAGTTTGAGTGAAATTGAGCCTGTGATGGACAATAAAGCACGGTAGGGGACAGTTTCCTACTTTTGTGTTTAAATACAATAATGAACTTAAACCACTTGACTGGTGGAGCTGAGTAGGGAATCTGTCTCTCACCCTGCCTGAGATTACGAATTCCTTATATTTCAAAGTGTGTTCTTACTCCACAGTTTGAAAAGAGGATCAACTCAAACACTACTTTTGGCAAATAACCTTTTAATTTTCTGTATTTTAATCTAAATACACAAATAAATATTCTGCCCCATATGTTTTTGCTGTTACAAGCCGCAAACACTTTGGCCTTTATGCAGTCACTCTGTTAGTATGGGTTTGAGAATTAGAAGTCAAAAGCCTTGGGGCTGTTTCTTGGGACTTTGCACAAGGCTTTAGTTTCCAGTGTTCCAGAATAAGGGAATTCCTGTTGGGGATACTTGCAAAAAAAGGCTACTAGACTAATCATATGAATTCCATTTTTTAATCTAATGAGAAAAAAAAGTCAAAACTTTTAAGTTTTCTCTCCTAAAATACCTAGAACATGAACCCCAAGGAAACAAAAGGCACATTCATGCTTCAAGTATTTTTTCTCAGAACTGCTCTTATATTAAAATATCATTATATCATGATATCATGTATTGCATTTCTTGAGTAAATCTGGTGAATGATTAAAGGGATTGGTCCTCTATGTGGTAGCTGTATATTTAAAAGAAAATCAGCAGAATCTCTTGGGTTAATTCAGCACTTTTGTTAATCAAAGTCATCAAGCTGTGTTTGACAGCTGATGGACCATTTCTTAGAACTTGAAGCACTATTTATAAAGGCTTGATAAAATCAGAGTTCAGATTCAAAAGACCTATAAGCAGAGTTCTTAAAGGATATGAATTATTTTTTCAAGAGTAGCAAAAATAGAGTCAAATACCTCCAGAACTGTCCTGCAACCTTATGTAAGCAGAAACAGAAAAATTGCTGCTGAGTACTAAATTATTACTTGTTAGCACTGAGTCAATTTCTAACTTTAAAGTTCCACGTGGCTCAGTAACTTCTTTGTTTTCAGAGTGCGCTGAATTTTTCTCTCCCCAGAGATCTGCCTTTTGACCAAGGGCCGTCGAACTGCCAGTGTTCGAGCAGACACGTACTGTCGCCTGTACTCCCTCTCAGTGGACAACTTCAACGAGGTCCTGGAAGAGTACCCCATGATGAGAAGGGCCTTTGAAACAGTGGCAATTGATCGACTTGACAGAATAGGTATTTATTTCTTTTTTTTTGCATATGATTAATTCTTAAACCCTTCTGCATTTTCTTTCCCTTGAGCTGCATGATAAAATACCCCTCTTTAATTTTTTTCTGTTATACTGCAGTAAATGTTTTTTTGATCTATAAATAACACATGTACGCAGACAAGAAATTCTGCCATCTCACTTTTAAATAATAAAAATCACTGAGTTTTTGAAAGCTCTTGTACTCCTCTGAGGATTATTTTTCATACTTTAATTATCATTAGTATTATTTATTAATCCTGTAGATTTCTTTTGCTGCCTTCAGCACTTGATAGGATTTATGCAGTGTCACGAGCAGTAGATGACATTTTCCTAAATAAATTGCTTACAGATGACATCTATAATGCTGGGAAGAGCTGAAGCCTCTCAGCACTCACAAACCCCTTGTTTGTTGAAGTGAATTAATCCCTGCAGCAGGGCTCTCATTTTCCTCACAACATGGGCACTGCTAGCCTTGATGGCTGCACACTGGCATTGCTCAGATCTGCCTGCAATCAGAAAACCAGGCCAACAATATGCAAGTGAAGTGCAGAAGGGTATGGCAGATTATCAAAACACAAGGTGTGAACTTGCTGTTCCAGTATTACAGACTTCTCTAATACTGGGCAAAACATACATTCTTTGGTCAGGAGAATTGCACCCTGATCATCACTACTGACATTGATTTTAAAACACAGCTGTGTAAAAAAAAAAAAAAATCACTTATCCTGTTAGGTGGTGTTCCTCAGCTTCACAAGAAAACATCAGTCTGACTCCTCCACATCAACTCACTGCATTAAACTCCTTCAGTTTGTCTCTCAAGACTCTCTTGAACTGCAGTCCAACTCTCAGTAATATGTGCTTGAAAATTTTAGCAGTAAAACTCCAGTCTGTTCTTGCAGTAGCAACCCAATCTGAAGTGCAGTGTTTTATCAAAAAAAAAAAAAAAAAAATTGAGTGCCATTGGGTTCCTGTGCATCTGATGACTCAGACAGAATAGTCTACATCTTACAGACACTGTAAGCCATCAAGCAGACATCAGGTCACAGTGTACAGCAGTCCTTACTGTGCAAGTAGGTGTCACATTATCCATGAGTTCATACTAGTTCAGAAACAGCTAAAAGCACTGGTTACTGATGGCTAGTAACTAGTTCGCAGAAATGTACCAGAAGGCAGATGTACTTTTAAAAATATGTAACTGTTTAGTGGAAATTCAGACAGTTTTGCGACAAGAGAGAAAGATGATGCAGATGCAGAGCACGATGACTTTTTCTGACAGTTGTTCAGGAATTATGGTTCGTACATGTAATTGTAGTAGTAACAGTAGAGTGCAAGCGAGGTGCCAGAGAAAGGCCAGGTGCGGCGGCGCCCCGGAGGCCCGCGGTGCGGACGGGGCTGTGGGCCGGCGGCATGCGGAGCATGGCCGTGGGGAGCTGCGGCAGTGCCGGCGTGGCACAGCCCCCTCCGGCCGTGGGCTGGCGGCCGAGCAGTGCCCCGATCAGCCACCCGGTGCCCGCTGAGGTTTTTACGACACACAGCCCTCAAGGATGGGTGCTGAAACACAAAGCCAGAGCGGGGCTCTGCCCCTGCGCCGCAGCCTCACTAACTCTTCTGCCTCTCTGTGAAGGGAAGAAGAACTCGATCCTGCTGCAGAAGTTCCAAAAGGACCTCAACACCGGCGTCTTCAACAACCAGGAGAATGAGATCTTGAAGCAGATCGTGAAGCACGACAGGGAGATGGTGCAGACTATCGCCCCGGTGAGCCTGCAGCAGATGCCAGCCCTCAACTCCAGCACGTCGGCTTCGTCGTCCCGCGGCCGGACGCAGTCCCCTCCCGTGTACACCAGCAGCAGCCTCTCGCACACCAACCTGCACTCGCCCTCGCCCAGCACGCAGCCGCCCCAGCAGGCCGTCATTCTGTCGCCCTGCTCCTACACCACGGCCGTCTGCAGCCCGCCGGTACAGAGCCCGCTGGCCGGCCGAACTTTCCAGTACGCCTCGCCGACCGCCTCGCAGCTCTCCCTCATGCAGCAGCAGCAACAGCAGCAGCAGCAGCAGCAGCCGCCGGGAGCCGCGCAGAAGAACGAGGTGCACAAGAGCACCCAGGCCCTCCACAACACCAACCTGACGCGGGAGGTGCGGCCGCTGTCCGCCTCCCAGCCCTCCCTACCCCACGAAATCTCCACGCTGATCGCCAGGCCTCATCCCACCGTGGGCGAGTCCCTCGCCTCCCTCCCGCAGCCCGCCCCGGGCCCCGGCGTGCCCCCAGCCGGGCGGGCCACCGTGCCGCAGCGGGTCTCGCTGTTCCGGCAGATGTCCTCGGGAGCCATCCCCCCGAACCGCGGGGCCGCGCCGCCCGCAGCCCCGCTGCAAAGGGATTCTTCCACAGTCTTAAGCACAGAGCCCGAGGGAGACAAACCGCGGTTCGCCTCAAACTTATGATCCCTGGTGACTGTGAGCAACAGACTTGCAACAAACCGAGCACCGTCCCCCGAACTGTTTTAGCCTGTTTCCTAACTTGCCCCAGCAGTCTACTATGAGAAAAATAATTTAGACAGCTTTGCCCTATGTAACGAATGTAAAAGTTTTTTATATATATATCTAAATATATATATATAAAAGCATTTAAAAAAACTTGTTTGAGTTCATGTCTTCCTTTTTCGCAACCATTACAGAAGATTAAATTTAGCTCTAATATTACTTGTTTTTAATGTGTTGACTTTAAAATCAGCCTAACAGAGTTCTCTGTTTATGGGATTGGCTGTTTTCATGGGGAAATCGTCAACACAATGACAAACTTCAAACAAGTATTTAAAAAAAAAAAAAAAGAAAAAAAAATCGATTTAACACATAGCACTGACTGAGTGATACTCTGATACCTTTGTTACTTCATTTATTGCATATACGTTGTTAATTTCTCGTGAAGAATTCAGTTGTGATTTCATATTGCATTTCATGTGTTAGCACCATCCATTGGAATCTCGATTGGAAAAGAATTATATTGCAAACACCTCCGGTGTAAAGGGAGGCACTAGCACTCCTCTGGATAGTTTGTAACCTCATGGCATGTCAACCCTTCTGTTGTCTAAGAGAATGGGTGGACTTTGATCTTCACATTGCTAAAGACTTTTCAAAGACTAAATATTGCCATTGTAAATAACTTTTTAGACCCAAGCAAAAATAGCTGCTGTGTGGTGTACCATTGCAAGGTCTTTGTTTAGGAATTTAGGTTCCGCTTTTCACTTCAAAATTTAAAGTTTTAAAATTTGTTAAAGCTAAGTGCAACACAACTGCTAAATTGTAATGCAATGGCTTAAAACCTACAGTGTTACTTTTACATGCAATGTTTTATGCAAAATTGTACGCTTGATCCTGCAAACCGCTTGTACTTCACCAATACCATCACTTTTCTTCTTGCCCTCAATAGCATCTGAGAATATTCCATGCATGCTTTGAAAAAAAAAGACAATAAAAATAGGTTTGGTCAGTAGGAAAAGGCTTTATGGTATCTTAGAAAATAATAACCATTCATTAATTGTGTCTACCTTAAAATTCCTATAATGCTGACTTTGAATCTCTGGTTTAAGTCTAGAAGTGAGGTTTTTCATTTAAAGGATTATTTGTAAACCACAGCTTGATTTAGACTTTCAGGTGCTTTCTGTGTCTTCACTGTAGTTTTGTAGTTGACTGTGGTGTTAATTTACAAAAATAAATATAATA
Source organism: Lanius collurio (assembly GCA_020086605.1). Classification (NCBI taxonomy): domain Eukaryota; kingdom Metazoa; phylum Chordata; class Aves; order Passeriformes; family Laniidae; genus Lanius; species Lanius collurio. The sequence goes on from JACBWW010000008.1 coordinate 22,429,445, forward strand.
TAGCATCAAGTCTGTCTGGAAATGCACGATTTGCTCTGTGTATATTGTAATTAAATGGTTAGTATATCCTAAGGCATGTAGTGTCAAACATAGCCCATAGGTATGAGGTTTATTATTTTTTATGTCTTCAAAACAGAAAGGAAATGGTGACAGAAAGCAGGGTTAAAGCATACTGTTTTGTGAACATTTTGTTTTGTTTGCTCAAACCTTCACATTATCTTATCCACAAAAAGAAAAAAAAATGTAATCATTTGTGCCTAATTTGTCACATTAAATAGATTGAAACTAAATGTGTCATAATTTAACTCACTGAAAAATCAGCATTATGGATATAATACAAGCATATATTCTGTTCCTTAAAACCCAGCTGACTCTGTTAAGGAAGCGAATGCAAAGGAGTTCTTCTCTTCCCATCAATGCTGAGTTTAATGATGCATGGAAAAATTAAATAACATCACAAACTACGTAATGCAGTGAATCCAGATGTACTTGAGAGCCAAGTAAATATTCTAAAGCTAACAGAGCTTGAACCCATGCTGCCTGTTATACCTTTTACTAAAGTGGTACATCAAATAAAATTTTTTAAATCTTCCATTTTTTTTGCTGACTCACATTCACCAGTAAAGATCAATGTAATTAACCCACTAACATGCTGCTGCCATTAATTTAAGTGACCTGGAGTGGAAATGGGGAAATGATTGTTTAAAAAAGTGTCTCAAACATTATGGATACGCTGCAAGACCATTTATTTATGAGTATAATACCCCTTATATTATTTTAATGCTAACAAATTCTGTCAGTTAATTAAGATCATATACTGATCTTGAAAACTGTTTAAGGTTTACATTTAATAGGAGAAATGGGGTTAGTAGCAAAATATTTTTATATATATTTTTATTTTATTTTAAGCACTATGAAGAAATATTAATTCACATGGTCTTTCAGTGAAACCATAAATAATTTTTAATGACTTTGTAATAGAGTGGACAATATCTAGGATTTGTATGTTAATTAAAAAAATGGTACAGGGTATAAAATTATATACGTATATATATATATGTATGTATGAATGTATATATACTTAGATTAAGAAACAAATGACTCACATTCCTGTAATATAAAGGTCCATTGCTAGTTTCAGAAGTGACCTATTTTCTCTGTACATAAGTAGGCCCATAAGTACGAAATCTCACATCTGTACAAGATGAAATGTATTAATGAAAAAGGTTGGATATTACTGCTGCTGGGAAGACTATAGATCTGGTTCTTACAATAATTGTATGATCAGGGATGAGTTAGATTTTTTCTTTTGTCTTTGCTCAAAGCCATAAATAAACAAATATAAAAGATTATTAATAAATTGAAGAAAATATATAAAAAAATAAAACCATGATTTTTTTTTCTTCCAATATCGCTATAACTGAGCAAGTTTTGCTTTACCACAAAAGAATTGTTTTCTTATCTCTTTTCTTTATTCTGAGCCTGGAAGTGGTATGTGCTAAGTAGGGGGAGGTGGAGAAAAAGCTGCCTGAGTAAATCTGGACAGTACTGAAATAAAAAGGCTTCAAAATTCAAGGATACTACCTGATTGACACAAGCAATTCCTAAGATATGTTTCCTCTGCCGATTAGAGAAATTAATTTCCCCACTAAATTCTCATTTAAGCTGTTACCATTTATCTAAAGTACATTATGAGTACAAATACATGAAAGTTAAGCTTGTTTTTATATATTAAATATCCCACAGGAGATATTTAATATAGAAATAGTGTAACTTAAAGAAATCTTATTCTATCATATTTTCACTTTATTTTATTGTATGTGCCAATCTCAGATGATGTACTTCTGAACTTGTATATAAGAGTTGAGATTTAAAGGGAAAATTGATGTGGATTAATGTTCGTTAATGACATTTTAGGTCATTGTAAATTGAAAAGCACACTCCATTCAAATCAATAGCACATTTTGTGTTGTACCTAAACTTCAGTAGGATCAATAGAATCCTAGATTGATGAACTGATTTTCAGCAAGCATGAGAAGTTGTATTTTAAATTTTCACTCTAAAGTGTATTGTGATTCCCTTTCACTGGTGTTTCTTCTTTTTTTCACATAGCATTATTAATATATAGCTCTATTCCAATGGTAGGCAATTAAGTGATTTTCAAAAATACCAACATTGCGCTAGAAGAATTTTGTTAAGCAGCAAAATTTGGTTCTCCTGTCTACATTTGACCACTGCACAGAGTATACTTTGCTATCTGATTCAGTCTTATTATTTCATATGTTTGTGTGCAGAAGCAAACAAAACAAAGGGTTGTTTTTAAGTGGTATATCATTTCACACGTGATATTGTTTACACACCAATTGGTATATTTTTAAAATCTCTCCATTTCTTATATTTCTATTTACCTCGGCCTACTTCCTACCTTGCCTTGGACTGCAACCAAAGTAAAATTTATTTTAAATAGCAAACTTCCATGCCTTGATGCATGCCATTAGGATTTAAGCTTAATATTTCTATTTTCAAAATTTGAGTTCTTACACTGAGGTCAGTATTTCTACACATGAGCATTCTTTTCTACTGTATAAGTGACATTGTTCAGTGAAGAAAAAGCAATTAATTTTGAAAATGAGATGTTAAACTTTTAAATTTGAAATGCAACTGCTTTGGGAATACTCAGTGACAGTAATTTCTGCTGTTCAAAAGTCCTCTGTTCACACCAAGAAACTGCTGCAATATGGGAACAGAAAGTGTTTGTTAACAAATGGTAGGTCTGAGCTACAAGCATTATCTGAACACTGTAAGTATTGGGGGGGTGCAAATTTATTTTAGTGATCTTGCATTTCCTCTCCTGTCTTTTTTATTTTTTTTTTTAATCAGGGAACTTTAAGAGCATTAATAATGCTCTAGACTATGTCCTAGGAGAAATATATACTGTGAGTTTTGAATTTATAGATTTTTCCCCAACAATCACTACCCAGTGCTTGCATACTTAGTACTTCTTGATCATCTTAACGTCACAAAATATGAGATGTTCTGTGGGTGGTATATTTAGTATGACCACTATTCATGCTTACACAACTTTTCTTCAGAAAGCTAAATATGTGCAGTTTGTTTCCTGTTTTGTCATTGCAGTGTAGAGGTTTTAAGTAGAGATCTGATTTTGAAGTTTAAAAAGTTCCTCTCTTTCAGAGAACAGTAGCAGCAGATCTCAGTTTTTTATATGGGCAATTAGGCACTTTGGGGCTCTAGGCCAGGCTCTTCTTGAATTGCATTTTTTTTCTCTGCAAAGTCAACATTAGTAATGGGTTTACTGTGTTTGTTACACCAAATATGCAGTCTATATTTTTGAGGAAAGGCCTGCAGTGTTTTATAGCACTTAATTTTTCCAAGTGCTGGAAGATTTACATCCAATTCTATTCATCCCTCTGATTCAGCCAAGAGGCAATGTGAGCAGTTACTGTTGCCAGGTTATTGTCCACTGCAACTGGAAATGTAGGTAAAGCGAGAAGATGGACAGCAGTAGTAGAGCTGGTCTTACAAAGAACCAGAAATGTTCCTAAATAGGTACCAGACTGATATATTCACACCTGGACCTTCTATGATAAAGTAGATTGTATTGCAATTGCAAACTTTGCTTTTTTAAAATCTGCTAGTCAATACCCATTTTCTCTGTAATTTGTCTTCATCCTCTGCTAAGTCATCTTGGCAACACAAACACGTACCAATATTTGTAGACAGTGCACCTCAACTATATTTTAGTTCAGCTGATTCCTGCATGTTAAATATCAAAAAAGATAAATATTAAAAAAAGAAACAAAAAAAAAAAAAAAAAAAGCCAAAAACCAACCAAACATGATAAAGGAAATGCATTGTGTGCCTTTTACCAACTGATGTTATGCTAATGCCCTCCTCCAGGAAGGACTTAAGTAATTTCACTGATTCACTTGGACCTTTGATATTATGTCATAGAGAAATGGTGCCCTCAGCAGAAATGTTGAATTCCATGGAAAGATTATTTAGAGAATGGTTTTCACATCTCCTTTCTTTTCTCCAGTAGCAAGAAGCTGTTCATCAGACCCACCACACAAGTAAGATTACAGATGGTATAGTTCAAGGCTGTTGGTTTTGTTCATGTTTGTTTTGAAACACAAAAAGATGTGGACACAATTCAGAACTCCTAATGAAAACCTTGACTGAATTAATGCACACAGAGAAATTATAGAGCATGTGTTAATCTTAGCACATTATATCAGAAAATAAGCTTTTAGGCCATGAGAAAACATTCATTCACATTCACCACTGTGTACATGAATTAAGGTGGTATGTGTCCCTAAACACTGTGTAATCTGTCTGTGGGCTAGAGAGATCAAAGATAACCTCTGAGACAGAAAGTGAGACTTTTAATCTCCCATTTTGTTTATACATATTTAAATGTCCCAGAATAAAAAAGGCAAATACAACAACAACAAAAAAAGGACATTACAAATCCTTAAGGTTTTGATCGTCTATAAATAAGCATTCCAACTGGGTCTCTGTTTTCAGTGAGAGCTGCATTAATCATAATGAAACTATCTCGTGTATGTCGTCTCTTAGATTGGGAGTTTGAGAAGATGAGTACTGTATAGCTGGTTTTTTCTAGCTCGGGTCCATGACAGTGTTGTGTTCTGTGAGAGAAGTCGTGATTTTAACTAGTCTTCTGTCATTGTTTTAACAGCTTGCTAAGAAAAAGAAAGTTGGCATTGTTAATAAGTGGCAAAACCTGACATATCTGGGATAAACTTCCATAGTGTAGGCAGTGTTATTACAGCAGACAACACTGAGCACAGAGCACCATATGTCCTGGTGCAGGTTACACTGGCTATTTCAAGTCCATGATTGTTAATGAGGTCACATATTGTTTATTGCTGCACTCTGCTTGGGTCACTTTTTGTTCTCTTATCCTGTCCTTAATACTCCTGTGCAAGACAGACATAGAAATATCTGGATCATACAGAAATTGTTCTGTCTTCTACAACAGCTTTTTCATCATTTCAGCTGTGATGGGTGAAAAAAAAATCATTGCATCAATGGAATGATTTTTGTCTAAGTTTTTTTTTCCTTTTTTTCTCATGTGTTTGGAGAAGCTTCTCAGTAGTAACGTGAAACACTGATGTCATTGCCAAAGTGCAATGAAAAGAGCAGAAGTGACAACAACAATGAGTAGATGAAAGGCCAAGAAAATTGCCAGAGGCAGAAAAAAATTATTTCCTTGAAATAAGGCATTTGTGTTGAGATTCCCTGAAGGACATGAAAGGGATAGGGGAGGAAGGATGACAACATGTCACGTCCTATTTAAGGCTGCCAAGCGGCTCTGCCATGAGGGTAGCAATAAAGCAGGAGGAGCAGGAGAAATCAAGCTCTCTTGTTTCTATCACAAATACAGGTCTTCTTTTAGGTAATTTTTGTTTATTTTAAGTACTGAAAGTTGATAGACCCACTTTGCTGGTTGCCTCTGTTGATGTCAAGAGATGGACCTGCTAGAAGGATGTAACAGAAATTATCAAAAATACCACAAAACTAGTGGGTATTTGGGCATTTTATGTCACTGGTATCATGAATCCTGGTAGCACCTTTTCTACATTAAAAAATCCTGTAGTAATTATTTTTCTTGTTACAATAGCATTGGACTCTGTGTCTAAAAATTACTTTTACAATTATTGGAAAATGTTCACAAGATTTATCAACATTGCTAATTAAACTTCAAAATAGGCTGAAGGAAGTTTGGTGTGAATCAGTCCAAATAAACCCCTAAAAAATACTACTGATCAGGGCTTGGTGGAGGCTGGAACACAGCATATGAGATTTCCAAAGAAGTATTTTCCAATTATTTATTCTAACTTAGATCCTACACATCACCCTATCTTACTTTTTTTTTTTTTTTTTTTTTTTTTTTATTTTTATTTTTCCACATCCTGTAAGTCATTTGTTGGCTTCTGGGAGTAATGCCAGAACATCACTGTACTGATGATGAAAGTCAACAAATCATGACAGTACCCCAGAAAACTGTGATAAAACTGTCTTTGGCAGTCAAAGACTATAATCAGGAAAGGTTATTTGTTTGCTTCATGGTGTCTCCTGCAAATATTAGGCTTAAGGAGAGCTATGCATTATTTTGAAATCCATCAAGAATAAAATAACCAGAATATGGGTGAGCTCTGTCTATCTATACATTAAGTTTTAACACCATAGTTGGGGAGAAGCAAGCTCATCACAGATAATAATGGCAAATATAGGATAAATAAATATATGGCCCAGTGACTACACCTACCACCCTACAACCAATTAGTTTTGGGAGGAAAGAGATGTCACTCACTTAACAATTAACATCTAAGAACACTCATACAAACTGCATTTTGTGATGGAACATCTTAACTCAATAGGCCTCATGTAAATTAGTTGAGATTTTATTAATACTAGCAGCTTGAATATATGTTCTTACAGCAAAATGATGGAAAGTTATTCAGTAATGTATAAATTATATCGAATATAACAAAACTGTAACAGTTATTTACATATATCTAAATCTTATGCATGGGCTTTTATGCAGAAAGCAGTACAGCCCAGCGTTGTATACCTTGAAACCGAAGACTGCATGTTGGATGTTGTTTACAGGCATCTATAGTCTCCAGCCATTACTAAGTGCATGCAATACCATCACTGACTGACGGGACAGTTTTGCAGCCAGCGGAAGAATGTTGTACTCTAAACTATTCCTTTTAAACTTTAGGTTCAGGGCAATAATTTAGCCAAAAGTATTTCCTGATCTTAAACTGTTAACCGGTTAGAAAAATGCTAAATAGCATACTTCAGACATTTCATTTTAGATTTTTTTTCAGCAAGTAGAACTCTCAGATCATATATTAGGTTTATACCATATACTAAGATTAAGGTTCCATCAGTAGAGATAAGTTTTGATTATTACCTTAATTTCTTATATTCCGTGGTGACATTAGAGAACAGTGTTAGAGTACAACAAAAAAAACCCTAGTACAACAGAACTGAACAGAGGGATTTCTTTAAGGGCTGGAGTAAAGAAATCTCACACTCTACAAGGTACTGTGAACAAATTCTCCAGCTCTGTTCCCCAAGTCTCATGGTAGTACCAGCCCTTCAGCTTTGGTGCGTCTCCTCTGCTCAAGATTATTCATTTAGCAGTTCATCTGCTAGCCATTTTTCTATTCTCTGGTCCAGCCTGAATTTTACTCTTTTTTTCAGGGCCAACACTGGCCATTTACTGCAATTCTCTGTCTTTTAAGGCACTTCACCTGATGCCTACAACCATTTGCATGGGTTGTGGGATGAGTGCACAGTCCAGCTGACAGTGAGTAATGAGCAGCATCCCTCTGGGATCACTGTTCAGGCCAATATGGTTTCATGTCCATATAACTCTGATGGTGGGACAAAGTGCACTCTCTGCAAATTTACCAGCACCTCAGAGCTGACAGGGTCAGGGAGGAGAAGCAGTTAATGTGACAGAGGACAAGGCTGTTCAGTGGACCCTCAACAGGCTGCAGTCATGGGCTAACATCTCATGAAGGTCAACAAAGCAAGTGCAAAGACTTGCAACTGGTATGGAATAACTATTCAACATTACAGTCTGAGGGATGGCTATCGCAATGGAGGGCTTCAGTGAATCACTGCAGTGTTTATTCCACAGGGTCCCTCGTGGGACACTTAGGTGGCCCTCTGCCAGCACCCACGCGTGCACTCGATCTCACCTTCGCAGGTGGTCGCCAACAGCCACTCACACACACACTGCAAGCATGAACCGGAGACAGAGAGGCCAGAGGGGTTCTCTGTATGCAATTCCAAGGCATTTAATGAAACCAACACACTCGAAGGAAGCAGGGACAAAGAACCAAGAATGAAATGCATGTGCGGTTTTTATCGCAAAGGGTCCCAGGAGCGGGCAGAGCATCAGAAGCCCATGGTCTGAGGGCTAGGGGACAGAGGCAAGGGTGAGTGACGTAACAGGGACCAATGGGAGAAGGGATGGGAGGGGGGAGAGAACCAGCCACTAGTGGGATCTTGGTAGGGGGAGAACTTCATAGCACAGTGGTGTGAGGAGAGACCACCTTGTAGTAACATGGGGTGTGTAAAGTGGACTTAGCCACCACAACAGATGGCGGTGTAGAAAATGATTTTGTAGAAGGGCTGGGGACATGAGGTCCTGTGGATGATGAGATGAGCTTGAGCCAAGGTTATGCTCTGGCAGCAAAGGCAGCACTTGATATGTTCAGCTGTATTAGCAGGTCAGCAGCCAGCAGGCTGCGGGAAGTGATCTTTTTCCTTAATGCAGCACTTGTGGGACTAAATCAGGAGTATTGTGTCCAGCTCCCCAGTGCAGGAAAACCATTAAATAATGGAGCAAGTCCAGCAAAGGATACACAAGGTATTCAGGGGGATGGACAAGGAGAGGTTGAACAAGATGAGCTTGTTCAGACTAAAGATTAAGTGGGTGGGCCTTGGGGGAAGCCTTATTCCTGTCTGTGGATATCTGATCAGAGGATACAGATGTGATGGAGTCAGGATCTTCTTGCTGATGCAAGCAGTAGGTTGAGAGATGATGAACATAAACTGGAACATAGGAAGTTCCAAATAGATGCTGGAAAATGTTTCTGCTGATAAGGCTCACAAATACTGGAAAACAAGCTGAGTGAAGCTGTTGTATCACCATCCTTGGAGGTGTACAAGACTAAGCTGAGCACTGCCCCAAGGAACTTGATCTAATTAGACCTGTTTTGAGCAGAGTGTACTGGATAGACCCTAGAGATCCCTTCCAACTTAAATTTTTCCATGCTTCTGTGATTGTAATCTCACCATCTGTGCCCACCTGTCCTGCCCTCTCAGCACCAGCTAGTTTGTCTGAACAAGCTTGCATCCAATATCCTTATGTCACGAAGTTAAAGCCACTGCTGCTTTGTTGTTAATATGGAGACCTTTGAACATTGTAGAGCAGCCCTTGTACAAGATGCTTTAGGAGAAGTGGAGTTCCCTGGAATCACTCCGTGAGTTAAAAGCAGAAGAGAAAGAAGAGCAGAGAGGAGTGGGGGAAAAGCAGTGAAATGTCCCAGGTACTACAGTGTTCTTCCTGCTTGAAAATTCTAAAGTAAAACTTCCAATTTTTTCCTCAGTGTTATTTCTGTATGCACTCAAGCATCTTCTGTTCACTCAGCTGATAAGTATCTTTACTATCTCTCACACTTAACACTATAGTGCCAACAGGCTGGGCTGCATTCCCTTCTGTCTCCTGCTATGAACCAGAACAAAAACTGTCAGCAAACTTGTAGTTATACAGCCAAAACTCAGTCTTCATTTGTGGCAGCACTGCAACAGGTGATACTAAACCTGATAGAAGCATCTTGCTTATGCATCTGTGCATTATAGCCCAGCATACTCATCTGTAATACAGAAACCAGGGTATATTTGTTTTCTATGTATTGTCTCTGCACACAAGCTGAACATAGCCTTGAATGTTCGTTCTGCATTGAAGGAAATGAAATATTTTATTCAACTACAAATCAAACTGATTTTGTGCATGTGCAGTGATTTTTATGAAACAATAATACTGAAAAAATTAGAAGTAGGAAGGAGAACTAGTACTTGTAAATGCTGGTATGTGAGGAGACAGCCATTTGTGTGCTTCTTCTAGACGTGCCTGGATTGTGTGACAGCCATTGCTGTCATTCAAGAAGTGGTTTCAATTAGGCTTCAAAAAGATGGTTATCACCTTTGTTTCATTTTTGAGGTTAAAAGGTGCTTTCTGGTTGAAATCTGAGTAGTAGAGGGGGCTCTCTGGCTTTGTTGGCTGAGTGACATTCTAAAGGTTTCTAAAAACCAAAGCTGCCGTTAAGTTACTGAGATTGTTTTATTATTTCAGATAATGGACTCAAGGCATTTTCAAATATTTCCTTCCAGTTCTCAGACCTTGCATCCAGAAGCAAGCTAAGAAAATCCCCAGAGAGGAGTTGCTGTTCAATGCAGTTGAACACTGCTCTTAATAGTACCTTATTTAATTTGGATTTTAAATATTAGCATGAAGCCGTGGTATACTGCATATTGCTGCAAGTTAATTATTATTATTTTTGTTTATCTCAAAGTTGGTGCTAGGCTCTCTGTATATGTCAAATGAAGTTCTAGTCATTTTCAGGTACATGCTGCTAAATTCAAGCCTTTGTGCTCAGTTAGTTACTGAGCAGATAACCAGGGTAACCATATTAACATTTTAACTCTGCTCATCAGTTAATCTAAGTAGCCAGGTGAGGTGCTCCACTACCATTCAGAGTCAGCTCTGAATCATTATGCTATAAGTAAAGGTTTTTGTAAGTAGTCAGTATTGCAAGAAACTTCTACTTCCCTTTTGGCTTGCCTACCATACTCAGAAATATGTATTCAAATGAATCATCTTCCTGAGGATGATGCATAAGCCAAAAGGAAAACAGTAGAATATTCTTATCCCAAAGGAAGCCTTCTGGCCATGTTTCTGGAAGAGAAAAAAGCAAGTTGTGCTTTGAACAAATGTGATTTACAGCCTTTGAGACACATAAGATGCAGAGCCTTAAACAGATGAGTTTTTACAGTCACTTTTGCAAGAATAATGTTTGTTCCCAGTTTGTTACATCTTGGGTTGTGTGAAACCTGTATCTGTCATACAGCATAAAAAATTGCAGTGCTGCATTACACTTACGTGGCCCCACGTAGACACTGCATTACACTATGTGGCCCCTTATTTTGCAGAATACACAGTGGTCAGATTCCTTTATTCCTTGCAATGAAAAATGTAAGGAAATCTGAAAGTTCAAATAGCAATATATGCATCTGCCACTGCCACTCTCTTATTTAAAATTTCTTTTCCCATGATTCCTTGGCCTCTGATCCTTGCATTCATTTCTGTCTCCATTATAAAAACGTCCTTTTTTATTAATTTTAATTACTTTATTTTTTGTAAATCCGTGCTTTTTGTTCTCAACTTCTCTTAACAGTTAATGGTGATTTACTTTACTTAATGCTAGCCTTACATCTAAAAGATGTAAAGATAATTTGCAAGCCCTTCTAATTAATTAAAGTGTAAAGTCAATCTGGCAATTTTGTTTATTGCCATAAGGTTTACTGATGCTACTTATTCTTAAATACATTGCCAAATGACTGATGCTGAAACAGAAACATCTTAATAGCTCTGCTGGCCTGTGTGCAGATGAGCAGTGTCTATACCCAAATTCCAGAAGAAAATCCAATTGTATTAACTGATGATGTACAGGAAGCAATTTTTCCTGTGATGTGAGAGCTGTCTTGCAAGTTTTGCTTTTCTAGCTTCTATCATGTGCAGTGGGATGAAAGAAAGTCCTACAGAACATACTGAAGTAGGGGCTGAGACTGCTGAGTGCAATGCAAATGTGGTTTCCCAGAAAAGTGCTCTAAATGGGAAAGGTACAGTCTCAATCTATACAGTCTGCAAAATGCTCATCCAGCGAATGAAATAAGCAGCTCTGCTAACAGTAGACTTTTGCTGATCAATGTTTTTGTCCAAGAGGGATCCTGCAGTTCAGGGACTCCGTGTATCTTCACTGCAGCTGTGTCTGCAGAAAAATGGGGTGCAAGCTCAGGAAACAAGTGTTATAGGCAACTTTAGTGACTTCATTAGAATTCACAGAGTTGACCATTTAAACAAACTTTCCCTGCTCTAATATGTGATCTGATGATGTCCTTTCTGTTATCTGTTTGGAAACAGATAGTCTGTTCCCAAAACAGTTTAAGCTTTTTTTTTTTGTTGGGCCTGGAAGTCTTTAAGGATCATATACTGCTTTGTAAAGACAGAAAAATAATTATATCAACCCATCTTACAGTGTTTGTGATAGTGGTTGTGTTCATTCTGGGTGAAATGGAAGTCAAGCCACGTTAATTATGTGTCAGGCACAGTTCATATCGGTGACAGAATAGCTCTGTGTTGAAAAGGCGGCGTCAGCAAAGACCTGTTAGTGCAATGGAAACTGAGAAGTTGGGTGTGATTAGCTCAGAAGAGATTGCTGTCCTTTCTCTTAATTGCACTTTCTGTGAATTACAGATGGTATATATCTTCAAAGTTTTTTGTGGCTTCATTAATGTCTTATTAGAGGAGCAAGTATGGGCATGGGTTTTAGTGATATGACAGAAAGCATTTAGATCTGGGGTTTCTGAAACTGAAAAGACCTGAGATTAAATGAGATACTTAAACTTATTTTCAGTTCTTAGTAATTTTTTTTTCTCCTCAAAATATTAACATAAGAATAAAGCTGATTAAGATCTCTGTATGAATAGAACATGTATCTTCTGATATAACTTCCAATTTGCCTTACCCAAGAAAACTCAAGGAAATGGCATGAATTTTCTTTTATTCATATCAGAGCCACTCCTTTTTCACAGCACATTTAACTGCTTTAAGGAGTTTACAATTGTGTCAAAACCATGCACTGTGATTTCTGACAAACATTTCCTTATATTGAGAAAATATTTTACTTGTAATTATCCTAAAATTAATTAAGATTCTTTTCAGTGACATAGAATCAGCTTCCTGGAAATACATTTTTTTAAAAATGTGTGGTAAAGTATAGGGCATATGTTATATAGCCCTAGAAATTAAAGAGTTCTATTGAGATACTTACATTTTTTTGAACACTAAGAAGGAGTTGAAAGTCATCTTCCTTGCCCATGGGATTTATTTTCTCTGGAATCTCTTTACTGGTTAGCGGATTTTATCCTTAACCCATCCTATTGAAAGAACATTGTACAACATCACATATCTGATGATTAAAAAATCAACTCCATCTAACATTCATGCCATTGTTCTTCCTATATAGTTTGTATTTTGGTAACATCCTCTTTTGTCTTACAGGTAACATTTTTCCTGCTAGTCAATGTAGCAAAGATATTAGGAATTCTTGAACAGTTTTTGGAATAACTCAGGAAACAAGGAAATGTCATTACCCTGGATTTATAGACAAGGAACAGAGAAACAGGACTAGAAATCATTGCCAGAGTCAAGAGTCAAACAAGCTTTGCTTTTAAGAGGGCCCAAATTTTACTCTGCCTCACATAGTACATGTGGCTTACTTACAGTGTCAGTCTCTCTAACCCATATCACATGCATCCTCTAAGCCATGGCTGTTCTTCAAAAGAGAGAAAGTCCTAGTCATGTAAGTCCTGAATATTGTTCTGTCTGTTGAAATAGTCTAAGAGCTTTGTAAGCCACTTGTAGTCACCAGGCTCCAATATAACACACTACAAGGAAAAATAACTCACAGCACGTGCACACAGTTTCCAGTGCCTGTTATAACATTTCTGCTTAAATGCAGGAAGAATTATCTTCATGGATGTGGCTGTACACACTTGAGATTCATGTAACTGGACAGGTTATATAAGAAAACTCAGTTTTGTATCACTTGAGTACAGCTCATGGCCTATATTTCCTGGTATGTGAATTGACAGATTACAGGTAGTGAGGGAGACCACCAAACCACAGCCACAAGGCAGAGTAGATTTATATCATCACCTTGCTGACAACACCATGCAGCAGAGACACACGTGGACACAGGCTCAGCTCATCCTAGTGAGTAGAGATACATGAGGCACAGACTCCATCAGGCTCAGGTCATTGTAGTGGGCAAAGATACACAGGGACATGGGCTCTGTCAGGCTCAGGTTGTCCTAGTGGGCAGAGACACAGAGGAACACAGGCTCTGTCAGGCTCAGTCCATCCTCCAGACAGTGAGGGGGCCCTACTGCCTGCTCCCATATAAGAAAGGGCTTTGCATGCACACTTTATTGCAAGGCTGTGCTTTCATGTTCTCTCTCCCCCAGCAGGAGGCTCAAGTGTGTCTGTGAGTGGGTTCTCTACACAGGAATTCTTCTCAGAACAGACACAGGATGAATGATAGGCATAGTTAAGTGTAGTTTTCCCACACTTGAATTCCTAGTATTCCCAGCTGCAAGTTATTCACTCCTCACCAAATCTTCTGGTTAACCCTTTCCTCCCAACACGTGTTGTAATGCTCAGTGGAAGGAATATCTTTTACTGTCTCACAAAATATGTGAGCCTGCTTGAAACAGTAGAACAATCCTCCTAGGCACACTCAAAATTTAGACACTAGACCCCAGTAAAAATCAGCTCAAAAGGCAAAAGAAGTAGAGAACTAACTAGGAGATAGTATTTTGTTTTCTTTGACATCAGCTTGGCTACTTGAAGACCAGGATCCCTCTTCAGGGATTCCTTGTTAACCAGATAATTTATCAACTTTTAAATTAAGATCTCACAACATGAAAAGAAAGCCCATGAGCAAGGCATAGAGGAAAGTCTCCTTGGCTTTCAGCTGCTTGTGTCACTTCACACCAGTGCTCTGTTGTGTCACTTCTCAGCTATATGCCTCTGCCATGGTGTTAGGCTACCTACTGAGAGTGCAGACAAAAGACTCCCTCATAGGTTTAACCAGTATGTCAAAAAAATCAGCAGCATGCAGGCATATGTTCCTTCACTTCTATGTCTTGGTTTTACAGTTGCTATTTTGGGTCACACTCTGCAAGACTGTTGAAGAGTAAGGTAAAAAGGAGTAGTCCATCAAAAGAGTAAATAGTTGTGCAGAAAGTGGTTAAGTAATTACTTAAAAAACCCTCCAATAATCAATAAATTTTTATTCTGGGTCAAAACCTTTTCCTATCTCGAATCTTCCTACGGAATTAGTGCCAACAGAACATACCTTGATTTTATACCTAAATGGATCTCTTTTTGATTCAAACAATCTAAGAGAATGTGAAGAACATAGTTAATGGAAGTTCTTATAAAATTTTTATGCAAACAGCAATGCCCAGTGGTGTTAGTTGTAGTCATTATGGTACAGTGATACCAATCCTCACTAATTTACTGTGACTCTTCTGCTATTTCATAGTTTTCATAGCAGCTCTAAACTAGAATAATGAACATATCAGCATGTCATCTTCACTAAAATAAAGTAAATCTAGCCAAGCTGAAAATATGTTCAGGATGTAAGGTAAAAAAGAAAAGGAGCAGAGTTTCACTATTACTTAGCTCTAATGCATGATTTTTTAAAGCTTAAGTTTGTCACTGTCAATCTTCTTTGAATAAACTAAAAGGAAAGCCTGACAGACTGCCACCCACTCATTCCCTGGTGGCACTGCAACCAATGCAAGCATGGGTGGAGGGACAAAAAGCGTTTTGTTTTTCACTTTGCCACCTCGTTTTTCACTTGGGACAGTAGCCTGTCCTTAACGTGATGCATCCTAAGAATTATTGCGGTGGGCTATTTTGCTGTGCTCCAGAATGCTAATGCTATTTGATTAATTACATTCTGGCATAGGGTACAAAAGGTAGGTCAAATTTTTATACTCTCTTGGGCTCAATATTCAACCAATTGCTAGTTTTGCACTAATTTTACTAAATCTGAATTGTTACAGTGAGAGAAAATTCAGCATTATTGATGGATGACACAAAACTCCTTAACTACTTGCTAAAAAAAATCTGCAGCTGAAAAGGAGGTAAGTATCCCGTTTTAAACTGAAATAACTTTAACAGTCTAAGGAAACATTTGTGAAAAGTAAAAATGACTTTTAAAGATATTCAGTACATGAATTTGATTTGTATTTGCTTTTCAATGAGGTAAATTTAATCTTTATTACCACTGGGGATTTTAACAGAAACCTAGTTTTCAGAGTTGTTATACACACATTTGTACACTTTATGAAACAATTAGAGTTTGTAAGCCTGACTTATTATTTTCACATTCTTTCCTTGATTCTTTTAAGGAAAAGAATCAATGACTTACAAGGCATTGTTAAATACTTATTGATAGCTGTGTTCTCAGCTTTTCATGCAAAATAGGCCAGGCCTCTGAATGCTGTGCTTTGTTGTAATTTATGGGTCTCATCAGGTGTTTACTGAACTGGCAAGGCTACCTCTCCACTACTTCAGAGAATTCTAAACTGAGTCTAAAAGAGCCAGATGTATTTCTTCACAACACAGGAAAAACAAGTGCTTAAATGACCTGTGTTTTATGTCCTTTGAGGAAAGACTAAAATTATGCATTTGGACTTACAATTTGCACTTACACACA
>JACBWW010000008.1:22445955-22497746 GCA_020086605.1 Lanius collurio
ATTATATATTTATATATACATATATATATATATAGCTGCCACTTGTAAATTTTTCTAGACTGTTATCCTGCTTCCCCTCAGAAGCTACTTCCTTATTCCTACAGACAAATGATGTTAAGGTGTTAAGGAAAAAGAGATTTGTTCCCTCACATATTTCAGACTAATTTTGCTACTGCATCTTCTTGGAGATAGAGCAAATTCTGTCTCTGCTGTCTGTGCTTTAGGCTGTGCCTACATTAAGATTTTGTTTCAGAGCAGTTGTGGTTTTCAAGCAATTTCCCTGATCATTCCCCAGGCTGGTTCTGATTGCAGAAGGGCTGTTACCTTCGCAGCCTTTGAATTTGCAACCTTTTGGCCTCAGCATCATCTGTTTCAACCTACTGATTTGTTGATACCACAGCAAATTGCTTGTTGGTTGGCTCTCTAATGGGTTGTATGGGGAAAGGATTGTGTGGCCTCTTTTGCCTTCTCTGTATTTTGTTGTGGAGTGTATTACATTTGGGCATACTGGGATGAGTACTCCTCTTCTTTGGTCTTACAAGTTTAATAGTTTTAGACTATCAATGCATGTTTAGGATGCAATCTAAAAGTACAAAGGTTTGCAAGAGTAAGTCACAGTCACAGAACATCAGACCACAGAAATCAAAACTGACATTGAAAGACTGTTGTCACAAACCAGCTGCATTAATGAATGTGTAAAAAGATAAATTATATAGTAGAAGATCTAATCAAAGGCTAGATTTTTGCAACTTTCCCTTATTCATTTCATACTTTACCCATCCTTGAACATTAGCCACCTCCTCTCACCAATACAGGAACAAATCCCATTTAACATTTTCATTAATGACCTGGATGATGAGCCTGAGTTTTCAGCAATTTTCACATGATAAAAAGTTGGATAGAGTACCTGATACATCAGTTGTTTCTACTGCCAGTTGTTTCTGCTACCATTCAAAATATATGGGTCAACAGGAAACCCATTAAGTTATGCAAGAGTAAATGGAAAATCCTACACCTTGGGAGAAATAACCTCTGGCATCAGTAAGTGCTGACTTAGAAAGCACCTTTGCAGAGAAGAATGTGGGGGTCATTGTAAATGATGAGATGGCCATTAGCTGGGAATAGGCCTTTGTGTTAAAGAAGGCCAAAACCATCCTATGCTGCATTAAGACTGTTGGCAGCAGGTTGTGCAAGGTATCCAACCCCTCTACTCAACACTGGTAAGATTCAGCTGGAGTTGCTTCCCAGTACAATAAAAGTGTGGACATACTAGATAGAGTCTAACAATGGGTCACTAAGATGAGTGATGCTTGGCTTAAAGCATTCAGTAATGCCAGGAGAGGCTGAGAGAGCTGAGAGGGTTTGTCCTGGAGAAGGGGGAAATCTTATCAATCTGTAACTGCCTAATGGTGGAAGGAGATAAAAAAGATTAAGTCATACCCTTCTCAGTGGTACCCAGAGACAGGACAAGAAGAAATAGGCACAAATTGCATTTCCACTTGGAATTATTAAAGACATTTTTATTTCTGTGATGGTGATCAAACACTGGATCAGATTGCCCAGAGAGGAGTGTTGACTTTGCAGTCTTCAGGATATTGAAAACGTTACCTGACATGGATTTGAGCAATCTGCCATAGGTGACCCTGCTCTGAGCAAAGGAGATTGAAAAGTTCCTCTCCAGAGGTGCCACCCACTCTCAGGTATTCTGTGAGTCTGTAATTTTAGTGTGCAAAAGGTACTTCAGGCTTCCTCTCCTAGCTGTGGGGCTGAGATGACAGCCTTTTGTGCTCACCTGAGCTAATACTTTTCTGAGTACTTCATCAGAAGCAGACATATTAGACCTATCTTACCTTTCAGATGCTCCTCTGCTATTGCTCCTATGAAAGAAAATACATCTCTGCCTATACCTAACTTACAATAAATTGAAATTTTTAATCAAGTTTTACTTTCAAAATGTCCACATAACAGCCATTTTCTGACTCAGAACATCTCTTTTGAGTTACATGCTGTGAAACCTTTTTACCTCTGGGTTATTTCTCTGTGTGTTTACATTCTCTCTGTGATCTCTTGAGACTTACAAATGCTTTTCTGCTCATCCATTTCTGAGGAGCTGAAGGGAGTGCTGTGAGAGCCGCCTTCAGTTTGAGTGCATGACAAGGTGGTGGCAGACATGAGAGATGCTGCTCCTGCAAAGACAGTAGGCTGTGGCCATTTGAAAAACAGCTGGTCACATTGCAAGTAACTGCCTTAACACTGGAGTACAGGCTGCTGCAGCATTCAAACCCTTTCTTTAAAGCATAATGGATTTTTCTTGATGGATTTTAAAAGGACTGTGTAGTAAATAAGTTATAGGATTACACTGACAAGCTGAGAGCCTGAAAAGTGTCCTGCTGTGCCTTGAAAGACAGACCAGCACCTCAGGGAGCCAAGTCCTGCCACTGGTCACCAGAAAGAAGAGATCATTGCCTGCCCCTCCACTTTACCCCATGAGGAAGCTGCAATGAGGTCTCCCCTCTGTCTTCTCTTCTCTAGGCTGAAAAGACCAAGTGACCTCAGCTCCTCTTCACACAACTTCCCTTGCAGACCTTTCACTATCCTCATGGCCCTCATTTGGATGCTCTCTAATAGCTTAATATGTTTTTTATATTGTGGCACCTAACTGGGTTGAGGACTGTCAGAGCTCAGAGGGCTGCCATCAGCAGTGCAGAGTGCAGCTGGAGGCCTGCTGTCAGCACTGCTCTCCAGTACTGCATCCAGTCTAGTTCAGCTTATTGATCAGTGACCTGGATAAAGGGACAAGTTTGCTGATGGCACAGGACTGGGAGGAGTGGCTGACACACCCAAAGGCTGTGTGAGAACTGGTCAGGCTGGAGAACCTAATGAAGTTCAACAAAGGCAAATGCAGGGTCCTGAACATGGGGAAGGAACAACCCCTGCTTGCTGCAGGCTGGGGCCTGGCCTCATGGAAAGCAGCTCTGCAGAAAAGAACCTGTGGGTCCTGATGTGCCCTTGTGGCCAAAAAGGCCAGTGGTATCCTGGAATGCATTACAAAGAGTGTGGCCAGCCAGGAAAGGGAAGGGATCCTGCCCCCTCTACTTTACCCTGGTGAAGTTATGTCTGGAGTAGTGTGTCCAGCCCCAGTTCAAGAAAGGCAGGAAACTGCTGGAGAGGATCCAGTAAATGGCTAGGAAGATGATTAGAGGACTGCCACATCTCTCATACGAGGAAAACGGCTCCTTCAAACCCCTTCCATTTGACAAGAAGGACTGACAAGCTCACTCCCAGGGCTCTGCAATCATTCTTGGTTCTCTTCAGACTGCTCCTATATGTATCACTGCCATCCATGTGAAACAAGAGCAGTGAATAATAAGTGGTCTATACAAGGCTCAGTCTCTCGGTGACATCCCTGACATGATCCCCCAATAAACAGCACACCTCTCTACTGAGTACATCAGGTCAGCTTATGGGTACCCGTGCTCTGCCCAGAAGAGAGTCCCCCACTGCTATCACCTGTCACCTTTTCCAAGCTGTTCTGGGTGTTACACGGGCAGATCAGGCTGCTTTACAGGTGGTTATACAGCAAGCAGACCAGGCTGCCTTACCCAGTCCTGGCATCTTTCCTGATGTGATTGGTCTTCAGTCTGCAGAGCAATGAAGTGGTTCTGCACGGGCACCTCATGCAGTGGGCAAACTCCATTCCTCCTGCAGGTCCTTGCATTGAAAGCTTCTGTTCTTCTGCGTTATTGGACTCCTTCCTTCTCTGTGTGCTGGTGGGGGTGTTTTGGGCTGTCTGGCTGTGGACTGTGGGCACACTGCAGACTGCATTCAAAGCCAGCTATCTAATTCCATCTCAGCCTCCCCAATTTACACCAGTGTTGCTTCCAGAGGCTATTATACACTCCCCTCACTTACATTTGGAATGGCTATGCTTGGCAGAGGGCTTCTGAAATTAATTTACATTAATTTCAGACATTTTTAGATTTAAAATGGTAGATGAATGATTTTTTCCTCAGAAATACCTACATTTTAGAGAATGTTCTTTGTCAAGACAAAACAGTTTCTCTTAAGTCTGCTATCTTGCCTCAGGCAGTGCCATACTCTTCATTTTGCTAGCAGCATTCAGCTCTCAGGTGGAAGCTGTCCCTCAGGGCATTTTTGAAAAGCAGAACACCTTTCCCACAAGTTCAGTGGATGGAAATCTTTAGTAAAGGCATCAGTAAGCTGTGTGTTGCCTCCATAGACACAAATGAGCCTGTTTATGGACCAAGTCTGTGCCTGGGCTCATACACAGCAATGCAAGCTCATAGTGTAAGACCATCAATACTGCTGCATCACGGACATGGCTACAAGCCACTGCAGTGGGGTCAGGACCCAAACTTGCAGTGTCAGCAGCTCCCTGCTAATTTAATCACACCCTTTGGTGAAGTCAAAGGAGTGTCCTCTGTGAAAATTGGGGCACTATGTGTCCCCATGGAGCAGGAGTATGCTAAAAGGCATCACTGAGGCAGAGCCATTTCACGTCTGACACCGCTCATGACACCACGCTTGTGTGCCTGTTTTCCATGTTGGTGCTTGAACTGCACAGGCACAGACCCACTAGTATCCTACTTGTTTCTATCACCTGCTCCATTTCTGTATGTTCATGTGGGAATTCTGTATCATTTTAACCAAAGAAGCACTTTTTAGGTACATACAGTTTCACCTGACAATACTCTCTACCAAGTACAACCAGATCTTTGCCATCAACATGCCTCAGGAGCTTTGAAAGCCCCAGGAAAGTGTATAAAAAGGAATTGGGGGAAGGCATTTCAGTGTCTCTGTTTCTGTAATTTGTATCTAAATGCATATATGGTGCTGCCATTATGGAGTAAATACTGATTCAAATTTAATCTTTGTTTATGACTGTCCTATTAATAAATAGTTTGGGAACTGTAAACCTGCTGCATTCTTAGCAGCATTTCTAAAAAGCTCAGCATTTTGAACTCTGAATTACTGAAGAAAAATTAAGTCAAAAAAAGTTTTTTTAAAAAGAAAAAATACAAAGGGTCTTTTTTGGGGGGTGTATTAAATTTGTTTGAAAATCTAGCTAGGAATGCTCTTAAAATCTGATTCTTACTGTACAGAGGGTTGTGGGATCTTATTCTACTGTGGTGAATTTATGTATTTAAGTTAGAACAATAAAGGATATATTGGGTTTACACTGGGATCTTAAGTAAGACTTCTGTGACTGACACATACTAGCAGTATAATATATTACACTTGTTCCCAGATTTTGCAATAGGTGTTCATTTTTCAATGTGACAGTAACAATGACTGCTTGTATCACAGGCTTTTGACAATGTGCTTTAGGAGAAAAGGAATAAAAATATTGATTTAATGGAGGAAAGTTGATTATAGGTCAAAAAATTATTCCAAGTGTTGGCACTAGGTAGACCTTTAGAATCCACTTTTAAGTTTTCTGGGCAAAAATGAGTTGTTAATGAATATTGTAAAATAAAATATGGCTGCCTTAAAATTGTTGCAATCATAAATAAACCAACAAAACAGAATGGCCTTCTTTAATAGTAAGATTGCAAAACTATAGCAGACAACAGACAGGGGACTGCTTTCAGGACACTGCTGGAGGGAAACAGTGGGAAGGTAGTGAGTTACCAGCATTCCTGGTGGCTGAGATGCTGCTTCCCTTGAGCTCAGTCCATAGTCAAAGGGAAATTTCCACTGATTTCAATAGACTGCACATCCGGTCCCCTTGTAACAAGCTACTGGGTTTTTTAATTCACCATATGTCTCTTAATAACCAGATCACTACTAATAAAGCTCAGAAATTATATTAGGAATTCAACCGTGAAATTAGATGCAACCAGCTAAGTCAGAAGTAGAACAACAATTAACAAAATATTGGTAAATGTAAATCTCGGAGCATCTTGTAATACCTTTATACACTGCCAAGAGCACAGGATCTTCATTTCTTTTTATTAAAGGCCTCTTGTGGTAAACAATTAAGCAGTACCAGCAATTCTTTTACTCCAGCTGTCATTCTGATGATGAGAATGCCTGGGCAACTGACATCTAATTTCAGTGCCATCCAACTGTAAATAAATTGTGAGGCCTTTGTGCATGTGTGGTAATATATAGTCATCTCTATGTAGGGACACATGCAGATTGTGTGAGCCTTGCACCAATATAATATAGTTTCTGCCAGAGAAGGAAGAGTGTGGGGAAAAAATAGTTTGTGAGAAATTTGAAATTATTTTTCAGGGTTTCTTTCTGGGGCAGTAACAATGCTAAAGTTCTGAGTGAGAATAAAAAAGCTGATTCTCAGCATCAAGGCATGGGTTTTTTGCCTTTCCCCACCCCCATTTCACTCACTTCCTTGAACAAGGAAGACGGATTGAAAAGCATTGTCACATAAAAATGCAAAACCACAGGTAGAAGTAAAAATTTTCTCTATTAATTTCAAATGTTCATTCAAAGTTTCCTATTCATTTTGCATGAGGATTTGTTGAAGCTTCCATTGCCTTTCTTCCTTATTCAGTCATTAACATTCTGTATGTCAGTTAGAATTACAGGGTTTGAAACAAATGTTTGATTTCTATCACATCTGATTGTTACACAGCTACAACTCTGTAAGCATTTCTGATCTCCAAGTAGCTGCCTACTTAAGAGATTCTGGTTGGTTAGGAATGACCTTCCTCCTGAAGTCTAGAAGTTAAATTTAAAATCCCAAATAAATACAAGTCTAGACAATGAAAGGTTATTTACAGGAGTTGAGGCGGTCACATTCAGATTCTGTGTTCCTATTAGAAATATTTCAAGCACATTTTTTTTATATGTACTATCCTTATACACACTTGGAAACCATGCCTTGGATGGCTGTGAAAATGCGATATTCATTGGCATTCATTTCATTAGCAATGTAAATCACTTTAAATGGCATATTTTGGCAGTGTCTCTTGAAAAATGCTGCTCATTAGCTGAGAAAGAAGCAAGCACTCTAGGACACACTGCACACTATCAAATTTTTAGGCTGTCCTTCACAGTATTCACCTTGATGGGTCTCCCTGGTCCAACACGTGCCCACAAAAAGGCATGTGACTAAGCAGGGGAAGGCCTGACTCAGAAACAACATTTCAAGGAGAAATGAGAGCTAAAAGAGCTAAAGCTGTCCTTGGAGGAAGTGATGCTGAGCCACATACCTCTTTCTAGGTCAGGGAGAAGCATTTTCCTCCATTGGGGATTCAGAGCGGAGAATCTCATCTGGTGCCTAAACAAAGCCAGGCCTTCATTTCTGGCTGGGAGCTAGGGTTTTTTGCCAGATAAATGAATAAATAATCATCTGGGATTTAACAAACTGAAACTGAAATATACACTTTAAATGGGCAGTGATGTGACACAGATGTCCTGAGCACCTCTGTCGCCAGGATATTGCATAGGGAGATTTTTTTAGCACTTCCAGGAAAAAGTGCTCTGATGTGTTTTTCTCACAGCCTGCTGGACAAGACATTTTGCCATTGGGTGGAATTAAGCACAGCCTGGATTAAAATTTCAGTGCAAAGGAAGCATAGAATCTTCACATGTCCCAAGTGGGCAACCACACTGCAGACCTTCCACGGCTTTAAGGCTGAGTTAGATACACAGCCCAGCTGTTTAGTCACAGTTCATATTAGATATGGGTTTTCCCATCACCAGAAATTCCTTCTTTCATAATGTTGGTGAAGGAAAAGAGTCTAGTAGGTACTTGTTTAATAGCTGATGGGCTCATGGTTTAATAGCAGGGCTGCTGGAAACACCATCTGATTCTGTGTAGGACTTGCTCACCTCCTACAATCCTCTAGGGTACCTAACTGCATCTTCTTCAGTCCCAGCTCAGAAGTCAAAATTAATTTTAACACATTCTTTTTCTTCTGCTTAAATCATTGCCAGTTGATTACATGTTATCCCTGTGCTTTTTTTTGTATGGTTTCTTATCAACCATTGCCATCTATGTCTCCCGCAGCATCTCTTAGTGAATGCCAGACTATTCAGTACTGAGATTGTTTTTTAGTTTTCCATTTCGCATGTCCCATTTTCTGTGTCAAGAATACATTTTATTATAATGGTACTGGAAATACTAGAGTCAAAATGACACTTGTCAAAAGAACTGACATTTTTTTCTGATTCAGAAGCTTCAATTAAGCATATTAATGGAAAATAATTACTTCATCAGGCATTCAAAGATGCCCTCCTTGGCTGTGTAAGACAAGGTCTCTGATCAAGACCTGCACTATGTGTTTTATTATCACATACCTGAGCCAACCAGTGCTGGTCACTTTTTGCCACGATGCTCGCCCAGTGGCTACCTCGGGGGCCGAGCACCGGGCAATGGTGTCACCGGCTGCCACGGCAGGGGGAAGGTGCAGAGGGAGTGCGGGAGGCTGGGCAAGGTCCGGGCAAGGCTCGCCTCAGCCTCCGGTGGGGAAGGCGCACAGAGGGACGAAGCAACGAGGGACTCTTCTTGGGGAAACGGGAACGAGGTTATTGGGGCGGGCAGGAGGGCCAAAACCAGCAAGGAGCAGCCCTTGACAGGGGGTTTGTACCCCACTGCTCAGGGCACAGCAAACATAAACCAACCAACAGCACCACAGACGGGGTGTAACAGAGGCAGGATGCACACAACCCCTGGGGAGAGAGGCAGGCGGGGAGGATGAGCTCGGGCCGGTGACAGAGCTGAGGGAGGGCACAGCGGTGGCCATTGCAGACGCACAGGGTGCCACGTCTTCCCCAGCCTGGGCAACCAACTTTGCCGCCAGGCAGCCCGGGGTGTCTGTGTTTGGGCCGGCAGCCATCCGAGGGTTCCTGGGCTGCTGAACCAAACCAGGGGGCCTCCTGTCCAGCGGGGTCCGGGACACCCTGGCTGGGGCTATGGCGCACTGCAACAACTTTTTATTAATGATAATTTAAAGACTTCAATGATGAATAAAGCATATCCTCAGTGTTTGTTTGTTTTGTTGTCTTGGGTTTTTTTCCTTTTATTTTTCATCTTTTTATGACTATTCCTTGGTAATTTCCTGATAATTTATGATTTGCTGGACTTCGGCTTCATCCTCCCTTTTTTTTTTAGTCAAGTGCTGTGTTTTCTGCATGAACAGGTTTTACATAGAAGATTTTAATACCTCTAAATATGCAGTGTTAAAGTTTGATTGCTGTGCGTTACCACATTATTTACATTTGAGACCCCTGAAACTATAAAACACAACATCTTCTTTAAGGTGTATCTAATTCAGGTACAGAAAAAAGCAGGTTTCCCTAGAGTTGCTATTTTGCTGAGTGCCTCTGGGTGAAAGCATTTCCTTCAATGGCCCTCATTCAACTAGGCGTCAAAATAAAGCAAACTGCAGAGGAGAAGAAAGAAGATACCTTTTCATTTCTGTCCTTGACTGGTTTGCTTTGTTTTCCGTGTGTGACTAGCAAGTATATGGCTAACTCAGGAATTTGCAGTGCTCAGTTCATCAGTCTCCCCTTCCTAATGTTTTTGGGGACCATAACCCAGGGTGGTGTGTTGGTAAGGAGGCTCTATGTTGTTTAGGGACAAGTTCTATCAAAAATGAAATAGTGATCTGACAAGCTCTGTGTTTCTTGCTCCTTTATGCATGTGAGCTATTTATCTTCCAGGAGCATTTTCTAAGTTTTGAGGAAAAATTAGCACTTGTATGATGCTTTATGGTGTTGATTCTTAAAAAATGTGTTCTAATTCCCATCTATTTTCTGCAGCCTTGATTTTTGTCTTAGCATTCCTGCATAAACATATATCATATTTTGTCTCTCACATATCTGAAGCTATTTTTCTTCAAGTGTTTTCCACCATCGTGATAGAGCAATTTGTTCAGTAAAAAACATATTGTGATATATAAACACAATGTTCCTGCTGTTAGTATTTATGACTCATTTTATTCAGTTCTTCCTGATGTTTTATGAAAAACCTATTCTACAAAAATTTGAATTCTATAGAAATTTCTGTTTATTACGAACCTACAAAAAATTGGCAGTTGCACTTTTTAATAAGTATGTATAAGACTTTGGAACTTTTTCTTGAAGTCTCTGTTTTCTCATCTTGCTTATATAATCTTCCATCATCATATCAGAGAAAAAGAAAGCTTAACAAAGTTAGACAGCAGGTATTTACTAGAAAACAAAAATAGCTAACTAAGTGACATTTTTTTCTTTTTTTTATGATGAAGTTTCTTTTGAATTTCTTTGAATTTTCCCTGTTTCTCTTTCCAGAATTTTTACTGATTTACTACCAGTAGAACTGATATGATCAAGGCCATCTAATACAGCTTTAGCTTTCTGACAGTTGGTGTCTGTTTTCAGTCCATATGAAATCAAAAGGACTACTGCAGGTTCTAACACAGTTTTGAAGTTGACTGAGGAAGTAATGTCCACACGAAAAGTCAGAGCTACACTTAATATATTTTTTTCTACAGATGCAATCTTAGGAATATAATTGTTTCGTTTATATAATTTTGAACTGAGTAAGAATTGTCTACCTTAAGCTGAACAGCATCCATATAATTCTAATTGAGACACTTGGCCTGGGAATATTTAAAAAGGTCATCATCAGTATTTTCTTATATAGTAACATGTCATGTCATAAACGGTTTACAGTTAATGACAACAAGATTTATTGGAATAGTGAAAGGAAAACTAGCAAATGTTACTCCCATCTTAAAAAGGGCAAGAAGGAGGATCCTGGGAATTTCAGGCACCCGAGTCTCACCTTGATGCCTAGGAATGGTGATGGGGCAGCTAAATCTGGAAATGACTGACAGGCACATATGTAGGACAGTAAAGTTTTCAAGAGTAATTAACAAGGAGTCACAAAGGGGACATTATGGTTGACCAACCCAATAACGTACAATGAAATGGGTGACTTGGGGAGAGCAATGGCTTCTGCCTACCTGGATTCCCAGAGTACTCACACAGGGTGAACCCCCCAAGACACACATTCATTTTCACAATGTTTTGTAACATTAAACTCTTAACAGTGGCTTCAACATTTATTGGACCAAGTTACAATCCTCATAGGATTAGTAGTTTTCAGAAAACATCCAAGTTAAGAAAATACCACTAACTTTATTTCAAACTATTCATCAGAATTTTAAATATTAAGTGAATATGTTATCTCAGTAAAAATTTCATCTCTGTCTCACCCAGCAAGAGGTTCAAGATAAACTTGAACCTGAAGTAGGGTCTAAGTGAACTTAAAACATAATTTCAGCACCAGACATAAAATGCCTGAAAACTATCTGATAAGTTCTTTCCTTACCTGAGTTGATGAAGAATTATTGTATAGATATTGTGAAGTATTATTTATAGTTAGCTTACTGTTGTTATAAGAGAAGTGAAAGAAGACCAGGAAATGGGGAAACTTTGCTTCCACAATCATTCTTAGAATCTTTACCATTAATAGTGTTTTTCTTCTCAGGAGTGTTTTTTTACTGAACATAAACTATATATTTTGCAGGCACTGCACTTTTCTTGTGTGTATTCTTTGCATACAACATATATACGACAATGCAATCTATCACTGACAGAAATTAGAGGAGAAACATTTTCTTCAGTGTGTGAAATGGTTTTTCTTTTTTTTATGTCCTTGTCTGTCAGCTAAACTACAATAAAATAATGCACAAAGCAGTCATGAAAATAGAAAGGTTGCATTCATTCTAAGGGTTGTCCTGCCCATTGAAATGTCTACTCCTGTTTAGGAATATACATAGTAAACCAAAAGCTCCTGTCCTAGTACAATCTAAAAATCTAATTTGCTTTTAATGATTTGATGGTTTTACTGACACAGATAATATTTTATCCACATCTGTTTACCTAGTGTATGCAGTTGAAAGATTCCAAAACTTATAAGCATTGAACTAATGCATTTTTATACTTTAATTAGACAATATTTTATTTCTATCATATTTCACATGTGTCTCTTTATTTCTAAGTCTTTCCAGGTTTTCTGCTTCCAAAAATTTATCTTTTGGTCTTGTTTTTTGTCTTGTTTAGTTGGTTGTGTTTGGTTTTTTTTTTTGGTTTGGGGGGGTTTGGGGAGGTTTTTTGGGGGCTGCAAATTCTTTTCACTTTTTTGAGTGTAATCTATTCAGGCAAGATGATTACTAGCATTTGTGCATATCCTTTCACTGAACGGCACAGAACTGGGCAAACTGCTTGTTGCAGTAGAATCTGTGTTTCCTTTGTTATTTATTGTACACAGGCACCCCGTACTGCTGGGCGAGGCAGCCTGAAGCCGGAGAGTGCAGCACTGCAGGCTTGGTGCTGCGAGCCAGTGCCCGGGAGCTGCTGTCTCCAGGCACACACAAGTCTGGAAGGAGACACAGCAGAACTTGGCAGCTCTTGGGCTCATCAGTACAGGAGGGATTTCACTTGGCAGTGGGATGAATGTGTCCCCCCAGACCTTGCTCGCTAGGTAAAGCAGCACAGGGGCAGGCTAATGGGGCCATGGCTTTTTCCCTGTCTGTCTGCTCTGTTTACTAGATTTGAGTTTGTTTCCCACTGTTTGCTCTCGGTCTGTGCTCCCTTTTGGAGCAGGGGGAAGCAGCCTGGCAAACCCCTCCTTGAGAGCATGTTTACAACTCCAGTGGAAGTCATCTGGTGACAGTGTTGTTAGAAGTACTAATGACCTTTCCCACCTGTTGTTTTTATTACATCTCTCCCTGCCAGCAGCTTTGAGAAGCTTTAGGAGTTTATCATATAAGAGAATTAGGATGAATCAGAGCCAAGCATGTGTTGGGGGGGAGTGGAGAGGAGGGAAAGGGAAAGTTACTACAAAGGTTGATATAACCAGTAAATATTTCTTCAATTTGTTGTCCTTATTACAGAGCTGAGATTTTTTTTAATGACCAGGAACTTTATAGAAGAATGATGTCTGAACAGCTACAACAAAAACCTATTCTGTGTCTTCATATTTTGTTATTGCTAGATACTTTTTTAAATGTCATACAAACTGTTCGAGGTGAAGAAATTAACAGCTCAGCTGATTTTCAACTTCTCTGAAAATATGCCTATAACTTTGATTTAGCCACACTTAGGTTTTTGTGCTTAAAGTAAAAGAAAAACCAATAATTTAATGTGGTTCTTATCCAAAAACACTCGGAAACAGGAAGAATTCTAGTGTGAGTGCTTAAAGATATTCAGGCTAAACCCACATTTTTTTTACATATCAGATGATCTGGCTCAAGAAAGATGAGCTAAAATAGTAACAGTATTGAGGACTAGGTCTGGCTTGGTAATTACTTCTATCTTCCTCTAAGAATTTACAAGTTATGTATCCTCTCCATCCCCTACAGTGATGGGCATTAATAAAAAAGCTCCAGAGACACGTGGCAGCTTTCACAATACAATCCAGCCCTCAAATCTGCCACCCAAATAGTCTTTTCCTGAGCATCTGGTTCATCCATAAGATTAACAAAATAGTAAAATTTTTTTTTGAACAAGTGACTCCCTGGGATTTTGCAAAAACAGCTCTAATATTGAGTCTTCACATTTCTCATCCCTGCAGCCTATGAAGTATTGAAATTGTTTGTATATTTACAAAAAAAAAACTATAAAAAGGGTAGTTAACAATTTTTTGTCCAAATCCTTCATGCACCTGCCTTTGATACTGTACTAAGAGTCAGCAGAACAAAACCTGCAACACTGCAAATATATTTTAGCATGTAGAACGACACATCTGGGACAGCACACACCACTGTAAAGTATAAAATACTGTGAGACTCCCAAAAAGCAGTACTTGCAGAACTAGAAATAGAAATAGGCTAAGATCATTAAGCAGCAAAATTCTCCTAAAATAGTTACGCAGGTAGGGAAACATTACTTTTTTTTGCTCACTGTGCACTTATTCCTTAGTTTATTATATTTTTTCAAGTACATTCATTAAGCTTTTAGTAACGTTTCTGGGAATTGGTAGGGTTTTGTTTTGTCTCTGAATTGATAATTGCACTTGTTAGGGACAAAATCAAAATACAGTGCTTTTTTTCTTTTTTTTCAGTTTCTAAAATTAAATCAGTCTTAATCATTCTTAAATCTTACTGTGTGCTTTGACCTTGTAAGTATGATCCTTTCCTGGTGACACATACAACCCAGAGGGAATGCTCAGTTATTAGGTGGTGAAACATGGCATTGAAAAACATTAACCTTCTTACTAGAGGTTGTACTATGTATTTAATCCATGCATAATCCAGCTAGGATTAGCACTTTTTCTAATTAATTGAAATTAAATGCACAGATGTAAGGAAAGATTCATTCTGCTTAAACACATGGTAACACAGATATGTTCATAGCCTGAGAAAAGCATACAGATTACTGATTACCTTCAATTTTAGAAGGTCATGATGCACCATGCCCTCCTGGTCTATGATTGTCCAAACTAAGTAGGAGTTAAAATGGGTGTGTTTTAACTTCCCCAAATTTCCATGCAGGGAACACCAGTTCCCTGGCAGGTGCAGCATTTTGCTGTAAAGTAAATCCCCCACAGAGACAAGATATGACCAGATATACAATCCTTTTTTTCTTTGGAAACTGCTCAGTGTAGCCATCAGGATAGAGCTGTGGTAACAACAGCAAGTTTTTTGATCATCATTCACTTCAGAGGACTATGAGAATAATTGTCCATTTGTGTCTTCCATATTCTCTGGTAGCTACAGTGGGACAATTCTGCCCTCCAAGGAGAGAATCTGCATGCCTGACCCTCTCCCCATTTCCAGAAATGTTTTCAGTAAGTTACTAAAAGCATATAGTATGCAAGCTAAGTCACCTAACACTCAAATCTTACAAATAAAAAAATCCTGGATTAAAATAAGACCCTGTAGTGCTATGAGGTTTACAAAAATAAATAATTCCTCTATCCATAATCTGTGATCAATTCTGCGGATTGTCATGGAGGATTAGCCAGTTGTGTTTCAAAATACTTGGGGTATTTCAACATTCACCTGTTCAACTGGTCTGAGACTTACTAGCCTATCTGAATGTGCAATACACTTGAACTGTAGATGGATTACTATATTTACTTGCTTAAGTTCCCCACTAAAAATTTTCCAAAAGCAAACAAGAAATCCCCTGAAGTGAAGCCTAGCTTATCCTTGTCCTTGTGAAGAGGGAAAAGGACTCAAGTGGGCATACTGAATTGAAGGAAACACGTCAGTCCCACTGACTTGAATTTCCATAGAACATTGTAGTGGTTCATCCCAAATTAGGTCCAGACCAAGAAATAGTTTATCCATGTATGTCCAGATCAAGAAATAGGTTATCTCATGCATTTCACAAAATCACATTGTTCAGAAGGATTTTTACATAGAGTGTATTTAACACAACTACACAGCCTTTGTAACAGACTACTCTCAGAGATATCCCTCTCACAATTGTTCAAAAATCTCTGCTTTGTCTGTAGTGCTTTGTTCCTGATTTCACTCTCTGCTATTTTGCTAGGACTTCGTTGATATAGTTTCACCATGATTCTGCATTTGAGGCAAACCTGCAAGCAGGTTTATAAACTGGTAACGGATCTGCAACCAAGCAGTAATGGAAGAGCCTATTAGCTCTGCAGCTGAGGAAACTCTCTTCTTAAATTTCATTTGTCTTTACTGACAAATTCTACATTGTGTCACTTGTACTAGAATAAGCTAATGTTTTGAATCCTTAAAAATCTACTCTGTTTAATACAGAGCTGTAAGAGTTTTGATCTGATCTCCTGCTCCAAGACAAGATCAACTATTCCTAAAGCAGCCTTTACAGAAGTTTATTTTAACATGGTCTTAAAAAAAAAATCTGGAGACATCTCTGTCTGCCAAGAGGTCATTTTCCAGTGCTTCCTAACTCCCCCTGCTCTTCTGTACTTTGCAACCTAAACTTCCCTTCATTAATTGTCCTATTGACAATGTCCTATTCACAGGAAATGCCCATATGTCCCTTGGTTTAATTTTTATCCTTGTTTAATAATCTCTTTTTCCCCAAAATGACTCCTGCATCTTCTGTCTTGTCTTACAGGTCATCTGTAAAACCTTTTACTCTTCTTTTGTAGAATTATAGTCCCTGTGCAGGCAGTGTATAGTCAGTATAAATAGACTCTTTTATGTTAAGAGCTGATGTCCACATCAATATTTACTCCTAATATATCTTGAGGACCAACTATTGCTGTTCTCTTTGTCCTTGGGCCAACAACTTCCCCCAGCCAACATTTTCTAAAGGGCATGTGGTGAATTTGTTGTCATTCACAACAGATGCAAAATATGATACAAAAGACTGAGAACACTTTCACAACTCAAAGACCTTCTTATCTCCAGGGCAAGTCAATGCACGCATCAGACTTTTTCTACTTATACTGGGAGAGACAGATGAACTAAAAAATATCAGTAATGTATTGATTTTACAGTGCAGTTATACAATAGACAAACCTATTATCTAGTTCAGAGAAATTTGGACATCACCTAATTCTTTGGCTGTTTGTTAAGTTTCTATAAAAGTTCCATATTTTTTTCATCTGACTCTCAGTGTAAGACTCTCATGTGATTGCCAGTGGGTTAATCCTGGTAAACCCTGATAAAATAGAAATAAAAACAAAACCAAAAACCACCAAGAATAAGAAGCCCTCTATATTTTTCTCAAAATCTTTAGGACAATCAAGACTATAATATATTGCACTACCTTATCCATTCTGTGTGTATAGATGCATGAAAATATTATTAAGTAAACAGGAGTGAGAGTTTTTAATCAGCTGTTCTACATTACTGGGCTGTGTTAGGCCTCTTCTCTTTGTCTCCTCCGACTCAATAAATGAGAACTAGGGTACCTGGCATTTTGTGAGGCTACATGTGCATATGTACTTACCAGGTGCTGCATGGATTTAATGCTGTACCCTTGCCAGTAATTTGTAATTCTGTATTTCAGTTGCATTCAGCAAATGATCCATCATCCTTTTGAGCAAAGGGATGTGCAGCTTTGAGTTTTGGCCTTGACCTGGAGTGCACTGCAATTATACATCTTGTGATTCTCTCAAGCCAACCTGGATGATATTCAACCAGTTTCAAAACTGTATTCATGTTTTCTTTTAGAGCATTAAATGTAATCTCTGATTAAACTGTTTAGTTTTCTGTTGTAATAAATTGGTGTGTATGAAACTGCTTTGGAAGCCCATAGCCCTATCGCTGGAGGTTTTTAAGGACAAGTTACAGAAACATCTGTCAGGACTGGTTAGGTATTGTTGGTGTAACCTCAAGGTAAAACAGATGACCTTCTCAGTCCATTTTTTCATCTTTTTTTCTGTGATTTTACAATTGGTCACTGAAAATAGAGTTGGAAAGCCAGTGATTTTATTCTTATTGATATGAATTCTTCCTAAATGAAAATAAAATGCCATTGTTCATTTGGTTGGGTTTTTCTATATAGGTAATTTGGAGTGTCAGGATATTTTTTTCCAGCAGTTTTCAACTGAAAACTTCACTTGTGATTTTTTTTGGCATAGGCAACCTTTTCCAAGGTGTCTTACAGCCCTCATGAAATATGGTCAAAGCCCGTTTCTGCCTATTATTTCTTTGCAAAACATTGAAAGGAAAGGAGAGTGTTTCCTTTGTTTCTACCATACTCTGCTGAATCTCTTCAATATTAAAAATTAAAATAAAATTAGAAGAAAGAGAGCAATTGAAGCAAACTGAAGTCTAGCTCAGAATAGGCTTAATACTAAAGCAGAAAGCAAACAAACTGAAGTAAAAATTACTGCTATCTTCAATACACCAAAGAGAGTTTGATTTTATGTATGCAAACTTGAGTTGCTGTGTGCACACCAGATTTGGGGTTATCTGAGACCAAAGTCATGTGTAATTTAAGGAGACTTCACTGTCTTTTTCTCAAACCTAGGTATTTTTAAAATAACCCAGAACAAGAAAGAAGACTATCCCTTGGTAAGGATTTCATATCTGGAAAAATGCACATTAAGTATTTGACTGCATACTATGAAGGAGCTTTTAAACAGAGAACCCTATTGCTTATTTTATTCATACCATGACAACAATCAGGAACATTCAGTAAGTTTCTTCCCAGAGAAAACACAAATGCTGTGATCCGTCCAACTGATATCTTGAAAATACCTTGAGCTACCAATTACAAAGCAGTTTGTTATATAAGGACCTCTAATGACCGGGTACCTTGTTACTACAAAAATTTTAAGTTAATGTGACTATAACTGAGGATTTTAAAGGATGTTTTGCTCTTTTTGGTGAGTCCCTATCTTACTGGACTATAGTTTTCCCTTTAACTGAACACTTTGAAACTAGCAATTTTTTTCAGTCTCTTGAAGTAAGAATTTTCTAGCGTATTTATACTAGAAAAAAAGTCACTTTTGAAATGCAGAGAACTATGTCTTCCTGCTGGAAAGAGTTAAACAAAGATTTCAAAACAAATCTCTCTCTGCTCTCTGTTCCTTTTCCTTTAATGTTAGCCCAGTGCTATTCCATGACTGCTCTGACTGCCTGAAACTGCACATTTCTCTCTGGGTCACTAGGGACAGGTGAGATATGGTGTGCTTGTGTTTTGTTTTGTGTTGTGGTTTTTTTAGTTCCTCTCCTCTCATAAGCTTGCAGGTTCATGAACTCCTGCAACTCAGGCTGACTCAGAGTGGGCTCAGCTCTTCCCAGCACCAAACCACTTCCTGCTGGGTTTTGTGCTTCTCCCGACATGCAGCCCTCAGGAGCAGCTGAATAGGGAGCCTTTTTTTTCTATTGCCCAGGCATTTTCACTTATATTCCCACTTATCTATGTCCTCATATTTCAGAACAGAAGGTGAGAAAGATGCTGCTCCTTAAAGAACAATACAGGTTCTCCTTAAAGATGAATCAGGATGTATGTGCAGTGTCTGCTTTCCAATTCAACAAAATGCTTCTAGATGAAAGAAGAACATAAAATCATTTTGCAAAAGTATTTTTAAAGTATCACTTGTTTGTCATAGGAATTATCATTTCCTGTGACACAAATATTCCGAAGGGTTGGAAATGTTACAGGTTTCATGCTAAAAAGTGGATCAAGTATGGAGATAAAAATCAGAAGACAATTTCAAACACTGGAAGATTTTGTGTGTCCTATT
Organism: Lanius collurio; assembly: GCA_020086605.1. Classification (NCBI taxonomy): domain Eukaryota; kingdom Metazoa; phylum Chordata; class Aves; order Passeriformes; family Laniidae; genus Lanius; species Lanius collurio. The sequence continues at coordinate 22,465,079 of JACBWW010000008.1, forward strand.
CTTACCAGATCAAATGGACATTCATTCCAGTGTAATTCAAAGAAATACCTTTAAAACCGATAGAATTTTGTATAATTTTATCTTATGTAATCTAATTCATGCCAATTGAAAATACAGCTCCTGATGGCCTTGATAGAATTTTATTTAACATAACTAAGAAATCTCTCTAAAGTAAGAAACATAAGCATCTCCAGAGTCTCACTAAGATGCCTAAAATAGATAGGATGACTCACTGCTTGAACATGAGTGTTTTTTCTGTTGATGAGGGAGGAAACTTAAAGCAATTGCATAGGTCTAGACATCTTTAGGCATTTTATGTTAGCTGAGAACAATCCTATCTTGGATGTTCCCTCCAAACAAAGATACAGTTTCAGTTTTGACTTTTCTGGGTGGAATGTTACTCTTCTTCACATACTGGTGGCTGAAGTGAACACCAGAGCAAAGCTGCCATTTACAGTGCAAACACAAAGGAAAAAACAAGCTCAAAATAAAATTATTATTTTTTTTTTGTTTACAGAACCATGTTTTTCAAATAGGAAGAAAGTAGGAAAGTGTACCATGGGAAACAAAGGGCAGAAAACAGAGATTCTAAATTCGTGCAATTCATCTCTAGCTTGCCTTGATTAATTTTATATATGAGGCTTCCACAAATTGAAGGACACATCAGAACAAGCCAGACAATCAGATAAAACCACCTTTGAACAAAATATGAGGTAATCTCATGGGCTATAATATGGTGCTACAGGTTACAGTAGGAGACATGAAGCTTATGGCTTCAAGTTTTCGGAAGGATAAACTAGCAATTAGCAAAAATATTCTGGGGTCCTGGGACCACATCTTAACAACCCATCAATTTTGGTTGTAGGAATTTTTTATCATTCATAGGTCAAGCACTCAGAGTGCAGCCCAGTGTGCTTGCTATTGATCTTGGAAAAATCTGGCCAATTAGCAAGAATCTTTGTGGAAGCATATTTTAATACATTTTCAACATTAGTATCATTGCCCCTGGGCAGGGAAGCAGATACAAGAACCACCAGAGGCAAGGGTATATCAAGGTCAGCATTTATAACTTCTTTAATGAATTCTGGACCTTGTACCCAGAAATCTTTAACCATGAGGCAATCATAAATTAAGGGAGTTAAAATTGACCATAACTTTTGTCCAGCAAAAAGGCTCTTTATAACTTGATTCATCTTAAGGGAAGACAGAAATTGTTACATAACAGAAGACTAAGATGTTAAAAGGAAATTGTCGTGAACCGATTTTCCTAAAGTCTAGCAATCTGATAACTTTGATTCTAATCATCAGTCTAAAAATCCCCTTATAAATGGGCATAATTTATAGGCCATTGAGCTGTTAGCTGAATAGGGAACTTTGACAAAACTGTATGAGTCAAGGGTTGCATTTATTTTTAACTGAGGGAAAAAGAACAAAAAAAAGCCAAACAAACTTTTCAGTATGCTATTGATATTAAGAGAGTACCAAAAGAATATTTTGAGAAGAGTTTCTGACTAAGGGAACACATTATTATAGGATTTGAGGCAGAACATTCAGAAAGATCCAGAATTTGCCTTTGACAAAGTAATTAAATCTGGCAAGCAAGGGAGTTTACTTCATCTGGTCTGATGTTTATAGGGACAGATAGTGGCTCTGCAGTTCGGACATGAGGGAGAATGTAAAATAAGAAGGAAAAGAGACCTGGGGGAGAAAGCGATTTACTGTTCCAACTCAGGATCAACAAAATCAGTACCAGAAGTTGTTCATGCTGTAGCATAAAATGCAAGATGAAATGATGCCCAGAAGCACTACAATATAAAATTATTTATCTACCACTGTACTTGCTAAAATGGTTTGTTCAAATGGAGAACTAGACTTTGGTCCTTGGGCAGTGGCATAAATAAATTTCATGCTTTTAAAAGGAGGTCAATATTAGCTAAGTAAGCATTATTAGTTAAGCAAGAAACATTTATCCTTGTAGTGAAGAGAGGTTTAACCAAGAAAGAAAACTTGCCAAGGAATTTAATTCTTGCTTATTTTCAGATGCAATTACATGATTTACAGATTAGATACAAACCTGGGTAAGATTTGTTTTATTTTTTAATACATTTTCTAGAGCCTCAGGCAAACACAAAGTGATATAAAGCCAAAAGATTGCTTGTGTAGTGAGGAAAAGATCACGTTTGCTCTCAGTATTTTCTCTGGCTGCTGGGTAGGGCAGGCAGAGAGCAAAAGATCCCCTGAGCCACTGCTCAGACATTCAGTCACAGGCCAGGAAAAACTCCCAGCAAGACACAGAGCAGTTACATTGTCAAGTGCCAGCCAAGGTGGAAAGGAGAGGTCTCAAAGGGTGCACAGATTTTTCTGAACTACCAGTGCCTCTGAAGGAAGGGAATTTTCTCTGCAACAAATCCTGTCATTTCATCTATTTAACCCTAGCTGGTTTGTTTTTTCTGTTTAAGGAGTTAGTTATTCTAGAGTTACTTGTGAAAAATCTCTAGATTTATTGATTCAAAAGTCTTGAGAAATCTGGGTGTGTATTCTCCCAGAGAAAATTATGTAGACAGCTCTGTCTGCACAGAATCCCAGCACAGTATGCCAATCAGTTTAAAAAAGAAAAAACAAAGTCTGCCTTTCCAATAGCATGGGGAAAGCTGATTAATGTAGCCCAAACTGCTGTTGAGAATGAGTATGTGACCCTATGTCCCATATGTTTCCCTTCTTCTCTTTTCTGTCAAAAATTTATAATAAGACTTGCCAGCACCACTGCTACTCAATGCAACTTCCACTGAATATTTGCTGATATAAAAGAAAACTAAGAAATCTTATTTATTACCTAAATACAGCTGTCAAAAGAGATTATGATGGGCAAAAATGTCACAGGACCTGGTGACAATGAAAGCAAAAGTCTTTCTTTCCACAAAGAGAAGAGAGACAAATAGAATAGCAGTGTTAGATAGCATAATGACCAGTGATAACAAAAGAATGGAGAGAGGCCTGAGTTGTCTGTTTTGACTGCCAAGGTAGAAGCAAGAAGCAGCTCCAGCACCCTGTAATAGCTGAGCCTCAGGAAATGCCATCACGAGAGTTGGTGGCCCAAATGCTCCCAAGTAGTTGATGTGCTGCCTGCCTTTCAGTGCCTCACTTTGAGACTGTGTGGGCACTTACTGAGTACACCCACTTCTCATACTCAAAAAGTTATTAATGGGTACCTAATTTTATATTTTGTACTTCACTAGTTATGTTTTTCCTTAAATTGAGAAAACCTGATAAAGGAAATAGCATATTTGGGAAATTCTGGTATGAGCTATTTGACACTGAGTTCATCAACAGCACAGAATAAACATCTGTCTTTTTTAAAAGACATTCTGATATTTGTATATATTGGCTGTATATTATATCTTTCATATCACCTCTCTAAGTGACATTGTGGAAATATAAACTCAGGGCTGTTAATGTAAATTCCCTAAGGGTGTGCTGAAACAAATTGTGTCAGCACAAATGCACTTGTGAGATAATTAGATAGGATGCAGTAGTCTGCAGACCGAACAGAGCCTGGTCAAAAGTTCAAGCTCTGGCCTCCAGTTCTCCATTTTGCTTCAGTCTGGTTGAGGGAAAAGGTCAGAGAATGTTCTCATTAGTCAGTGCAGGTGAGGGTGTTCAGGATAGCAGAAGGTGTACTAGGACACACGAGTTTCCTGATGAGTTTAACTACCTTGTATCTACTGTCCCCAAGAGTACACAGCCACAAGATCACTGCTAAAAGTTTGATTTACCATTCTGAAAATCTCTGTAGCTCTCCAGATGGATATTGGTGCTGGCTGCTGTCTGGTTGCAACACTTGCCATCCAGGGTCTTCCTTCTTCCCACAGACACATAGCAACTAATGAATTTGGATTCATCCCATGTTCTTTTATCCACCTGTATTGACCCCATAAATCTCCCTGTCTCATCAGATTTATGCTATCATATTTGTTACTATAATGAGTCAATGATGACCACTCTTAGATTGCATATGTTAACTGCCAGATAAAATATTTAAGCAATTTTCCTAATGAGCTTCTTGTTTTGAGGCCAGGGTAACAATGGAAGTGCAAGCTTTGCCAAAACACACTCTAAAGCTACAATATTACACAATGGTGATAAAGCATTTATGGAATTATTTTAAATTATAATGATGATCATCTACTTTGTTCAACACATTTATTAGAATTGCTGTTCAACCATTAACTAGCTGGATGTATTGGACAGAAAGATAAAGATTCATTTAAACATTAAAATGTTGGAATGAGGCCATAATGACTGAGGAGGAAGCAAAAACCTATATGTTCTCAAACCATGGCAATGAGAAATACCTGAACCCACATGGTTATTAAGACATAGAATAGATTATTGTTTTTCAGCTGTATTTTCATTTCTTGTGTATGAAGATACTATTTATCTTTATTCATGAAGTTCAGGTGCAATCATATGGAAATAGTCATTTTTTCCTTGGATTGTTCACTAAATTTTAAGTCATTAGAATGTAATGTAGATTTATATTTTCCCTCCAATTTCCTGCTCAGTTCCATCTACTAGGTAGCAGAGGATATAATTATTACCAGAGAGTGCTTGAATGACTTCTGGTAATTGGAATTTCAGTAAACCTTGACAGGTCATCTAGCAATATTAGGGAGATATCTGAGTCATTACTCCCTTGACAATCAGCTGACTTTTTTCAGATGACGAAGTCTCTAGATGAGTTTGTGTTTTTTTCCCATGCAGTGGCAAGAATATCTTATTTGAAATGCTTGAGGTGCTTGCTATTTCATGCTCCTATGACTGTTAATGCATACAGAAACACCATAAACCCTGTGGGATGCTTCAAAATATTTGGTTATTTTCACCTTACCTATCTTTTCTGGAGTCTATGCAAGTGTAAGTTACAGTGTAAAAGAAGCCTTTATACGAACAGAGTTATGAGGACAAAGAAATTTTTTGAGGTTGCTATTAAAACAAGCTCAACTCCATCCATGTGTGACCTAGGGGAGCCTCGGTGGGGGTGTTATGTGTTTCCCTGTTAGCATGGCCTGGTCTCAGCTCTGTTACACTCTTTTATGGCTCATGCATTGCCACAGGTGGTGGTAACTCAGGGTCCCTTCCCTGGCTTAGTCCCATCACACATCCTCCTCCAGCCACTCTTCCACTTGTCGGTTTGGTGAGACACCCAGGCCCATGGGGAAACTAGAACTAGAACAATGCTATAGTTTTCTTACAGTGGGATCATTATGTCATCTGTCAAGGTTCAAATTAGCACCACTGTTTTAACTCACTTTAAATGTCATTTTGTGACCTACAAAAGAGGAATGAAAAAGTCTTTTTGCCATTCATTCTTAGCTAAAATTAATTCAAATTAGTATTTCCAGTAATTATAGTTCCCTGTTAGCTCTATCAACAGTGTAATGGCAATTAGTAAAAGAAAAGATATGAAAAGGGAAAGCTTTCAACATTTATTTTAGTCTCCACATTGTGCTGCTATTGGTCAGAGAGTGCACTTCTATACTTTTTGCTTCCAGTCACTTAAGTCAACCATCCTGTACATGGGGGCTAAGAAAATCCATATTGGCAAGTGTTTCAGCCATACAGAAGTAACATGAATCCTAGCAAAACCTCAAGTTTAATGTATTATCCATTTTCTGATCATATTGTTTATAAGCTGAGTTCCTTTTATGTATCCCATATGTGCACTATGTCAAAATGTGTCAAAGCTAATAATGAGTAAGTTCTAATGCAAATATATAGCACTCCTCTACACTATAGAAATATGGGAGATAGGTATAGATGTAGATGATATAGATATAGAGTAGACTATATAGATATATATATATAGATGGAGATATTGGTAGAGATATAGACAAAACAGATATATAGATATATAGCTATATAGACACAGATAGACACCAGTTCAGTGGTATATATGAATAGATCTATATAGGATACCTGTAACAAACACAGTAAGGAGGGATAATTTAATTTTCAATATTTCCTGCCAATGGAAGCATTTTGTTAAAATTCCTGCAATCTCAGGGTGACTACATAAGGTGTAGCTGTTGGTTTTTTTTCAATTAAGCCAGTTATGTTTAAAGGTAATTGAGTAATTGCAGCTAAATTCAGTTTTAGCATTATTCTGAAGATTATTTCAGCTGATTAGCATAACAGGAGTGTCTTGGTCAGCAAAATATATAGGCCTTTATAGCTTACAAACCAAATCTGTTCCACTTTGGAAACTTTTTTTTTTTCTCTTGTTTTGTTGCATGCATAGCTAATGATTACTTATCACTTGGCAATGTGAGGGAGAAAATCTTAGGATTTGATGTCTGTCTTCTAAGTTATTTGCTTTCCTCTTCTCCTCTGCTCAGTCCTTTGCCCTCCCAAGATAGCTTTACAGCAAGACTGGAAACTCCTACTAGCATTGGTAATAGAGAGCAAACTACAATGAAAAGAATTTTGAGAGGTTTGTTTGGTTTTTGCTCAGAGGATTACCTTGTGTACTTCAGCATTTGCCTGGAGTGTCCAGCCTATGCTGGGTACAGCTGAGTAAGTGACAGCAAGGCAGCTCCCATTCCTTGGTCCTAAACCTCTACATTTACTTGGTCCTAAACAGCCTCAGTGGAAATGGCAAAAAACCAGGGCTGCTCTAAACTAATATTTGACTTAGCTGTGATCCCATAGGAGCCATTAGAGTGGACCTACAGCACAGCAGCTCCTGGCTGGCAGGAGTCTGTGAGGGAATAAGCATGTTGAGTGGAGAGTGACCTCCTGGGATGTGAGGGATCCCTAACGGCACTTTTCTGACTGCCCAGGGCTGCATAGATACTATGGTAGTACAAAAGGAACACTTAATGTCAGGCTGCTTGCTTGATTTAAAATCATGACTGTTCTCAGTAGTATTTATCCTAAATTTTTAGTTCCCTAGTCATGTAATGTCTCTTTTGGATGTAGGAGGTGAGCTGTGTCCCAGCATTCTTTGGCTTTTTCTTTGTGGGAAAGGCAAAGGGATTTTTATTCTTTATTGTAAGCATCCTTACTTTGAAGAAAAATGGGAGAAGTGACACCTGGCTGAGATACAAATATGCAGTGGAACAAAAACCTCATTTACTAAGGAAATAGATAATTGCGTAGGAAAGTTCCATAACACCAGAAAATTATTGTGAAATCTTTGCAATGCTTTAATCTAAGAAGTTGAATGATGAAATCAATTTAAAAGTAAAAAGAACATTTTGACAATAAGCTTGAAAAAAAAAATTGAAAAAAATAATGTTGTGTATGAATTAAATAAAAATACACTGCAAAGGTTCCAGCAGCAAACTAGGGTGAAAAAATAGAGATGCATGATTAAAAGAAAAACAATCTTCTTTGTGCTTTAAGTATACATCATAACAAGATCCTAGACAAGTAGTTAAGTTTTCCTGTTGAAAGGAAAGTAGTTAAGTTTATTTTCTTGATAATTTTCACACTTTGGTTTTACTCCATTGGAAATATTCCCTTGGATAACCTGGCACTTCAGGAAGCTGAATGACAATCTTAGTATCTAAGTTTGCTATTAGTTATATGCAATACTATTTGAAGGTTTTGTGACACTGATGTAAGAAAAATCACAAGGCTTTTCTGACAAGAAATGTGTGATATTTGGCATCACTAGGAACAGCTGTACCTTGGCCCTCTCTTCCTAGCTTCCAACCATCTTGAGCATGCTAAGAGTACATCACCTTTCCCAAAATATCTGTATTAGCTTTTCCTACTTCTATGTTTTTTCTCCAAATAATGTCATGAGGCAAGGTTAGTGAAATATGGGATTTCCATCCTCCAGAAACCCTGCTTTGGGATGGGTAGTGGCAGAACCAGGTGTCTACTATATTTAAATATAGTACACATGTTGTGAGGAGACAGTTGTTCCTGATGCAATGGGAATGTGAGTGGTCCAAAGATGCTCCAAAGGCTTGCAACATGGCTGAGGACATCCACCTTTGTGTTGTGCTCTTCTGAGCCACCAAAGAAAGCAGCACAAGGACAGTGTCACAGGGGGACTTATTTGGGAAATGGGAACTGCCTGCTTAAGTCCACCAACTTGCCCATCCTCATCACAAAGACTTTAGTGAAAGACAGATTTTGCTTTTGTTCATAATAAGGATTTAAGTCATTATGTCCCTGGAACCACAAACCTTGATGTCTTTGGATCAAGTCTAGTCTTCAACCAGTTATTAAATCCAGATGCTGTAAAATGTGTGAGAATTTAGACACTGGGCCTCAGTAAATATAGTGAGCTAATCTCAGAAGGAAAGATACTTGTTTCCACAGCTATTTTTTCAAGCCACATACTTTCCTTAAGGTACTGAAATCTAAACTATTAAGACTTAGCTGTTGGCAAGCCATATCCCTTGAATTTCATACCCCACATAATATGCTCAACTGGAAATGAACCAGGCCCTGGAAAGAGCTGGGACTACCATTTCATTCAGAAGTTTAAGTTATCAAAAACCAAATCCAGAGGGAAAATTAACAGGAATATCTCCCTCTCTCAGCCAGGGCATTACTCCTGCTGCATGAGCTATGTCAGCCTGAACTTTCACCAGGCTTTCAGGCACAATTAGCAGGATGATATGGAGGATCTATGGGTAGCCAAAGGATATTCATGTGTTTCTCTCTTGCTGGAATTTATGCCTATGGAATAGCACGAATGAAAATGTAAGCATCACACATAGAGGTGGAAAAGAGAATCAGTGGAAAGGTGCACCAATTAAAACCTTTACAGCTACCAAGGAGTTGTTCAAGAAATAGTGTTTAGTGTTGGCAAGGGGCATTTCTGATCTGTGCTTATACTTCATTTTCCAGTGCTCACTGATAGAAATACGGAGTATAACTGTACTCTGTGCAGGAATCTAGTATGACAAGTTAGGTAGCACAGGCATTTAGTTTCTACAGTAACACTCATAGCTGAGTTTGTGTGAATTCAAAGTGAAAATTAAGGCAAAATTAATGGAATGCCTTGACATATTCCCAGGTATCTGATATATGTCACTGCATGGCTCTCCTCATAACACAAAAATGGTAATTCTAATTATCTTCTTTAACACTATGGGTCATCACGTCATTGCTAGGTTTCATTTGGCTACTCATATTTAAATTAAATCCTGCTATATTGAAGTTACATTGTGAGGGCTAATACCTGCTGTTGAAGCAGTGGTAGAGTAGCAATAGAAAACAAGTTTTCTAGTCTTTAAAAATTCTTTATGCCATAAATAGAAACAATAAGGTACAGCTCAAGGTGAGAATGAGAAAAAATTTGTTTAGAATTTAATTTTATTCATTTACTTCTTCAGAATTTAGGCAGAAATGCTTTGTGAGAATGCAGGTGAATCCTAGCAAAATTGCAAGTGAGAGCATGGCCTTGTGGCCACAGACAATGGGTCACTGTGTCTCAGGAAGGCACAGCAAAAGCAATCCATGACACCCTTAGAACAACAGTATTTGACTACACAGCTGTAAATTGCCCTACATATGCAAAGATGTTGTGTGGAAGCAAGCATAGGAGCCCAGAAGGATTGGCAAACCTCAGGGACCTATATTATAACCACTAAAACCTACTTGTAGCATTTTAATCCTAATTTAATAAGAGGCAGATGAAGTCATGGAGTGAGAAAATATAAAAGATTTCCTAAAAATATTCCATTGATATATCATTAAGCATTCCATATTATAAATGTCTCTTCTGGATCTTTCTATGTCAAGTAAATTATCTGATCACAGCTGATAGTACTTTGTCAGTAATGAAGCAAGAATGCTTCACCAGGTGCCTGCAAGAACAGCTTTCCAATGAGCTTCATTGGTCACAATGGCAAACTGTATCAGCTAAATATTAGTCTTAGTAGGCACAATGGGGCATTAAGGTCTTCTTTTTATCAGATGATGTGTCTACAAACTATGATGTTTTGAAGCCAAGCAATTTCAATACACTGCAGTAGATGTACTAATTAATAGCCATAACACTGTTTGGACTAGGAAATGTTCAAAGGACAGATTTTTTAGAACAGGTTTCAGGCAAAGTCCACTTCAGGTTTCTTTTGTTCCCTGTCGTGGCTCAGGAACATATTCCCCCTGCCTGGAAATGCTCTGTAAATATAGACAGGGAACAGGAAGAGTCCATAGTGCCCCAAAGAAATAAGAACTTAAATCTTTAAGGAAGTCACCACTTTTCTAGCACCAAATTTGCCATATTCTGTTAGATTACTTAGAACAGAAACAGGATATGTTATATGATTAATCTGTGAAATACCAAAGGGGATCTTTAATGCATGATTCTGACCTTTCCAAAACATGCCAGAAAATTGATAATACTCTGATATAGGGTAAAGAGATGTAATTTGGGGAGGAAATAAGCCTATAAATCTGCTTGTTTTATTTTTCTTCCTCTACCTTGCAACTTTTGAAGGAACAACCAGCAAGTGTTCAGAAAGTGCTGACAGCTACTGAAAGGATAGATCCTCCTGGATATGGTATGGTGAAATGCACAAATGTGTATTACAGAAGTAAAAGGATCTTTGCTGATTGGAAAATTTCTGAAAGTTAGATCCTGCCTGGTGCACATGAGTCAAAGTCCAATGTCTTCAGCACAGCTGTTGTAATTAATGTCAGCTTCTTACTAGCAATTAAGGTTACTCTTAATGTTTAAAAATACAAACCACAAAGATTAAAAAAGAAAGATAAAACACCCACTCACACACCCCTCTCAGATTCTACTATGCATCTAATGACACGTTTTTCAATGGCCCTGCAGCAAATTTTTCATTTAAAAGCTGCACAACTCTGGGTCAGACCAGCTTTCACTGTAAGTGCTACAGAAATATAGGACTCTTTTTCACAACAGTTTTGTTTCTCATAGGACTAAGGGACCCACTAGCAGAGATTTGTTATTTTGAGTGTGATAAATTAAATCAGCATTACTATTTAAGGAATTCCTTTTTTAGAAGGCTTATGGCAAGAGCATCAAATTGAGTGGAAAAAAAGATAGCAATCTATTCTGTTGGTATATGAGGTATCATGCAGAATTAACATGAAACTTAGAAGCCAGGGGTTCAGGTGAGAGCAAGTGTAGTCTGAGAGCAGAGTGATAGATGTTTATCTTTGGGGCAGTGAGGGAGCGCCCACACATCACTGGCTTCTCATTTCTGTCTCTGTTTCAAGTAGATGATCAAACTCGATGAAACATCATGAAGACCTGAATTTGTCATGTTATTGCTAATGATACATTTGTACAAGGGATGAAGAATGACTTCTCACTTCACAAACAATCCTTGTGACCCAGCCCACATTTCTTAAAGCTTTGTATCAGACTGCCAGGAATACTCCCTTATTTTGCTTTCTCCTTTCTAGTAGTCCATGAGTATTTCCTAAAACACAGGTGGGTAGATGAGCTTTCTTCATCTAATTAAAGTGAAAAATCTCAGCTAGTCTCCTGTTTTCTTCCTTTCTCTTTTTCTAATTCAGAGAAAACTACTACTGTTTAGTCATAAGGCGTTGACATTTTCCTAGTCCAAATTCCATATTGTTAAATCTGGATAACGCAGGCATATTTAAGACAAGCATATTAAGTGAGATGAAGCTTCATCTGTCCATCTTACTCAGTTTAACATCATCCAGGATTCAAAATATTATTTCCAGAAGGCTGAATATGTGCCAGTGTTACTGAGGTTGCTTGCCCAGGAGCAGGCTGATGTGTTTAACGTAAGAATCTCCTCTTGTGCAATGAAAATTAGCTTTGTACCTGTCAAAATAAATTATTATTACTGTTATAAACATGTTATCTTGCTGGAGAACACAGAGGAAGAAGGAGTCCTGGTAATCCCCCACAGATCAAAACAGATACAGGTTTTGGGTCTTACTTTCTTATCAATAAGAAACTCCTTGTTATGTTGCAAGCAGATCTGAAAAAATGCCCATAGATGATTGGCTGTATTTCTAAGTACTGCATACTAACAAAATTTTACCTTTCACTCAGACATAAGGTATATAAACAATTTTAAATCTTACTAGATTTGCTTCTCTTGGTTGTGAACTTGTTCTGGCATACTTGCCAAATTTAGTAAGTACTTAAATATTTAACTAAAACTTCTAGTTGAAGTTGCTCTATGTTTGACACTAAAAAACCTGTGGTCTTGGAGAATTAATTGCCTATGAATTAAGCAAAGGAACAACAGATTAAGGCAGTAAGATACAGAAGAATTGGGGTTTATATATTGCTTTTCTCCTTTAAGGTGGAAATAAGAATGGATTTTATCTTGAATGGATTTTATCTTTTTAAGCTTTTCTTCCAACTTCAAGAAAGTATAAATCTTACAATGTGGAATTAGGAAAAGTGTGTTTCCCTTAAAAAATACAACTATGACTTGCCCAAACCCGGAGCTGCACAGAATGAAATCTTCAGCATTACAAGCAGAGTAGAAGGGTTGGATCTCCAAAATACTGCCTTTCAGTGCATCAGTTCTTTTTTGTGAGAAGGCAGAGATATGCTGTAGTGATATGTTTCTTTGCTTTACCCACAAGCCCCCCACCTGATATTTAGTATTAGTATTTTTTTTAAATTTTCTTCTACTTTTATTTTTTAGTAAGACACAAAGATATTAGTATCACCATGCCAGAGGACTGTGCTTGTATGTTGGCTTACACAATATTGTATCCCAAGAAAGACAGCAGTCTGAATATTCATGTTGAGAGAGCTTATGCACAACATGTGACCTTTTTTTTTAATAAACTTTTTAAAAACTAGCAAAAGGTATGAATATGAAGTCGTTTGGAGCACAGGTAAGCATACAAGCAGCAAGAGGTAAACATGCAAGCAGCAAGATGGAGCATTTTCCTCCCTTCACCTTTTCAAAAATCCAGGAATCCTGAGAGATTTTCTTTACAACCTCACCTGTCTTGTAGATCTGCTTAGCTGGACTTGTCTGGGAATTGTCTTGATGTAAAGATGGAATTTGCCCGGTGAATCTAGAACTTGGTCAGTAAATTGTGGGCTATGTGTGTGCTGCTTCCTGCTACTTTTGTTCTCTCAAGCAATCTTGGTGGGGAAAGCCTGTGTTTCTTTATAGAGAGCTGTCATAGTCTCACAGCTTCATGCAGCTGCAAATCATGTGCGAATGAACGGCTCTGCAAACACCAAGAACTGTCAGATGCTGAGAATATGTATGTAAGTTTATTACCTATATTGAGGAGCAGTGTTGAAAGCACTTCCTAAAAGCTTGAAGCGGTCATTAAGCAGACATGAAGGCCATGTTGTTCCAAAACTCCACAGTCAGTAAACAGGAATGGTTTTGAAGCATCAGGGTGCTTAATGATGTTGTAGACTTTAATAAAAATACTTGAATGAGCCAGGAACTCGTTGGAAGACACTGAACTGTACTGTTCGAGACCTAAACTTTCATCCATCTTCAAATATGATCAGTAAAAAAAGGTAACACTTCAGATCCCAGTCTCAGAAATCATGTGCCTCTTCTTCCAACACCATAGGTTAAACACCACTGACTACTGCAATTTCGTGACTAGAGTTTGCAATCTACTTATACACACACAAAGACTGACACCAAAAGGCAACTGAGTCCAGTTTTGCAACTGAGTGATTACAGCCCCCATCTTAAATCCCACTCAAGCCTGGATGGTACCTTAAACAACCAGTAAAACACAAAAGTCAGCACAAAACTTTTAAATTTGTTGATTAAAGGATGTCAACAACCTTGCTTAACAAGGCATGTAGAGTTATAAATATTTGTATGCTTGTGTACATGTGTGCATATACATGTTCTTTCAAACAGTCCATTAATCATTTAGGCCAGGTGTAACAAGTGGCATATAAAAATGCAATATTTAGAATAATGATTTTTTAAATATCTCAAATCCATTCTGAAGGTGCATGAGTTTTATGAGTCCTCATGCTAATGGGAGGCTGTGGGAAGCATGCTGAAGGAGCTTATATTCTAGATGGACAATTGTTGCTTTCTCAGTGTGTATGTGAAAAAATAGCAATATATTCACCTGAAAAACAGAGATAATTTTTTAATCTTTTATTTCATGAACTAGAATGAACTGGACCTGTGATTAAATCTCAAGTGAGGCAAGAGCTTGACCTTGCACAATACAAAAAAGTTCCTGAAAGTTCTTGTAGTGATGAGCTCAGATTGATCAGAAATTGCCCCAGATTCTTCTATACCTCTCCCAGACTAAAAATCTTCTTGTCTTGTTTCCACGTGGTTTCAGTTTTTGATAATAACATGCCTCTCTGTATTCACACAGATCTCCAAGGGCAATTTCAGCACGTTTGTAAGATTAAACAAAAAATGTCAACTAACATCTGTTCCTGTATGAACTTATAAATATGAGAATAATCAATAGTCAGGTACACAGAGTTATAAATGTCACAGCTCCACACTCATGGCTCTCAGACTCCTAATGGGGGAGTTTACAAAGATCAAACCTTTTAATGCCCCAAACAACTGGGAATATACTGCCTGTGTTGCCAAGAATACTAAACAAACTGGCAATTTCAGTGTTGTAAGAGGTTTTCAGTGATTTGTCAATTTTTTTATTTGTTAATGAATTGATGGTTAAAAAAATGAATAAACAACTCTAGATACTTCTCCTCAGAAACACTAATGAAATTTAAGCTGTTCCCTGAAGAAGTACCTTCTGAAGCCTTTCTTTGATTAGCAATTAGGAAGTATGCTAAACTGCGTTAATAGGAATAAGCTTGCAAAATTACCAACTATACAAAGCTTTTATTTTTTTGAAGTAGTGGAAATGCCAAGATTGGAGTAATGCTTAGTTTACCATAGGGCAACAGGATGATCCTATTGGTCAGTCAAGTGAAATTTGTCACAGATAAAATAAACAGAAAAGATGGTAGAGGAATCATTTAATAAAGAATTAAAAGTGAAGGGTGTGATTAATGTCAATTAAGATCATATGCAGATACAATATACTAGAGACTTTATATGGGACAAGATAATACCACAGCTAAAAATTCTGCACATGTAATTAAAAAACAATTTAACTTACAGATCGCAGAAAGAAATTTTTAATAAAAGTAAGAATCAAAGCGGAATATTTCTAACAGAATTTGCCAGAGATTGCAATTGTCTGCTGGAAAATAGCTTTGTCATAATTCAGGAAAAAAAATGGCACTAAAATTGTTTTAATTCTGCCTTGGAAATTCTGTGTTACAAAAGGCAAGTACCATCAAGAGGGCAAAGTAATCTCTTCAGCCTCACATAACTGCAGGTCTCAAGTAAGCTAAACCTGGTACAAGTAAATTCAAAGAGAAAATAAGACAGATATTTTCAAGAAAGCAAATTAAAAAATATTAAAGCAACCAGTCAAAAAAGGACAATTTTTCAACAACAACAAAAAATACACTCAATAAAGAATAAATAAATATAAATAATAATGAAAAATTATCTGTGGTATACAGAAAGCCAGGATAATATTTCTAATGATCCTGTTAGCTTCCAAATCCGTAACTCTAGTCATTTGTTTTCTGTCTCTATACAGAGGCAGCTTTTTCTTTCCTTTAAATAGACCTAATTTTTTATTTTACATCTTTTTCCCTCAGACTGGAAGTTAAACTCCTGGAAGTCTTCCTGGAAGGTATAGGAGACCAATTTTTACTCATTTGAAAAACGGGGAAAGAGGGATGTCTCATTTTGCAGAATCAAGGTCACTCAGTGTATAAAAAAACTACATAATGGTATTGGTTTCATTTTGTAGCAATAGAATTCATGGCATTTATGGCTGTGCAATCAGCATTCTTTTTCTCACAAAACTGAAATATTTGCAATGTTTTCTAACCTCAATTCAGCTTTGCATTACATTTCATATAATATGTATCGCTATGTTTCCAGAAAAATTCAAAAGCTGTAACAACAAAAAGGAAAAAGAAAAATCACATTAATTGGAACAGCTGCTCTTTAGTTCTAGAAAAAAAGAAAAAACATGAATAAAGCTACTACAAAGTGTATTTTACTCTTAGATCATTTGATCTTTTATGATCAGTTGCTCTGTACTTCCCTGTGATAATGAATACCTAGTCTACCTTTGCTGCTCATTGAAAGTTTCAAGAAAGTTGAGAAATAACTTGTGCATCCCTATTTGACTTTTCTTGTAGAGAGCTCCACTGTTCCTGTCTGTAACAATATTTATGTTGGTGTGGAGCAATTCAGGATCAAGGTCCCTGAAGAGCTTATGCATGTAACTATTGCAAAGTCAGTACAACCCTTTTTAAGTCTGCCAAGAAAAGCTACATGCATGTATTAAAATTTCTTCCAATACACTTTCCCTTACTTCCATCTCTTCATTATCATTATTTATACATAACTTATATAACAGTAGCAGAATTACATCCTCTATTTGAGAGAAGTATTTATGTGCACACATCCAGGACATTTTAACTCAGTATTTTTGCTGAATATCTAAGTTATTATTATTGTATGCATGCCTTTCATTTACTTAAGGGTGTTGTTTGTTTTTCTTTAAATATAGATGTTAGTGGCAGGAAATAGAAAACAGTCAGACCAAGGGTTTTCTGGAGTGGAATTAATTTCTTCCTTCCTGTATGTAGTGTTTTTGGACTAGACAGGAACTGAAGGTCTCCAGAGCATAATTTTCTTTGTTGGCTGGACACAGAAAGCTGAAAAATTAATATAATGTCTTTGAGTTACAACCCACTTAGATTGCTCTGAGCCACAAATACAAAATGTTTATGTTATTTATTTATGGTCAACAAACATAACCCCCCCACACCAAAAGCTGCATGTTTAAGCTGGCCTAGAACAACTTAGAAAATAAATTACCATTGCTTTATCAGTTTCAATATGGTAAGGCTGTCTTTCTATGGCCTACACATTTTACCCTGAAATTTCTTGGCTTTAGCTACTCAGAACACATTCTCCTAAGAAAACAATAAAGCTTTCTAGTCTGAGCCACAGTCTCCCACTGCTGCCTCAGGACCCTGGATGGCCTCTCTTACTGCCACTGACCAGTACTGTATTTCATGGGCTAACATCCACCAGGAATATATGGAGCACCTGAGAAGAATCACAGTAGACAGAACAAAATATTACATCCAGCAGAAAGTGCAGGACTAATTTTGATCACACCTAAACATTTAGCTAACACAATCTCTATAAATCACTTCTGTGAAAAGCCTTTCTTATCTGTCCCTCACTAGACAGAAGTGCAACTATTTCACTAAAATATACTTTCTCCTTTTGACATTCTTTGATGGAATGCAATGTCCTTTTCTCCATACGTACTATGATGATCAGTAAATGATGTTCTTCCTTTACAAAAGAGGCCTTAAAAAAAATTATGCTTAAAGTATCAGGGTATTAATTGCCATTTGAACATGATATATTTTTTCCTAGAAATTTTCTCCTAAGGACTTCTGCTATGTATTCCATAAAGGGTTCAAGATTGAAATAGGCTGATCATATGGGAAATTTAAGTCAGTGATGGAAGTTTAGCAAAAAAGGAACAATAATGTACTAAAATAAAATTAAGAATTTGTGAGAGATTATTATTTAAATTAATTTTATTATAAATACCTGCAAATATGAAGATTAATTTAGATTTTTCAGAATCAGCTTTTACATTGGAAGTGAAGAGAAAAGTTACTTACAACTCCTCAGGAACAATGAAAATTTCATGGATAACATAATATATAGCAACACAAAACTGGTCTAAAATGTATGAGCTAATCCAGCATTAATTGCATTTGCAAGTATTGTACTCATCATAATAATCACAAAAGAGTTTTTCTCCTCCATCACCTTTAGTGTTCCACAACTGTGCTCATCACACAGAGGTTTTGATGCACCCATGGTTCCTCCAAGCCCTTCTACAGGTAACATTGCTGCTGTAACCTAAAGAGAGTTTTTAAAAAGTAAACCCACTTTTTTTTAGTTTTTCACTGCTTCAACCTTGTGATGCATCTCAGGGCCCAGGAAAGAAGCTATTCAGCAGGAATGGGCCCAGTGCTGAAGAACAAGAAACATGAAAGAAAGGTTCTGTTTTGAAATCCCATTTCTGTGGAGCTGATCCAGAACTATCAGTATGTTCCTCTACCTTTTTGGGGCTCCCCAGCCTACAGTTTTATGCTAAAGCTGTTATCTTGAACCAATTTTTTTGAATAACAGAGCAAATAAGTTTTCTTTTAAAATCCATATGAAAGGAACTGCCTGTTTTCCAACACTAAGACATAATGGATTGTATGATTACCTGCAGAGGAAAAGAGCTGTATCAACCAGAAGGTGGCTAAACCCACAGCTCAGATCAGGTGAAAGAGTGGCCTGCAGCTAAGTGACCGGCTTCTCTTAAAATTGTGCTTTCCTGAAAAAGCAGGATAGTTGAAAATTCATTGGAATAGGGAAAGGGAAAACAGGGAAAACCATAATGTCTCTGCAGCCTGATGGCCAGTGTATTCGGCTAGAGGACACATTTTGCTTTTCTTAGGATATTAACATAGAAAGCAGGAAAGTTGCAGTTATTTCTAAAAAGAAGGAAATCTTGTTTCAAAAGTGGAGGTCTTATTTTTACAATGCTTATAATTATGTATATCATCTCTGGTCTTAAAAATATGTCTTTTGAGATGAAGAGCATTGTGTTTATATTCACATTCAGAAATAAAAATATAGTGATATAATAGTTGAAGTAGTACAATAAAAATGCAAAGGAAGACCCTAAACAGTTTTGGGTTTAGGTTCACACCTTTCCCCACTTTAGGGCAAGAATCAGTGTCAGCTGGACTACTACTTACATAAGACCTACCAGTGGAGATTAAATCAAGTGTCTGGGAAAAGGAAGCTGTAAATCTTGGTAGCTCAATTGAAAGTCACTACTTGTACCTCTGGTAGTTTTAACTGGTTGCATTTTCTGTGCTTCAGACAAACCACTGTTCATTAGTTTATGTGAGTAAGCTGTTGAGCAGTCCATGTGTTTTCTTGCTACAAGCAGGAGTGATTCAAAGCAGGAAGGGAACTTGAACTGAAAACATGATGGGGCAGAGGAAAGATGTCTGTTACCTCTGAAGTCTGAAAATTAACAGGGTTTTATTTTGTCACCTAGACTTGGGGACAAACAAGCTGGTTTGTGGTAGAAGGCTATGAGCTTGGGTAGGTTTTTTTGTATCCTGTAAATCCTAATCTTGCCTCTCCTAATATTTATGTCAAAATTATCGCAAAAGCAGAATGGTGTTTTTAAAGGCATGCATAGCATAGGCTTCAGAATAGTAAAATCTCTGTCTCAGGTATCTTAGATTAGTTGCACGTGTTTTCTACATGTTAAAACACATAACCTTAAAGGCTAGTTACTTCTGCTTTTAACCTGTCACCAGCCTGAGAGGTGTGCTTCTCTGGGGGTTAGAAACTTTCTTCTGTAATCATGTAGTACCAGCTTCTGTTTTCATGGGAGGATGAGAAGATTTGTTAGTAAAAATCCATGCAGGACTTTGAAAGTGTAAATGTATGTTTAAATGGCCAGAACTTCAATTGGTCAGAACAGCCACAGTCTCCTTTTCAAATGAAATGTTGCCTCTGTTTTTCATATCCAGCCAGTGTTGTTTTGCTGCAAGTGCGTCAAGATGCACAAGATTCAATATATGTGTAGAAAAACATGATGTAGATTTAAGACTAGATCCAAGGTGACTATTTGGATCTATTTATATTTCTAAGTGGGTGCACAACTTTATGAGGTAAGGATATCCCTTGTCCTTGATGTTATTTGATTTAGCCTTAAGCATTTTGTCTGAATGAAAATTGTTCATTTACAAATGAATTTCAGAGGAGTCTTGTGATTTGCATATTAAAAAACACCCACAACCCTTTTTTCTCCTGCTAACAGGCATGACTACACATCGTAGGATGAGATTAATTAATGTATCCTTGAGTTACCTTATAATACTTAGTAGAAAGAAATAAAATCCATTTTTAAAACTGAAACCCCAAACGTCATAAAAATACACAAAAATCACACCCCTGCCCTCCCCAAATAAGTGTTTTTGAAACCATAAGTGACATTTTTAAAAACTAATCCTTTACACTTAATACTGGTACCTCATGAGATATCTATTAATATTAAGACACAACCCTTCCACCATTTGAAATGAAATTTGCTCTTTTTTTTTGCCTGTTACTGATACCAGTAGAAATATCGAAATTAAGAGGTAAATAGGTCACTTGAAAATGTATTCATAAAATTCACTTATACAGTAATGATGGTATTCTCCCATCAGGCTCGCTGCTGTCTTCACCTTTGTTATACGTATCTTTTTCTTTGGTGTTATGTGGAATGGAAAAGGTACACATCATTTGAGCATTGCAAAGAAAAAGCAGAAAGCAGCAGGAGAGTCATGCTTTGTGTATCTTAATGCAAACTCTGCTTTCCTAGAAATTGATCTGTTTTCACAGTTTTTCATACAGGACAGTTTTTCAACTAATTTGAAATATTAATATTGAATAATTAGTACCAAATGTCTAACTTAGTCCTTTTCTGACATTCTCTTCCTCTTCATAGCTTTTGATGGTTGGATTTCTTCATCCATCCATGCTGTGGAGACATCATTAATTCTCTGTAACCCATGCTGAATATCTCTAGACAACCTTTCCATAGATTTTGCACCATATTTTGAAATTTATTCTAGTGATGCTGTGACTCTGACTTGCATATCAATGCTTTTATTTTCTTACTAAGAGAAATTGTTCACAGTGTTTAAAACATTAAAACTGCTTTAAAATTTGGATGAATAACTTTATGGGGAAGAAGTTTCTTCTCCATCTCAAATTCCAATTCAAGAACTGTTCCTGAGAATTTCACTCAAATAATTCATGACAGCTCTGACAAGAAGATTCACCATTATCACCTACATCATAGAACAATAGAAACACATTTTATCATCTCATTTTTTTTCTGTTGTTTGTCTATCACATAGATCTGTTTTATTTGCAGCTGACAAGGAGGAAAAAAAAAAAAAAACAAAAACCAAAACTTGAGTAACTCAGATTTTCCAAGAGAAAGAGAAAAGGAAGGTGAAATAAAATTGCTGTGTTAGTGGTCCAGTGGTCATAGCTCTTTCAGAACATATGTGCAGCAAAATCAAACCTCTCAATATTGCAAAAGAATAAGGAGGAAGGTCAGGTGTTTAATGAGTGAGGTAAAAGGAAGCAGTGCAGGTGGTGAGAGACACTAAGGGAACTATTAAACAGATGGATTCATAACGTGGGTTAATACAATTCTACAATATTATAGAAAAGATTCTCTGCTGCACACTGTGATTTTCAGTTTTTGAAATCAGGAAATGAAAGGCTAAGAAAGGATGTATCTATAAATAAACCAGGACTGTTATTACTGGGGAGGATAAAGAGCTATTACAGTTAAAAGGCAACACTGGCACAGCTATGAATGATTATAAACTTGAGCCGAATACATCTAGTCTGAGAATTAGAATAGTTTTTCTAACCATCAGTGTAGTGGAACCACTTCTTAGTGTGAGCACCAGAAACATAAGCCTGAGCTAGATTTTACAAGAAACTGTAGTAAATGCATTTCTGGGATTATAATCCCCAAAAGAGGATTAGACTTGATGATGTGAGGAATACCCTTTGAATCCTTAACTTTTTATTAAAAAAAAAAATAGTGGAGATACTTCCTGTGACCACATGAGAAGAGCTCTGGATAGGCAAATTCTGTGGAATAGTTACAGGAAAAAAATTTATTCTGTTCTTTTCCAGCTAAATCCTAGAAGATTTTAAATTTATGCCATTGTTATTAATTAAGGTCAATTCTTAAAATTCAAGTCTGATGGAATCCTGTAATCCTTTCTGAGTGCTTAATGACCATCTCCAGTGCTTGTCATGTCAAGTGCCAGCCGAGTGCCCTTGTGGTGGCAGAGGTCATCCCCTTTTGTGGTTTCGTTGTAAAAGTGAAGTCATCAGGTGATTTGTAAGGAGATGCAGGAGGAGGAGTTGGAATCTCCCTAGAGCCTCCCACTATATGGTGGGAAATGATAGTGAAAGCAGAGGCAGACTTGTCTCGGGGGTTCAGAGCAATAGGGAAAGCAGCAGTCAAAGGTCACAAGGAAGGGAAGAGAGTCGGTGTCATTAAGCAGTGCAAAAGGTTTCGCACAGGGATTGGAATCTTCATCCTTAGAGATTTTCAAAACTAAGATGAACAAGGCCATGAACAAACATGTATAATTTTGGAATTATCTCCACTCTGAGTGGGAGTTAGAGGTTCCTTTCAGACTACATGTTTTTGATTGACACTGAAAACTGTTCACAAATTATTCTCTACTATGATTTTTCCAAGTATGGGTGTACTTCAGATGCCTAATTTAAAACATGTAAGAATATTTCTAGATGCACATTTAAAATGCCACTTTTGCAAACCTTTCCTCTTGCCCATTAGGTCTAGTAATTTTCTATCTGCTAAGTAAACATTTTCCTGCAGATAATTCAGCTAAGAGGCATGCATTAGAAGAACTTTTTGGCTGAGTTTACTAAGATTGCACAAAATAAGCTTCTTGGTGACTTTAAGTTTTGTTTATCTTCTTTGATGGTGTTCAGAGTGTTTTTGAAAGTTACAAAAATACTCAGTCTCCACATTACTAGTCAGGTGCAAGACAGCTGCTGAAGTACTTGAAAAACTAGTATCCTAATTAATGAGTATGTTAACTCATTTCAGTGTTAGATATGATGATATGTCAAAAAAACCTCCACAAAACCAAGTCCACAAGAATCTCAACTTTTGAGAAAAAGGCTAGTTGGTTTCTTTTTAATGAAAGGAGGTTATGACACTAGCAACTACTTTTCTAGGAGTACCTTGCCAAAAAGTCTTCCCTTTTCCTTCTTCTGCCTCCATGCTTCTCATATCATGGCAAACCCATTTTTATGAATTACTCTTGTGTCTCTTAGTAATACTTCTAAAACCACATTGGGTTTGAAGTTTAAGATTGTGCAAAATGATAGATATAAATAATAAAGTGTGAGAAAGGAATGTGTCTAGGTTATCCAAAATGTTGTCACTACTTGTCACTACAAAGGTATGTGTACTGTAAGTACTTTAAGTGTGTTGCAATAACTTACATTTCTCCTCCCCTCAAGAAAAATCTACCCACCTGCTTTTGTGGAAGTTAAAATCAGATTTTGAATGTGGTGAGTACCATATTCCAGTGATTTCACATTTCATTTGTATTTCCTTGGATGCACACAAGTTAATTGCAATTGCCTCATGATGGTTTATCAGTTACTGTTCTCTTCCTAACTGCTCTAAACAGTGCAAACCTGGCAAATGGGTACATTACTGGGCATTGTGAGATTTATTTTCTCTGCTACTTAACTCACAAAAAGGAAAGTACTCCCTCAAAGTAAAGTCATCCCACTTTATTTACCATCAAATCAGGTAGTGAACTAGGTCTGTTGCCTTTTAAAACCTGATTTCTTCACAATTTCAATAAAGTTACTAGATTGAAAAAAGTAATATGGAAAAGTAATATAAACAGAATTTCTTCAAATTGCAAAAATCCAAGAAATTTCCATGTATTTATCTGTATTTCAGAAGGAAAAGCTACAGCCTACACAAAGTGAGTATTAACCAGCAGCAATTGTTGCAAGCAAAATTTTCCTTGCCACCTGCTCAGGGTTAGAATCCATGTCATTTAGCTTGATATTGTCCAAAACTTGACATTGCTGTTACTTTGTAGGTATGAAATTTTGTACATGTTTGAAGAAATGAAATTAAGGAAGGTATTATTAAATTATACTGAATGTTTCTGAGAGTATCTCAGTGAGATCAAAGAAAATTGAAAGTAGGTTTTGTCTCCATTCTCTGTATGTCAGGATCAGTAATGGAAACTAAAGGAGTAAATGGATTAAGGTATTGAAAATGGGATGATGTAATTTTCTGAACTCAGTAACCTGCTTCTCCTTTCACCATCCAGATGTATCTACTGAAACTTCGATCAATTCCCTTTGGAGTGTGCAGAATATGGATTTCACCATGCTCTTCTGCAATTTGCTTTTGTGTTTAGATGCACTTTAATGCCAAAAATCATTTAATGACTTGCAGAATGCCAAAAATAAACCTTCAACCATTTCAATTGTGCAAGAAATTCTGCTAAGTTAATTTGAAGCCAAATTATCTAAACATTCAAAATATGCTTCCCGTTTCAATTTTGCTTTTCCATGTTAAAAATTAGATTAAAAAATAACAACATGGTGCTTGTATATTAACTATATAGTTCTATGGGTGGTCTCATAGAATCATAAATCACAGAATCTTTTAGATTGGAAAAGGCCTTGGAGATCTGCAAGTCCAACCCTCAACCCTGCCAAGTCTACCATTAAACCATGTTGCCCAATGTCATATCTGCACATCTTTTAATTAGCTCCTGGAATGGTAACACAACCACTTCCCTGGGCAGCCTGTTCCAGTGCCTGAAAGCCCTTTCTGTGAAGAAATTTTTCCTAATATCAGATTGAAACCTCCCCTGGTGCAATTGAGGCAATTTGTTACTTGGGAGAAGAGGCTAACCACTGAGCAAAGATCTCTGTCCTCTTTGAGACGTGTGTACCTCACATGTTGCCAACAGACCTGGTGCCACAAAAACTGAATTGCCATCAAAAAAGTGTCATACAGTAGGTCTCAGCTAAGCTTAACTATATATATTCCAATAAAGTTACTGTATGGATTAAATGCCTCTCCAATTTCCTTTGATCCCACTGATAAATTCGTCTTGTGGTTTGCAAAAAAAAAATGTTAAGTACAACCTGTAACTGTAAAGTGACAGAGTGCACACCCTAACTCTGTGTTGCTCTTTTTGAATGGGAACAGTGGTAGCACCTCACAGCCTGATCCATACAAATGCTTATGTTCACGTATCGGCTACGCGCACGTAAGAGTTACTTAGATTAACATTCATGGAGACATTGATTCCAGCAGAGAGATAACCATGTCTCAGCCAACTGTGAGAGAACTGTTTTATCTTGAGAGTACATCCTTAGTCTCTCTCCTCGACCAAACTGATATTTAATTACATATGAGTAGGTATTTAACAACCCAAGGAGTTTTACTGATAAATAAGCTGAGAGACTTAAGTTCTTAAGAGTTGTTTTAATAGAAAAGTATAGAACACAAATGTTACAGGCCTCAATCACTAAAGTAACAATAATTTTACTCTTTTCCATTGCATTTGTTGGCACCAGGGCACCTTTGACAAATCTCATTACCTAATTGCTCCTCAGGTACTTAAATCTCTTAATAAATCTGGCCCCCAAGATCCCATCATGACCACAAAATCCATCAGGAGGTGAGTATATAATTGTTATTACTGCTTAACTTGTCTTTGTTATAAGGATCCTTCTTATGTATCTTTAAAAAGAGAATAAATTTTACTTTGATTGATACTCTGAAATTTTTGTAAATCTACTCTTGTGATTTGAGTCTTAGTTTTTGTAGTTACACACTTCAGATGTTTCTAGTTAGCTTGATGGACATGGATTTGAAGTTTCAGCAAGATCATATTCAACACATGAATAAAAGGAATAGGTTTACTTGAGATTAATTTTCTGTTTCTAGTAGACTTATTAGTAGATTATTGTGCAATAAGAAGAATGAGTTCAGTCTTGACTAGTTAAAAGTTTTGATTAAGCATACATTATGCAAAAAAAAAAAGAATTAAAAGGACATTATTCTAAAATAAAAGTAATTGAATCATGGAGTTAAAGGAAGTAAATTGATAAGCAGCCAAACGAACACAGAAATAATATATTTTTAATCAATAAATGAAAGTGAAAAATAAATACTACATACTTGTGGGATGAGAACTCAAAATTTCACTTCTCTCAGTAAATTTTATTGTACAAAATTAAGCTTACATTGAGCAATTAACTGCAGAGGAAATACTGTATTACACATCTGTTTTTTAAAAAAGACCGAAAACCCAACCAAAAACAAGACCAAGAAACCAGCACTGGTACAAATAAAAAGTGCATGTTATTCCCTGAATAATTCATATAAAAATTAATCCACCAATTCAAGGTGTTTCCCAGCCATTTTAACACACCTCCTGTCTGCACTGAAGTGGTCTGATCAATTCCAAGTCAGTGCCTCTGTGTACTCCTGATCCTCCCTGAGGAAGGACTGAACAACATGAGCTCTCATGCAGGCTGTCACTTTCCCCTCGCCATGTGGGTACAACACTCTCAGTCTGATTTGAATTCCTAGGAAGACTTCATAGCTTCAGAATCGTTGTGGTGCCTTCAGGTTGTTCAGACCCTCCATCTGTGCATCAGACTCACGTGCCCAGCATTAAGGAATTTCTGTCTTCTCCACAGATCACCATACTAAATTTATGATGCCATCACTTGGAAGCCACCCAATTTCACTGATCTTTGTGTTGCAGTCTTCTAGTTTTCCAGAATAATTTTTTTTCTGACTTCAGATCCTAAATCCCTAAATTAGGAAACCTATTACCCATATGGTAAATACTTTTAATGAAACAGCAGATAGATTTTAGAAAGCTGTCAAGGTTTTCATGTCCTACAAACAACGTCTTAGTGTTTTACAGTACTCAAGATTCATTCACCATGAAAATCAAATCTGCCAACATGCACACTGAAGTTTTAACTTAGTTAACTGAACCAAGAATGAACTCCTGCTTTGCAAAGATCAGATCAGTGCCCCTGGTGGCCAGTCACAATTCAATATACTTAGGATGTACCCTAATTTTCCATCTGACTATGCAAGAACATCCAAGTTAACCTGTTCAGATTTTGACAGCTCAGTATGCATTGTCACATCTAATCATATACGAATTCTTCTAGCCTATTTTATAAGACTGTGGGATTATTAAGGGCAAACAGAAAACACACTGAATACATAAAGCTATGAATTTATTGCTTGTACAAATGAAATTTTAAAAATATAATGATCAAGATATTATTAGAGATGATATATTAATAAAAAAATAAATTAAACACTGTGACAGAAAATGATTCAAAATAATAAAAGTAAAATTCGTATACAATGTGCACATAATTATTTCCTGATATCTGTGCCTTTCTTTCATCTTATGCAAGCCCTTTCATTGCTCTTAGGGTCCTAATTTTGGCAGTGTCCATTTGATGGTGGTAATGGAGTCATCACCATCCTATGTCCTTTGCCATGTACAAATATATGAGTCCATATTTGTGGTCTCGTGTCCCTCAGAAATAACTTTGGGTAATTATTATCTTTGGTAATATGTTTTTTACAATTTGCTTTCTCTTCATTGGTTTGTGAGTTCACGTTACTTCCAGTGTACTATGTATGGTAGTTCTCATGTAGCTGCTCAAATTCACTCTTTGTTCTGTTTCTCCCAACCCTATCCTGAGCACTGGTGGGATGTGATAGTCAAGAGGCCTCCAGTGCCAGCCTGTGCCCCTACCTGTGTACCATGTTCTCTGCTCCCACTTCTCAAGCCCTCACCTATGATAGATACCATGACTCTCTTTGTCCACCATTTGTCTTTATACTGACCTCATAAATCTCTTTATTATTATTCTGTGAAGAATACATTGTTTTATACTGTGAAGAAAAGTAAAAGAAAGTGGATATAGCCATAAGAAAAGTTGCTGTCATAGATAAAACAAGAATGAACAAAGCTCCAGGTGGGTCAAAGCAAGTTCAGGTGAAGCAAGCACTGCAAGCCTCAGTGCTGGAGCCTTGCTGACTCAGTGCAAAGCTTGGGTCTGTTGCCAGCAGTGCCACTACTGGCGATGCAGAGCTGCAGGACAACTGACAGTCACAGCTGAAAACAGAAACCCTCACCCATACGTGTGATATAAATACTGTCCAGCTACAGAGTAGGATCACACCTTGCTGACCTGACCAAAACAGAGGGCAATTTGGGAAATTCTTATTGGAGAAGTATTGTAATTTCAAGTAAATCTGACATAATATTTGTAATGAGTCCTACCAAGATATCAAAGCCAATATCAAAGCTAGTTCATATTTACTAGGGGCAGTTGGACAACAAACTCTGGCAAAGTTTAAGTCCTTTAAGTTAGTCTATATATTGACACTTTAAAAAATTGTATACATTTATTCAGCATCACTAAGTTTCTACCTTGTAATTTGTCTGAAATGAAAGGGGACCCAGGCTGGTTCCACTGGATTTATTTCAGAAATAAACTAAAGTTGTTGCATATGTCTAAGGGAACCCTACACAGATGACAGTCACTGTATCCTTTTTTCAAAATATTTTGTAAATTGTAACTGGTTTTCTCACGTGTTTCAGTGACAACCCAAAGGCCATTAGAGCATTCCCAACTTCCATTAAACTCAGAAGCTTTCATGTTAATGATTCAGCAAAACCTTCATTATTTTCACCTTCATGAGTCCTCACAGGTTGTTTACACCTTGAGTGCAAAGGTAGTGGAAGGTACACGTAATCTTGATTTGCTCAGCATGACTGTTATAATCTATGGTCTAACATTTGTTAAGATATTGCTTCTGCTGAGTTATTCAGCAAACATTAGGTATTTAATTGTCATAATAAATAAAAAATGTAACTTTTCAGAGTTAATTCGTGGTAACTTGGGGCTGTGGAGTCTGGAAGGATATTTTTAGGAGTGAAGATCTAATATCATATTGCCATTCATTTTTTGTACATGAAAATACCTTTTTTCCCCTCATTTTCCTCCTAGCTGTATGCCTATTATAGTAATAAATAACAAAATAAGCCCCTTGATGGTGATAATGGAAACTATATCTACGCAGAGATGAATCAAGTACTCTGTAGGTAATCTCTTTACATTCACAGTGGAATGTATTTGGACAGGTTCACCATTCTGCATAGATGTTAACCCGTTCATAAGGGTACTTATGACACTAGCTACATTTATAAGGACACCAACTAACATTAACTTTTAGTGCATTAAAAGTAGAAAATTAAGAAATTCAAACCCGACCAGTGATGAAATCGATCTGAAATATCAAAATGTCTGAAAATGCTCAGTTTGGAAAAGAAGCTGATTTAAACACTATACTGCCATGAATAGCAGCTCTTAAACACCCATTTATCTTGGCATTTAAGTAATTCCTTAAGGACAAGGGAGGCACTAATGAATGAGATATCTATAGAACAGTACAGTAGAGCCTTGCTATAGTAAACTGCCCAGCAAATTTGGACTTATATACTCATCTAGATTTTCTGTAATACCTCTGCCAAAAGCACCTTAGACTCCAATGCTGTACAGTAATGGGACTTCTATGATATTAGTGCAGATGATTATATTAAAAAATCAAGAAAGACGTTTTCAAGAACATGAGATTTTATTTAAATCAAGAGCCTTCTGCTAAACTCTGTCAGCAATTACAGCTATTTCTACACCAGTGCTTTGATTTAACCATTAATTATGAAAAGTCACAGGTTCTGAAAACTTTACACAAGAAACAGAAAAATAATTGTCAGGTGTAATATCTTCTGCAGTCCACGCAGAAATGTGTGACTGCTTGTGGGCATGCAGTACTTTCCTCCACTGAAAATCCAACAGCCACGAGGGCTATTTAAGGGATAATATTCATGCTGGTCGTATTGGAGAGCTTGGGATAATAGACTGGAGTCTCAGGCATTGGGCATGAAGTTAATATAAGCACTTTGACACTCTCTCTCAACACCTTTTTTTTTGTTTCTGGGTAGCTTAATAAGAGCAGCCTCATCCTTTAGTACCAAAAGTCAGTCAGGGTGAATTCCTACAGTGTTGCACATTATATTTATGACCTCTACAGTCTTCAGCTGTTTCACAGTGTCTTCTTTCCCTTTAAATATGGGAGCTCACATTCACTGTGGGATTTAATTTTCCATAGGTTTTCTACAGCATTACAAAGCTTTGCAGAGTAGTAAGGTCATTTTTGAAGGTAGTTCCTTATTTTGGTTACCAACCTTTCTAGTCCTACCCAGGACTTCAGGGTCACTGGATCAGATGTTATTAATTCAGCAAATTGTGGTTATCAGCAACATAGCAGCAGACTTAAAACTCCTTGCATTAGTCTGACAATATTAGCCAGATCAAATAAACAGGCAAATCTGCCTGCCTAAGGTCTTGTGAGAACAATTCATACTGTAAAGTACCAGAAGAGAATGCACTTGTGAGGACCTGTTGTCATGCAGGCCTGAGCCAAATTTTATCATTTTCCTTCTGCCAGCCAAACAAAAATATGTTCCGAAGGAGAAAGAAGTTGAAACCAGCTGCCTCAGATGTGCAGACTGCAGGCAGAATGTTAGGAAAACCACAAGATAATAATCACACATGGTCTATTAAATTCCCAGTAAGAACTGAGACAATTCACATTTTCTAATGACAGTTTAAAAACACTATACCAATATTTATTCTGAAGTAACAGCTCAAGTAAAAACACCTGCTGGTTTTGCTTAAGAATCTAGTAGAATACAGTAGAAGTGAACCTCAAATGGAGTAAGGAGATGGACAAGACAGAAAAAAACCCTCAGAATTTATTTTTCAATGGTATTTGGGCTTCACATGAGAAAGAAACCCCTGTGAAGTGTTTGTGTTTACAGTCAAGAACAAAGAAATTTACCCTCTTGTATTACAACTGTTCTTCTCTGTGACTTCTCATTTCAATCACCCATTTAAGTTGTGATTGTAAACATATTTAATCATATATATTGACGGATGCAGAATCTCCACCCACCATTTAGTGCTCTGCTGCAGGACAATGTTGCTAAGTGCAAGTCATGCAACAGCATTGCTAAAACACCTCGACCATTATTGATGAACTTCACTGGGTACATGATTTCATTCACAGAACAGAAACTTTCAAAGGGTGTTGCAGATAGCCTTTGCTCCATCCTGTAATGTGCCAAGTTTTGAAAAGCATCCTACACTCAGGGAAAGCCAAAGTGAGATCTGTGGAGATCCAGGAGGGCCCTGTAACATAAAAGACATCTGATAATCAAAAGACAGAGATTTTAGAGCAGAATGTGGGGTGAGGATGTCCAGATAAACCTGATAATCCAGGCTGAATGACAGATTATTCTCTTCCTTTCTGCCATTTCTCTCTCCCACGATGAAGGGGAAGACAATCTACACAAAAGAGTAGTCAGTTCTAGGCATGTAAAACACTAGGTTTGTTTTCCAGATTTTAAATAGAAAAATTAAGTTTTCAAAGTTCTGATTTTGTTTAATATTCAAATACATCTCCATTGTATACATTCTGTCTCATGCACATGTACTGGTTTTTCCTTAAAGAACCCCATGTTTTTCCTTACATCTTAGAACTTCCAAACATGTAATATCAGATTTTTTACAACACCCTTAAGCAGCAGATGTGTGAGCAGTGCTTTGGAGTGCAGATGTTGCCTTTAGATGCAGTATTTCTCCTTAGAGACTGAGAACTTCAATCAAAAATAAATCTTATTTACAAGGTGTGTCTAGACTAAAAGAAACTCTAAGCACAAAATCTTAATCTGAATACTTAAAAAACTCCAGTGAAGACGGTTCCCTTGGATCAGTTCTGGACAAAAAATCCCCACAAAATTCTTCATTTCTTTCTAATCTAAAAAATCCCTGGTTCTCCTGAGCAGATAAAACAAATTAAGCATGTACCAAGCCCATAAAGTACTACCTTCTCTCTCTCCTAGTTTCCCTCATAATTTCTTTCTCAGAACAAATACCTTCTATCTCTGCTTTCAAATCTTAATTTTTTAAATATTTGTTTCTGGATCTGTGTGCACAAAGGGGCTGGAGAACAGATGCATTCCTTCAGAGATGTAACACTGTAAATGAGAAGTTGTTTTAACGATGCTTAATCTGCATCTTTCAATAAAATAGCTACTCAGCAGAAGCACAGAACTACACATTGTATCCGATTAAAACTATCTCCAATTTTTTCAGGAGAATATAAAACTCTTTGATTTTTATCCCTGAAACATAAACTATTGAAACAGCATGTTGTTCTGTTATGTAAAGGATCTATTGATCATAGAAAAAATGAAATTATATAATATGTACAATAAAAATAGTATTCTTGATAAATATTACCAGTTGTGATTTACCATAAAGACTTCTCAAGATAGAAAAAATTCTTCAGATTAATTTTAAAAAAAATTCAAAGGAGAGACATATTTCTTCTCTACCAGGAGGAAAAGAATTAAAATTAGGGGTTAAAATCTTTAATTTAGCAATCTTTTAAATTCTATTCAGTGGGCAACTAAAGAGGTAGAGGTAAAAGCCATTACCTGCCAATATGCAGCTAAATTATTTTCATATACGGCATTTTTAACAAAAATAAGAGAATGGAAAATTACTTGCTCAATTTTATTTCCCATGGAGCCAGAATTCACTGTAAATCACTGATTCTTCACATTGCACATTCAATTTCCTTCTTTTTAAATGTGTATTTTAAAGAGATTGAGCTTACCTGGGCTTCATTTATAATTTAAACTCCCCAGGCAAAGCTATTTTATTACTATAATCACATTAAATGTAAGTAATCTGTAGAAAAAATATTTAAATGGGATGGAAATGGAAACAAATGGAAAATTGAAATTAAAATGGTGCTTGAATGTATTTGTTAATTGAAGTCTGCAAATGAG
>JACBWW010000008.1:22502676-22573959 GCA_020086605.1 Lanius collurio
GGGTCTGAATGATGCCTTTTCTTTTCTTTTTCTATCACCAGATTGGGAAGGTGGTTTGGAACTGAAAATAAAGATAAGAAAGAAAAGGAGTTAGGAAAAAGCTATGATCTGTAGTAAAGTCATCATGTATATTATGACATTAAAATGATGCTTGAGATTATCATGGAGAAAGTTTTAATATTGTCATTTTTTTTCCCACTTGCAGCTAGGTGCAAAAAAACCCAAATTTTTCTTTTAGCTGGGAGAAGGAGGATCTTACTGGAAAGGAATAAGTAGGTAATCATGGCACAGAAACTTGGTGGCTTTTTGGCATTTACACAGGAAGAAGTATAAAAAGTAGACCAAGAAGGTCATCATACCACGTGTGACTTGAGGAACACATAAGTCTCTTGATGATATGAATGTATCAGAAGTTGTGTATGCATTTAAGAAGGGCAGAATTTGTCCCATCATGTTATCTGGAGAAAAGTATGACACACTATAATGTGCTTTAATTTATTCTCCTGTGTGCAAACTCATTGTGAATGCAGAAACAGACGTTGTGGTGATTAGATTTAATAGGATTAGGACTCCCTGATGCCTTGCTTGTACAGTGATTGTTCAAATTCTTGTAGAAGGAGGATTGTAATTTCATTTCTTTGTAAAATTCAAACTTCGTTACCTCTTCAGCTCACTTCTAATTTAATTCACTACATAATATTTATTTTCTCTTCTAATAATTACACCTCTACTTCACTTTCCTAATTGTGCTGGTTTTGGCTGGGATAGAGTTAATTTTTGTCTCAGTGGATGGTGCAGGTCTGTGTTTTGGATATGTTCTGAACACAAGGTTGATAATATAGAGAAGCTTTTTGTTATTGCTGAGCAGGGATTGCACAGGGCCAGGGTCTTTTCTGATTTTCATACTGCCACTCCAGTGAGGAATTTGAGGGCTCATGGGAAGCTGGGAAGAGACACAGCTAGGACAGGTGACTCCAGCAGACCAAAGGGATATTGCAGACCATATGACATCATGATCAGTACTTGAACTGAGGGGGAAGAAGGAGGAAGGAGGGAAGATTTGGAGTTATGACGTTTATCTTCCCAAGTCACCATTACATGTGACTGGGCCCTGCTCTCCTGGAGATGGCTGAACACCTGCCTGCCTGTGCAAAGTGGTGGTAAGTTTGCTTTCCTTGTGTGTGCAGCTTTTGCCAGTTAAGCTGTCTTTATCTCAACCCATTAATTTTCCAGCTTTTATCCTTTAACTCTCCATGATCCCAGTGTTGGGGGAGTGAGTGGGTGGCTGCCTGGGCCTTGGCTGCTGTCTGGGCTTACACCATGGCATGAACATATTCTCTCTCTTTCTTTACAGGATTCTCTGTATCAGGCTTGGTACTTTTAGTCTGTGGCTGAT
This sequence comes from Lanius collurio, assembly GCA_020086605.1. Taxonomy (NCBI): domain Eukaryota; kingdom Metazoa; phylum Chordata; class Aves; order Passeriformes; family Laniidae; genus Lanius; species Lanius collurio. The sequence goes on from JACBWW010000008.1 coordinate 22,504,073, forward strand.
TTTCTGTTGCAATTCTCTCTTTATTCCTAATCACTATGAGACCTGTGTTCCTTGTAACAGGATGCTTCTGTGTATACAGGCAGTTATTTTCTTAACCACTCCCTACAGTGCAAAATTCAATCTCCCCTTTGGTTCAAGCATAACTTCACTGGGGAGAATGGACAGATTAAAGAGAACGACTGCCAGATAGCTGAAACCTGTTTTCCTCTAGGTATCCATTGTGCTCACTCTCTGGCCAGGAAACTATTCTCAATTCTGTTTTGTGTACAAGATGGTGACTTAACTGCTCGGATGACCAAACAGAGGTTGCTAGGTCATTGTTACTGGCAGAGGCAGGAAAATATTTCTGGCAGACTGTTGCAATCTCTAATTTTTTGTTGTGTTAACTGGGATTGGACAAAAAGAGTATCACCATGGTGGTATCACCACTGGTTCAAAGTGCTAGGTGTTACCAGTATTGCTCAGAAGACAGGGCTGCATTCCTCACTGCTACTTTATCTCACTTTTAACAGGAACTGTGAGATCTGTTGTTAGTACATGGACATCATCTGTAACTGCAGCACAGAAAAGTATCTTTCATATTTGAGCCCCTTCACCTTAATAATTGATCACATAGTTCCTGTATATGCAGTTTATGACCAAAGCAAGACAGAAGCTAGTTCATCCATTCTATAAAGAATACACTTAGTGTGGTCTAATAAGCAAACAAAGTTAGAGGGATAGCACCTGCTAGAATGGATTGTAAAAAAGATCTAAGTTAAGCCACATTCAGATGACAATTTTTAAAATTCTACTCTGCACATGGGCCAAAGAGTTAAATATAGTGTTCTCTTCAGTAATCTAATATAGTCACAATGGTCTGTTCTTCTTAAATATGCTCAAAAAATGCTTTCTAACATCTTCTCAGGGCTAAAGCAATGGCTGAAAAGTTAATTTATTAATGTGGTTTTATGATTTGAGTGCCACTGCAGTTTATTACCCAAAGCTCTAGATATGAAAACTTTTATTTCACAAAAATAAAAGCTATTACTTTTCCCCCTAAATATCAAGGCAGAATTTAACAATCAGGGGTAATACTTGTCACTACAGCTTTGTAGGATGGAAGCCTAAAGCTGTGAGATATGTGGTGGTTTCCTTCTGGTCTGTTCTACTCTATTCTACTCTATTAAGCTTAATTAATGGTAAAGTTAAGATTAATGAATTGCCAGTTATGCTGGGTTTTTTTTTGTTTGGTTCGTTTGTGGTTTTGGTCTGTGTTTTTCTTTTTTAAGGTTTAACACTAAAGCATTAAGTGCATTTGTCAATGGCAACTCTAAAATTTAATTTCTATCGCTTCAATGAACCCTACTATTTCTGAATCTACAGTTGTGAAGGTTCCTATTGAACATGCCAGGCTTACAGTGCCAAATGGGCTATAATCAGAATAAATTCCAACCACACCCAGCTCCTCTGATCTCTGACAAGCAGCTGGAACACAAGGGTATTGATTTTCTACCAAGTTTCTATACTCTCCATGCAACAAGTTTCATTTTACCCAACATTACATATACATTGATAATGATAGGTAAGAGATAAGAAATGCTTGCCAGTCTCGCCGGATATTTCACATGGTGAAGGTAAAAAACTATATGGCTTTTATATTTATTCAGTAATAAAATGTGGTTCCATTTGGAATGGGATATTTGGAGGTACTTTTTTTTACATTGCATAGAACATGGACTGTAACTGATCAACTACTTTGTGGAAACACATTTCTCCTGGTTCTTAATGATGATGAGATAAAGGTTGAGATTGAAATTCATTACTTTAGCCTAAGTAACTCTTTTTGTTACACTGGTTTCATGATTAATTTTGTAAGTTATAGTATTATTCAAGTAATGTATGAGTATAATTATCAGTAGTAAAATTACAAAAATTCCTCTAATTGAAGGAAAAGAGTGAACAAACACAATACTATAAGATGCTTCCATTAAGGCTGAGGAAGTAGAAAAATATATATTGAACATAAATTTCAGGGAAAGCAGCAAATATTAGTAATTTAAAGAATAAAAAATCACCAAATATTATAACATTGCTCCATGGACTTTCTAATCAGACTATAAAACTTTTAACAGTGCTTGACAGACTGCCTCAGTCTTAATTTTTCACATACTTGGAACTATTTTTAATCAATTTAGTTACAGTTTTCTAAAAGACTAGAATCATATGAAGTATGCTTATCACTTTTTAAATATCTCAGAGCAAGTATTGCTGCTAAATTTCCTGTTAAGAATTATGCAAATCAAAAATCTTATGGAACTATTACAGGAATTATATAGGCCTATTTTCATCAACTGTACCTTAGATCTTTGAAGATTATTATTCTATTAAAGATAAAAGTGTTCAAGGATGAACCCTTATAGTGCTAGAGTGATAAGTAGATATGGGTTATTTCTAATCTCCTATAGGTGAATGTTCTGATTACAAGTTAGTATCATTACCTTCTATGGCATTAAATGCTCTTAATGGGGTTTATATATTCCTTCATATTTTTTATACCTTTTAATGCTGTTTAGTTCACAGAGTTAAACTTGGCATAATAGATAATTATATTTTTATTTTTATTTCCCTAAATCCAGAGGATGCAATAAAGTTTCCTTTGGCTTATGCCTACACTTTTTGATTTGGGGGGAACTTAATTTTTGAATTACTAAACTTGTAGTTTTTTCCCAGTATTACTATTAGTGACAACCTGGATATTGTTGTGACTAGTAACAGCTTTAGCATTTAGTTTCTGGTCTAAGATTACACAATTAATAGTAATTGACCATACTGGAAAATAAAATGGAGAATTAATTACCAGTTTGCAAAGCATTTAATCTGAACTAAGGCAAAAGGACTCAGAGAGGAAGACTCAGTGGGCCCAGAGTACCACAGGTCATTAATACAGGAAAAAGGTGATTTTTCAGCATAGAGGTCATTGGGGAAGACATTTGCACTGCCCAGTTACTAAATTGGTTGCTTTTTGCTTTCTTAATTCACCTTACCTTTCTCCACTTTAACATAATCACTTTTCAATGGCAGTATTAAGTTGACCCAAAAATATGCATTAGAATTACATATTTTGCCATGGTTTTGGGGGGAAGAAAAATCAGTTAGATTAATAGAACAATTTATTTGAAAACAGAAGAGGTAAATCCAATTATGTAGCCTCTCCTTCTTTACAGAATCAGCAAAGAATATTTTTGCTGTAATTTCTGTTTGAAAACTTTAATTTTTATCTAAGCATACTTAAAATTAAAATTATCCACTATTGCTTTAAGACCTTGAATGACTGAAAAAACAACATTCCTATGGAGATTAATATAATGAATCATTATCCTCATTGTTAAAAACAACACAAAAAAAGTGCCTTACTTTTTATGGATTAATGTAATTTATGTAACCATTAAGACTTCTGATAAAATACATGCCTCTTTACTGCCAGAAAGTTCTTTTCCACATAGGAATGATAAGATCACACGGTTAATTTTCTGTGGATGACTAGACTTAATTTCTGTACAGAATTACTGAAAACCTATTTCTAACATCTTAGATCACTTTTATTGCTCTTCCTGAAGCTTATGAAGCTTGAGTAAACTTTTTGTAGTTTGACAATGACAAACAGACATCAGACCAAACCAAGCATAGCTGCATATCCATACCTAACATTGCCTTGGTATTTCCACAGTGACATAGTCTAGAGTGTCTTTACCTTTTATTCTATGTAAAATAGAGAACTTTTACTTGGTTTTGGCTAGAGTGAGAGCACTTTTTCCACCTACTGAGCACCCTAGGAACTGACAGATCCTCAAAGGTCAGTTTCTGTCTGAGTGATACACACTCACTTTTGCATAAGGCCCTCCAAAACTTTTCAGAATAGCTGCAAATTTAATCTTATTTTATTTTATTTTTATGACTGTTCAGACGTTAGAGCCCAGCTCACCTTTACAACCTGCAGGAAGGCATAAACCAGACCTGTTTATTTTCTTTACTGCTTAGCCTGATTAGTACTCTTAAAGTACAACTGCCTGAGGTCAACCAAATAAGGAGATATTACCTTCCCTGCTGCAAAGTACTCTTTATCCAAGTTCAGCAGTAAAAGTTGCTGAGTCAAGTTCTATCTCTGCCAGTTTAAAATGAGACCTATTTCTCCTAATCTCTTATGTTTTCCCTTTTAGCCCTTCCTTCACAAGTTGATTCAACTTTACAAGAAATAGGTGCTCATTAAGAAGAACCTATAGCATAAGGGTCATTAATTTTAGCTATCCTTATTCAGACTAATAACATTTAATGATATTTAAATTTATTTTTATGCAGAAAGGCATATCTTTACTCCTATGAGAAACAGAAAGGTTCTTCTCTATCTTGAATCTCTCTTTTTGTGGCATTTATTTATTCAACATAGAACAGAAGAGCTTCAAGAGCCATTTTGAAACATAATAGCTTCTAGAGCCTGTCTTCTCCCTCCACCCCATCTCCCTTCACCACTGTAAAATGTTCTGTAGATGGTGGTATAAGGGTTGCTTTCAGTGGAGGACAGTCTTGAACCTGAAGCTGCCATGTGATACAGTGATTGCCTAAGTAATGCTGCTTATTTTTTTTTGTATATCATAAATTAATAATTACATCTTTAAATTCCAAAAAGATGCAATAAACAGAGGCCCAGAGAAGATGTGAAATTTCTGCCCTTGGAAAAGTTTAAAATTCAAGTGGAAAAGGTCCTAAGCCACTTTATCTAATATCAAAGTTGGATACATCTTCAAAATTGGCCCTGCTTGGAAGATGAGAGAGAAACAGTCTCCAGAGGTGCATTCCAACCAGAATAATCTTACAGTTCTGAAACAGTGTTCAGTTCTACAAAGCATGCCTCAGTCTTGGGAAGGATTGACTTACAATCCATCTGTGTCCTTACAATTTCATGTTGATTAGGGAACCTATACTTGTACTCAGAATTTGGTGGTAGAAAATATTAATGAACATTGTCACTAAACACCTATGGAATATAGGAATATCAGTCAGATCATTAAATAACTTCTGGGATCCTCAGAGTTAGGAGCTAATAACTGTGCACTAACATAGACTTTCTCTGTGGATCTGTTTGTACATTAGCAAAACTGAAAAGGCTTTTTCAGCTGGGTAGCTTTTGCATGAATCTCCCATTCCTGTGAATGGAGTTTGTTTTCTGATTCTAAAGGTATGACATTATTTCTGTTTGCTACTGAAATTAATTCTATTACTCCATTATGGTTGTATTCTCAAATGCTTTTTTTTCTATTTCAAATTATTAAAAAAACAAAAGAGAAAAATATTCTGTGAGTCGTACCAAAAATTTACAATTTTGAAAAAGAGTAGAAATGCAATCATTTTTATTCACTATCATGTTTGTACAGATTTGGGTTAGGCAATTGTTTTTGGTTGAAGACAGGCAATCACTTGACAGTTAAACAATGTCATTAATATTGGCAAGGATCAGAATTCTCCCAGGAAACACAGCACACTTGTGAAACATGATTACCTGAAATGAATCTGTCATTTCACACACTTGAGAGCAACATAATTGTTGCCTAATGTGTGAATCTGTTTCAGTTTACATTACCCTAAAAAAAGGCAAGAAGTGTTAAAGCCTACTATTCTTTACTCAGGTTTGTTGGGGCTTTTTGTGTTAAAATTGGATACAGTTCAAAGATTTGTGTGAATTTGAACTGTAACATGTTCAAGAATCCCTTCCCACTACTGCAAAAACTGACACTTTCCTGTTTAAATAAAAGCGAATATTCATATGTGCTTTGAGGACTGACAAATCCTGACTGTAGTCTGGCTGCATACTGACAAATACCCTGGTGCATTAGTTTGGTGTCTTCTTTCAGAATCTGCATCAAACTGAACATCTGTTAGGAACTCTCCATAGTGCCTAAGCCCTGGTTTATGTGAACTAGTACCTTAAAATTAACAGCCCATACTGGTTTATGCCGCTGGAACATCTCATCCATCAGAGCAAACAGAAGAAATCAACTCCATGAGGACAATTTTCCAAAATATCCTGACTTTTAAACCCCTTTTTATCAAATGCACTATTTATAGCTGTGAATAATCAGTTTTAGACCCTCTTGTGATAGTTTGCACAGATAACATGTTTCTGGCACAGAGGTGGGCCCAGAAAATGTAAATATACATTGGGTGCAGGAATCAAGAAAACTGACATGCATTATCTTCACAGACTGTAAGTGAAGCTCTGCATAGTTGGAGTAGGCTCCTCCTTGTTTAGACTTACTTTCCTAGGAGCTTTTACTATGTCCAAGGTAATGTACAACCACTTTTCACTGTCAAATCAACTCCACAGACATGTATCTGAAATAGCTTTACATGTTCTCAAATCACATTGTAGCTGTGAACACTATATATCTTCTCTGTCCTACACAAGGTCTCTGTATTAGATATTATATAACCATTCCTGCTTTGCCATCTTTTGTTACGTCTTAAAATCTGCAACCAAGTGTTTTAGGCTGTTGGGCTTCATAGATTTCACGTATGCTGGATTTTGTCTGAGGGGAGAAAAGAACCTTAGCAAGTAGACTAAAAAGCTGACTCTCCCAGAGAAGGAAAGGGCTTGTAGTTTTCTGAATCTGTAATAGTACACAGTTTACTGTAAAAACCACATTTTTAGAAAATATTTTCTTTTCCTCTAAGAACAATCTTTTTGGATTTAAAAATTATTTTTTGCTTTATACATTTCGATCATGATGTAATTGTTTTTTCTCACTTTCTTTGTGGTCATACAGTCCACTGTCAGGATAATTTCTACATGCTCTTTTCATTCATGTAGAGATAATGTGGCACGATTAAGGAATGTAAAACATAGCATCACTGTGTTTCTAGGCCATTTCATTATTAGTCCCATTATTCAGAAGACAAATCACTTCAGGCTGGATGTTGGTATAGATATAGTTTGATTCTAAGCATATTATATATAAATCTTTTCTCTTTTCTTCCACCAGACTGTTACATCTTTAGACTTACTACAGCAGCATCGATATGGCTGCCCCAAATATTTTCTTATATAAATATTGCCTTAAGTAAAAATTTTACTCCTCCAGTGCATCATATCAATTTCTTACATTAAATCAATGACAAAATTGGTAAACTTGTAAGAACAAATCTTCTGCAATTAGTCTGAACTGAAAAAAAAATTAATTTCCCACTTTTCTAACTCTTTTTCTTTCTTCTAGGGCTGAATGGCTTTAAACCTTTGCTTCCAACCCAGGTTTCTTTGGCAGGTACCTCCATGCCACATTAGCATGCTGCTACCATCACAGTATGTAACTTTTTTCCTGGGTCATGCAGGGAACATAGAACAGGTTTTGGATAGTACTGGTCTAGAGTCAACCCAAAAGATCACATCAAGATTCTGAGCTGATCCTCATTCGTGATACATAAAAAATCAGTTCAAAAATCTGAGAAAGGGCCTGAAGAAGGCCAAGGGAGGGATCAAGCAACTGGTTTTGGTTACCTAAAACTTCAGAGGTGCACAGTGACACAGATTGCTGCAGGAGAAGCTCTCTGCCAAGAGGGGCTGCTGAGTATCCATCCCTGGACATGCTCAAAACACAATGGAGCCAGTTCCTGAGTAACCTGATGAGACCTCACAGCTGGCTTCACTGGGGAGGCTGGGCTGGCCAATTTTCACAGCTTCCTTCAAACATAAATATCTCATGATTCTGTTCTACAACACTGAAGTTCATCGAGTTAGCCAAAGTTTATATTACCTTTTAAAAACAATACTTGAATACTAGAACAATTTCTTATATGTTCCCCCAAGAAACATCTCAATACAAGACACTTGTAATCTTTTGTACAGAAAAATTATAGCTCCAGTATAGTGGTAAATTACCTGCTAGTATTAGATTTCTCCTAATTCTCATATTTAACATAGTCCCCTCAGTTGAGTAAAAAAACTGTTTTTGTTTTAAGAGATTCAGTTTTTCACCAAAATAATTCCTATAAATACAAATTGCCAAAAAATTTAAACCATAATATAATAAAATATAAACTTTAATGTAAATCATATATCCTGAAAAAAATTCTGAACAATTAAAATAAATACTTTTTTTTTCTTTTTACTATCTCACTTTTTCAGTATTTTGGTGCTATGGTGCTATAACTAGCAGAAATATCTATAATCCAATTATGCAAAAAGCTTACTTTTGGACTTTAATTTCATTTTTAAGATGGCTGCTAGAATATTCTGATCTTCCAAAACATTCAAGAATGCACAAAAAGGCTAACAAGAGACTTCTCAGCACTGGTGACTTCCTACAAAATATTTTTGTTTTGATCAGTCTTTTTCTGATGAAAATTACTCCCAATATTTTAAATACTATCCAACAAGCTACAGTATTCTATAAAAACCAACCTGCCACCGCTGCTGCTGCTGTTTAGGTAATAAAGCCAGGCTGATAAAAGCTTGCTGCAACTGAATTCCAGTTCAGCCTTTTATAGGTATCTAGACTTCATGAAAGTCACCTCTCTCCCCTGCACTTTCCCTCTCCTTCTTTGCCCTTCAATGTGCAGTCAGTCACAGCCTAGAGAATGAAACTATATTAAAGTAAGCTTAATATGAAAGTAAGCTCCAATTTCTGCAGCCTTTTTAATTTTATCTCTGCTGATGGTCTTTAAGACCTAAGGACAACATGAAATGAGATCCTAAGGACAATGCTATTGTTGTTTACTTCTAATGGAATTAATTTTGCATATTTTTCTCATAGTTACAGGCATAGAAATGTCATTTCCAATTATTCTTTGTGAGGGGATGAAATAGAATAGATAAAGACATAAAAATACAATAAAGAGTGGTAGATAAGAGTGAATAATTCACATTTCACCAATGTTCCTCTGTGATGGATATCCTCCTTATCAGGTCCATATTTGCCTCTAAGCCTGGAACTATCTGACTTCTATTACTGCAAATTATTGCTGGGAATATTGAATTGTGGTACTAATATGCTAGACAAACAACTTAAACTTAGAGTATTGCTTTCACCCCAGTTAAAGCTGCTTGCACAATCATTTTGTCCTCATTTTGCCTCAGTATTCTGTTTGTCATACTAATGAATGTTTGCAGAGCCATACTTGCCAGCAGCCCTAGGCAGGATCAGCTCTGCCTTGTGCCATAAAGGCAGCAAGCAAAGTATATCTGCTCATGGAAAGCTTCCTAAAAAGCCTCACAGAGTCAAGGGCTGATTCTGAGAACCAGCAACTTTTTTTTCTCTCTGACAGGCATAAATGCTTCCAGATGCCAAAGTAGCAACAAGGGAGTCTCACAACTGAGCAATACATAGAAGCAGAGATACATCAAAAATACTAGCAGAATTGTTTTGTTGAACACCTTGCAGCTGTGGATTTGTATCCAAACTAGGGACTCAGATTTGCAACCAAAAAGAAAAACAAAAAAACAAAAAAAAAAAAAAAAAAAAAAAAAAAAAACCAAACCAAAACCAAATGACAGGAAAAATGTGATACATTTAGCTTTATACATCCAAAAGAGGTGAGGAGCCCCAGCAATTTTGCCTGTGTGTTACAGTCCAGGCTAGATCAAGGCAAACACAGCAAGAGAGAGAGAAATAGATTTCCAAATACCTGCATATGGCTGCATCATGCTTGCTGCATTCTTCATTGGCAATAGAGCTGCTCCAGGGCTACTAACAAAGTAGAAACTCCTTGGCAGCTCTAACGGCATAGATTTATCAAATATTTTATTATAACTGCTGACATTTGCTCCTAATGTGCATATAATTTGTGAAATGCTTTGGAATATATGAGGTGAACTGAGCTGTATATAGAAGTTAAGTTTCATATGTATTTTTCTCCTTCTTTTATCGTAAGCAGATCATATTCCTGATCTTTAAGCATACACATAGGAGGGAAGGAAAGGTAGTTTCCAACGCTTTTAAAAGACATTTTCATTTTCTTTTAGTATTTTATGCCAGATATACATTCATTACAGAACTAATTCAAGATGTATGGTGATCTTTAAAAAAAGGTTTTGACTTGAGATTGGTCCTGTCTTACTCCCTGGTGTCAAGTTATTGGAATATTTCAGAAGATGGGAGAAGCAGAAAGTACAGACTATTTAAATACACTGCAGTTTTCTTCCTCTCCTGTTAAATTGTGAAGATAAATTTATCATGCAGCTACAAAACATGAGTTTTTATCCAAGCTTCTGCTATCCTGAGCCGTAGTAACTCAAAAGGACCTGTCAGTGGCACCAATGGAAAAATATTTGGCAGAATATACTCCAGTCAGTGAAAGCAAAGAAATAATACTATTACCTTAGTGAACTTCACATTAAATAGTAGAAAGATCATCAACCAAATATAGAAATCACACTTTCTGTACAAGTGTTGAGACCCTTTGGATTTCATGTAAGTCTGGTGAGTAAGAAAATGGAGAGAATATAGTTTTGCTTATGGTTTTGGTTATAAGTTAATGCCTATTTTTGTGTTGATAAGCATGTTGGGAGGCTGAAAAAAAAAAAAAAGCATAAAGCAGAAACCAACATTCACTTATTAATGTCCTTTTAACACAATTGTAAGAAAACCAAAGAAAGCAAGAAAAATATAAGTTGCTTGACAGTCAGTATTTTAATGATGAGATGGTAATTTGAGAGAGACCTCAATGCTCAGACACCTGCCTTCTGCTGAGTAAGGTATTGTGCTTGAAAAATCCCAAATCTATATATTTCCATTTCATTGTTAAACCCTCTTGCTAAAGAAAGATTCCTTTTGTCCCTTGTGATCGAAACGCACTCTGAACCGTACTGCACAAGAGAGAAGCTTTATGAGAGGATTGCACAATTCAAAAGCTGAATCTCAATGTAAAATGCTTATTTACAGGCATGTTAGTTTGAAAGAAAACAGTTCCTTGTCCTTTTTCGAGACACAGAACTCAGTGACAGATATTTCTAAAAGCAGAAATGCAGACCTAAGCTATCACCCAGGATAGCTTGAAAACTCTTAGCTTGAAAACAATTTCCTGTCATGGTTTATACATAATTCACGTAAGTTTGCACATCAATAGGTAGCATCACCTATCATCCCATTTCCAGTATCCCAAGATGGGGGAACATTAACAGGGTAAGTGCAATGTAAACTTTCAGCTCAAATATGCCCCTTGAATTTCTCAGAATGTGTTTTAAAAGCAGGGGAAGATCTAAGAGACATCAAAACTTACTAATTACAATAAAAATCCTTTCCAGCATATGACCTCTTTCTTTTACATCTATCACTACCTCAGCATGTAATTCCTGATTAATTACAGATTTTTTTGTCAGAAAATCAATTCTAGAAATAGTCACTGTCTGTGTGCCTATCTTTTTATTTTTTGGGAGAGATGAGATACTACAGATAAGATATTTTAAAGAGATTTCAGTTTCTAGTTCTCACCATCAATGGGCATGGAGGAGCTAATTATCTTTTAAAATCTGACCGCTTTCACTGGATAGTTTTTCCTGGCAAACCATCTCTGAGCTTTCTGATGGAAGTTTAAAAAAAACCAAAACAGCTAAAGAAAGCAGCGATTTCTCTTGAAATTTTAATCTTAGCTGAAAACTCATTTTTCAGTTGCAAACCAGTTTGAAATGATCTTTTGATTGTTCCTCTACACAATAATTTTTCCTAAAAGCCATATTAGATGGGCAGCAGAAAAATGATACATTTATTCCAGGACAATTACTAAGCCTGAAAAATGAAGCACTGCAGTCTTCTTTGACAGGTCACCCACAAAAGAGACCAAAAGGTCTTTCCAATCTTTTTCTGCTTTCTCACAGAGTTTGGAGCATGATGACACCATCTTTCCTATTTAGACAGCCTTCATTTTTATATAGCTGCCAACAGGTTCCTCTGTCAGCTGACAGAATTTTGCTGAATTTCAGAGTCACTGCTGAGAAAGTTCCTCTATTTTGCTCTCCCCATATAAATCTCAATTTTATTGATTAAGTAATACTCTCTGTTTCTTTCTGCTGCTAAGATGACAAGAAAATTTGCTTGACAGTAGTGCACTGGAACATATTTTACTCGTTGACGGTGGTAAGAAGCCTAAAAAATTATTTTCTGTTGTTCACAGAAGGAAAAGGAACTTTTGAGGAAATATATTTTGTCATTGGAAAAATGTATGTTTTCTAAAAATTTCTTCAATTCACCACAAAACAACTTGTCTGCAAAATCGCATTTCCTACTTACTCAGAATTCATCTCCAACTTCCTTACCCCTAGGGTTTCTTCTCTGATGGTTTAAATTTCAACCCTTATACCCTTTTAAGTCACTAAAAATATACACTTAGACTATTATATAGATCTTCTCCTATTCTTTTAATTCTTCATAAATTTCTTTTCAGGAATGGCAAACCAAAAAGATTTTTTTTCAAACTTTCGTCTGTATTATTAACATACTATTAATTCTTGAATTAAGTTCATCATTCTGAACCTTACCTCTAGAAAATCAAGCCCTCTGTCTCCAATATGAGCCACCTGAAGAACTAACAGAAATTTAGAGGGTTTGAATATTCACATGAATTTTTATTTATGGAAAATTCTTTCTCAGTTTTAATTCTTTCATTTATATTGTGTCATATTTCAGCTTCCATTGACATGTGATTACTTAACAACAGCAATGTAGAACTGATAAAAAACTCTGAAAATTATGGAGAACTTTTGCATAGCTTGACCAGATAGTGTGGAAGACAGAAATTGTTCTGAGTCAGACACTATCTCCAAGGGTGCCCTGAGAGCTTTCATTTGTATCAGGGCATATGGATCATCATTGCTTGCATAATGCTGCCATTTCTCTCACCTATAAAATGGTGAAAAATCAAATATTGCTTTACCTGATGCCAGAGTTTTGTCTGAATCCTGCCATTCTGTACAGCTCACTGAGTCATGATGGATTCAGTTCCACTTTCCTTCCTCATGTTGCCTTCCATTGTCTTTGAGCTGTAATGGCTCAATGAGTTTCATGCTCAGTCAATCATCTAAGGAATTGCTGTGAACACAACTAATTCAAATAAGCTTTCCATTGCAATTCCATAAAAATTATAAAAAGCAACCAAAAAAAAAAACCTTGGAAAAAAGCAAACAAACAAAAAAGAAAAAAACCACCAACCAAATAACAACCAAAAAACCCCAAAACAACAACAACAACAACAACAAAAACCCAAAACCAAAGAAACAAACAAAAAAGCAAAAATAAAACAAACAGAAAAAAAGAGAGAAGTGTCACTGGGTACAATATAACTGCTGCCAAAAAAAAAATGAATTTCTGTTACTTTATGTAGAGCTACCAACTCAACAATGCATATGTGACAGCTAGTGAGAAAAATGCATCATCCTGATCTTAATTACACGTGTAGTACAAAATTTCCTGTAATATGTATTTAGGAAAATTCATGATAAAAATCCAGGCATATTATGGGGTCTTTGTACATGGAACACATGCAATCCTAGCCGGTTTCCTGTTAGATTATTTGTCAGTCTGATAAGGTTATTTAAGAGCAAAAGATCTTAAAGATCTTACATGGTACAGTGGATAGATCTGACTAAAAAGAAGGCACTACAATAAGAATCACATTCACTGAATGCTTACTGCCCCCAAAAAATATATCATTCAATATACCACACCAAATGAGAAAATAATCACAACAATAATGTTGATGATAATAATAATAACAATAATAAGAATAAACATATAACTCTACAGCTCTCCAGTGTAACAAAGATACAATCTACAACACAGTCTCTAAAAGAACAAGTTATTGCATCAAGAGTGACTGAGGTAGGGGACTTCCATTTCTGTATGTCCATTACAAAGCATCAAGAATTTCAGTAAACACAGAAACATTTTCAGGATCACAGAAGAATTAATTTGTTGCTGAGATCCCATCTATAGCAATACAATACTTTTATTGCCATAAAATCTGCGACAAAAAGTGGAATTCCAAAACAATATTTTTACAGCTCCAAAGTTGTAAAAATTAAAGAGTCTTAATCTGTGTCAAGGTTCTTCATATGACTATTTCTCTCTCAAATGAGTTGAGAAACTGAAATGAAATACTAATTAAACCACTGAGATATGTTTCACAGAGATAATTTCTTTTGAGAGTCCTGTTTCTGGAGGTCTGACACTTTTTATCAGGTGTAGAGACTTCCCAGCCATCTCTGACAGTGAAAGGTTTGAAAACTTGCAGAGTTATTCCCTGCCACTGAATTAAACAGTATAATCCAAATTTTATTTTAAAAATAGTCTTTAGATTATCCAATATAGCAGAGCAGTGTTGATGTTGTCTACAGAAAAGATGTGAGAACACAAAACGAAGTTGTTCATAAATGCACAACTTGTACAATATAAATAAAAAGAGAAAAAACAGTGGGATTCATCTCACTTGACTCCTCCAAAATCCATATTAGGTGTTAATTCCTGCATCTTTCCATACCTATTTGACAAGTGAATGATGTGCTACTGAAAATGTTTGTCTCCATTGACTACAAGAACTTTAATGCTGTGAATTTAGATCAGACACCTTTTAGCCAGCTACAGTCAGGTGAGATGAACTTTATCCTAAGTTTCTAGAGCATATTCATAGGATAGGTCCCTTGAAGAAACCTACAATATACCCAAAACGTGGAGCTTACCTACAGGATATTTCCATATGTGTTTGAGATAACCTGTTCCTCCCTGGCACCACATATAGAACATCTAAGAAACCTTTAAGTACATAAAAATTCCCTGCAGAATAGACCACATATTTTGCTGTTGAACTTATAAATCACAAATCTCTTGCAAATCACAGAGACTTTAATTTATATAACAGTACAATGAAAACTCCAGCTCTTTTCCTTTCAGAGACACGACTCAAAAGCTGATATGAAGTCTTGTGAAATGAAGAAATACTTTTATTTTCATTGTAACTGCCTTGTTCCTATGGCTCCATCCACACCTTGTGCCCCTGCCCTGGGAACATTTGCCACCTGATAGCATTGCATTTGTACACCTAGAAGACAGATTGGGAAGAGAATAGAGGTCATAAGCAACATTTTTGAAATCACATTATAATTAAATGAAATAGATTCAATAAATAGGATTTTTTAACTCAAAATGTTTCATTTTAATAAGTGTGAAACAGCAGTTTCTTCAAGAGCTTCAATATTTTTGGTTTTTACTCTGAAGTGGAATGAAATAGATGTCAAAGTAGCAACACATCAGTTTTCAATGAAGATATTTTAGAAATGGTTAAAAAATGGCCCTTCCTCCACAGAAACCTAAGTCCCTTCTGAACATAAAACTGACTTTATAAAACATGATATTTGTAAGAAATTTTCTCTATATAGAATCCAAAGTTACTGAAACTTATTCAATAAATTCATATGATAATAAATCTATAAAAATCATAAATTGTTTTACTGACATCTGACATCTTTTTTCTATGAAGTTTTGAGTACATTTAGCATTATACTAGTTTCAATTATAAAAAAAAAAAATTATACATAACTCAGACTTTATCTAATATTATGAATTAATATTTTGTTTTTCCTTTAACAAATCAAGAATTTTTAAAAGATATTATGAAAAATTATATATTTCTTTGACAAATTTTCACAGGGAGAATTAATGGGTAAAGTAATTTCTGTAGAAATTATGCTATTGGATTATATGATTTCTCAGAGTTATATTTTTTTCCAAAACCTCTGAAAAACACAGTGAGTTTATCAGATATATTTTTAAAAGGCTTCTTAAAAAATACAGCATTCCTATAATATTCCCGTATTAAGTCAAATGAAATGAAAACATTTATCTTTCTAGAAAAAAACTGAATAGGACTGTAATAGCTTAGGGCATGAAAAGAGTATTAGAAGCACTTTATTTAATTACCTCTGTAGTCCTATCTTCATCTTCTGACTCAGATTTATGCTTCAGACTTGCAAAGAAATTAAATTTTTAATGACATTAATAACCATATCATTTTAGGGAAAAATAAAATTTGATGTATTTACTGAAAAAACTCACTTCTAACAGCAAATGTAACTTCAGAGAAAAAATAAGGAAAAAAAAGAAAAAAAGAATAATTTTAAATAATCTCAAACTCTATAATGATTTTCAACTTGCATGAGCATCATTCCATAGCTTGAAGAGCTTTCCAAGCAAAACATCTATTTTGAGGAATTTAAATAGCCTATAATTCTCCAGCTTATTGTTGCTATTTACATTCCACATTGTGCACTATTAGAGGACTATCTGATGCACCCACACAAATACATAAAGATTGATTTAATAAAGTTGGCTGTTCCAGGGCTGGTGTGCCTTCCCAAGCTATTTGGGAGGTATTTCAGCTGCATAATTGAATAAATACCATCTCTGTCAGTCACAAAAGGCATTGCTCACTTCCTGCAAGGGAGTAATTCATGAGTGTCAGGGCAAATTTCAGAAAAAGCTGCAAAGTCATCGTCCTTGTACCAGAGAGAGGAGACATCTAAACAAATTGCCACATTCATGGATCTAGATCTTTTAAAAGTTTGAACGTAGAATAAAGTAATACCAGTTTTTTGATAAATACTAATTAACTGAGTGTGGCTGATTAATCTTTATGTATATATGTTTCATTGACAACTAGATTACAAATTTACATTTTATTTTATAATTAATCTCTTCCTGGAAAATGCTCACAGAAACAATGTGTGCATCTTAGCTTTTTTCCATACTCACTGAAGGATCACCAGTTTTCTTCTATAATTTTAAATCACCTAAAATTTACCCCCAAGACTATATTTATTCTGCTGTGTTTTCTTTAAACCATGGTCTTAGTCTTAATTTTCTAGGAAGAATATTTACCTTACCAGTCACAGTGAACAAAAATATAGTGAGTTAATGGCAAGTACCAGAATTGTAAGGCATGTACAGTCTGATGCATAGTTTAGCAATAGAAGAATTATATTTAAGTAAACTAGCAGCTTAGGATAGCTGACAATGTTTACTCTGTGTTTGTTTAATAAAGGAACCACTTTTGAACAATGTGTAAAAGCTAATTTGCTGTCAGGATCTTGTAATGTTAAGCTAGAGTGATCCCTTAAGGATGCTCTTTGGTCCATTCATACAGCCAAAATAAGACCAGCCATGCCAACATATCTCAGCATGCACTTGTTTAAAATAGCTGTGAATACTTACACAGATAAAGCCTCATTTCTCTACCCAAAGGGTCTATACAGAGGTTGACTATTTCAAGTCACAAAATTTTCCCTGACACTTGCTCTGAATCTTCATTGCATCAATAAAATTCTGATATTTCTCTTACGAAACTCGGACTCCTTTCACATACACCTCCTCCACCATTTCTTCTTCAGTCTAAACAATCTTGAATTTATAAGTCTTTCTGTAGGAAATATTTTCTGCATGCCTAGGAGTTGTGTCCTACTGTCCTGTCTTCAAGTGATCCAAATCTCCCTCGGGGTGAAGTAACCAACTCTATATTAATGTGTTACTCATTTTGCATAGGACAAGGTTATACCAAGTGCTTATCTTGAATTACTCTGTTTTCCAGCAGGGTATTTACCTTGTAAGGTGCCTCACATTCAATTTACAATCCAGACACCTCTGAACCCATAGGCAGCTACAGTGCCAATACTGTGTCCTGCAGCTGCCTGCCTGTTTATCCCTGCCAAGGCTGGGATTTAATGTTTGCCCATGTCAAATGCAAATTTATGTTTTCCGGATTATTCTTCCATTTTCTCCACATAATGTAACTCCAGATTCTCTCAGATAACTTACTGCTAGACCATTTCTGGCTCTTTGCACCTTCCAGTGGCATCTGGCCATTTACAAAACCACTGAATGGCAGCAGGGATAGAGCACCCCTTACAGAATTGCATTGAGTTCCCCTTCCATTTCCATAATGGCATATAGTTATTCAAAATAACCCTCCAAGTAGGTTCCCAGCCAGACTAATAGCTGTGATAGAGGTTTGTTTTTCTAGACCATGCTGCCTGCAGTCAAGACTACTCTGCAGTTTATAAGACTGTGTTTATGGAAGTTGTGTCATTAATCAAATCTATCTTGCTATATATTTTTAACCACTCTTAAGCTCTTGACTCTGCTTAGTGAATAAATAACTTGAAAACAAATTATGGGCAAACACAAAAGGAGGCAGATGGTATGCTTTACTTTTCCTTGTACTTGTTTACCGCCCACCAGGGCAATGCTCTTGGGTCAGAATGGTCTGTGACAGACAAGAAGAAAAGAGACCAGATGTTAACTACAAATTGTTGTATTAAATTAATTCCAGTCTGAAATACAAACAGCAATGGGGTCACTACTGCTGTGACACAAAAGAGAAAAAGCAGAGACTGTAACAGATGTTTCTATTTTTTCAAGCGGATTTTTTAATATTATTTCTCACTAATCTAAAGCTTCAGTGACAGAAGTTTCTATTACTGATCTCAAGACATACAGAGAGATGTAGATGCTTCTCAAAATGTTGTGGATCCTGGTCTGAACATGGTCAAAGGCAGAACAAAGCTGTGCAGTTACTAGCCCCATTTGTGGAAGCCATATTGGCAACCTAGTGGAATAATCCCAGGGGGCTAATTTTCCACTCCAAGGAGGTTCAGAACATGCACTGGAATACAGCCATCGTGCTGCGACACCCAAGAAACCTTGCTCACAGCTAGGTCAAATATCTGTGCATGGCACTGAATCACATGGTGTGGGGGATACTAAGGGGTAAGGAAGTCAAATACTACAGGTTAGTCTGTAAACCAACAAAATATCTGATGAAATAAAGCCCCCCAAAGTCATAAAGAAAAGTAATTCTCTAATTATCCAAGTCACTTTAATTGTATATTACTGAACTGGCAGTGAGACAGCTATACATATTATGGATAAATATTACTTTAAAGGAAATCCCCAGCCATGTCTCATTCTGAAGTAGATCCTTAGCCAGTGTAGAATTACAGATCTCCCTTATAGCCAAGATGCTACAGCTGATTAAAACAACTTCAGATGCGGCCCACTAAGAGCTCTCCCTTATGGCCTGTGGCCATCAACCATTTGGTGTATCTTATTTCTGTACATCTGCACCACTTCCCCTGCAGTGACAGGACAGGACCTTGTGTAGGGGCAGTCGATGCTTGTTTGGTGTGGGGTGAACCATGGGCATTGACAATAGATGTCCATAAGATGTAAACATCTTTTGAAATACATATAAGCTTAGCAAATTGAATGGGATTCACAGAAGAAGCAAAGGAAAAGTATGACACTAAAAAAGTGATCCCTTTAAATGTCTGAGATTGACTCTCTTTTAAAACAAACATTTTAATAGCATTGCTATTGAGGTGACAGCAAAAAAATATTTAAGCATCCGTAAGAATAATTTTCAATAAAGGAGATGGCTCAAAGGAATTATTCTAAGCATAATTCCAGTTGATTTTATCAATACTAACATTACAGTGTAGGAGAAACAGTGCATAGGCCACTGGTAGCCCACAATTTATTCCTTGTACTAGAAAAGATCAGGCTACAGGTATTCACATTTACAGGTTCTGAACTGTCACACTGTTAAATACATCAATCCTTTTAACCAGAAAACTCTTGCTAGAGTCAAGGGTGTGGCTGTAAAAGCATAAATGGTACAAACAAAAATTGGCATGGATGTATTCACTAGAGTCTACTCTACTTGTAGCTTTTTGTCATAATCTTGAAATATTAAAGTTTACTGCAATTCTAGCTAACAATTTAATTCTACAGTATGGCAAAATGAACAAAATATAGCAAAATTCATTCATATATTTATTTTTAAATTTCATACAGGGAGCTATGTTTATTTTTATTTTAGAAAAGTGTATCTAGAAGATATATTTCTGGTCTTCCTGATTTTACTGAATATTTTAGACACATCAGAAGTCTTCTGGCCTACTCACTCAGACAGAATCAACAAACATAGCATGAAGATCAAAATAGGCCATGTGAAATATGGTCCCTGAAGAAACATTATCCTGGAGGATGGAAAAGAGAGCAGGCATGTGTCTGCAATCCCTCCTGTGAAGAGGGGAAGAGATAACTCTGTTCATAGAAGGCATCTATTGCTCCCACACAGGGTCTCCTCAGTTTTATGTGACATCAGAAATGACAAGCAGAAGTAAAAACTGAACTCATTTCAGGTTTATGTTTTACTCTGCTGCAATATATGAGAGGATACTTTTAATATTTGATGACTATTGTTTAATCTACAGACATTTTATCTCCAACCTGAAAATGCTAGCATCATAAAAAGGTTTTCTAACTTTCTATTATATGGACTGCCTTTTGTAGATGTACAGAAACAGAACAGCATTGGATGTTTCTTTGTAGAAACACTTACTACATTTAAATTTCTGAACAGTCACCAAATTAATTTCTTTCAACAGGAACAAAATCACTGGAAACCCCTGGAAATCTCTTTGTTACTGATAGAGTTATGACAAAATATTTGTCATCCTCAATTCCTTAACAGTGCATACTTGCATTCTTACAACAAGCAAATTGTTCTCTCTCTCACACGTTGAATAAAGTAAAAAGACACAAAATGGAACATGGGGTTTTGGAATGTAGGTGCTATATTTGAGAGTATGCATCCAAAACCTTCTGCTTAAACCCAAAGAATAGGACAGCTCTAATCCCCAGCCAGTGAGATAGGTACTTATATTGATAACCCATCCCATTTCTTCAGTGAGGTCACCTCTTACCGTTCTTTTCCTTGATAACTTGCTGGCTTTTGCAATAAAGAAGCACTTTTAGCTTCAGAGACACACTCCCATCAGTGGCAAATATGAAACAGTAAAGTGCCTTGGCAGTAGTAGGCAAAATTTGGCAAATATATTTGTCTAACAAATGGATAGGTAAATGTCTATATATACTCTAAATATGATGATATGAACTTTTAAAAAATCAAAAATGTTAAAATATTAAAATCTCATTCAAAAATATCAGTGCTTCATGAAGTAAAGGGGAGAAAAATGAATGTTCAAAACTAGCTTAACTATTGCTGGCAAATTTGCCACAATCTGAAAAAGGCCTCCCTTTTCCAAATAACTCCTAAAGCCCAAGGTGGTCTCAAAGTAATTTAGCAGAGAGAAATTATGACATTCACACAAATGGATTTCCTTCTGTTGGACAAAATCACATGCATTATGTAGTTTGCACTTTTTTTAAACTTTTCCTAAGAACTTTGACCTCAGACGTGGGCAGACATTCTGACTTGGCAGTGAGTTCTTCCAGCTATGCAGAATCAGGCTGAGTGCCTGACATTAAAATGTCTAGCTCCTTCTCCAGACTTCATCAGCATTTATTTGGCACTAGCTGAACTTAGCAAAGTAATTTCAGGTTCATATCTTGTAGTAGGTGACTTCATAAAATCCTTTAATGGTTACAAAAAACAGTAAGCAAAATTACACGGTAGACAAAACAGATGCCAGGCACATACTGATTGGGATTGCCTGGATGGTGTCATGTAAGCTTGAGCCATTCTTTCAGACTTTCTTCTGCATTAATTTCTGTGCAATGTAGGAGAAGAGTAAGCATTGCGTAAATAGTGTAGAAATGACTCTGCTACTTTGTGTTCCTACAACCTGGCAATGTCCCAGTAGGTCCCATATCTCCCTCCCTACTGCTATTGCCATTCAGATAGTGATAGTAAGAGGATTAAGAAGCTGAAGAAGAAATTTGGTGAGGGGAAGAGGGTCTGAACATCCCCACTGAGGCAGCAGGAAAATAACTAGTAATTCCTGACTCAGGTGTTTATCTAGGAAGGAGTGGAGATGTCTGGTTTGTGGCACTGTGCAGGTAACATAGGCAGTTTTGCATTATGGAGGTCAGCTGTTACAACAACGATATCCCAAAATATATGTGGGCAGATGGTTCTTTATTACTGAACCAAATTCTGTCTAGAGGCTCATATACAATTTTTCTAGTCAGTGGAAATGTCACACCTGTGTAAGATGTTTGTTTCCAGATGTAGTAGCTCTATGGCTTTAAGGATGCTTAATGATGCTGCTGGCTAATAGAAGCTGCTGGGCAATGTTTCAGCAGTCTGGACTGAACTAATTTCAGTGATGATAGAGCCAGACTTCTCTCAGTGATTCCCAGCTACCAGTCACCAAGGAATAGGCATGGACAGAATTATTGGAAATTCTTTTAAAAAAGAAACTTTTTTATTATTCTGAGAGGAGTGAAACATGGGAAATGGTTGCCCAGAGAAGTTGTGAAGAGGAAAAAACCCAACTAGAGAGACTCCTGACCAATATTCTCTAGATGACCCTCCTTGATGCAGCAATCTGGACCAGTTATCTCCAGAGGTGCCTTCCAGCTTCAGCCACCCTGTGATTCTATGGTGTCTGTGACTGGTTTTCAGCTATTGCAAATCTCAGGTACTCTTCATTCTCTGAAGATAACAATTATACAGAAAATGGCTTTAAACAGAATCATTTTGTCTTGCAAAAGACTGCTTATATTTAAGAAACCAAAATATTATTCAGTGACTCTTCAACAGCCAAAAAAGTTCAGTGTGAAGATTGTGCAAAACACAACTTGCGCTAAAGAACAAATGTGTGTGGTTATATTAAACTAACTTAGCATCAGCTACTCAGCTAGGATCAGCTGATATGATTTGTTTTGATCTTCATAGGATTTGGGATGCACACAACAGAGCAAACCTTTACAAGTAGATGGCAATTAGTTCTGTAGATACCATGGAAAATGGAAATTATGGGAGCAGATTTTCTCATTTTAGGACTCCGTTCAAGAGTGTTTTGAAACATGCATTTGAAAGAAAGATGAGAAGAATCTTAGCAAAAAAAATTAATCTTTTTTTATTCCAATCACCTGAAAGCATCCTCTCCCTGTCTTAGCAGAAATTGCTACCATTATTAGTATTTATAATTATTAATACTTATAATTAATCCACACAGAATTATTCTTTACTAATGTTAGAATAATTTCTGCAGCGTGAATGATACTATGATACTATGTATTGTTTCTACTAAAGAAATACAATATACACTTGGTCCCAGACAGTGTTAGACTAAGCGTTCATCAATTAATTTGTAGAGGGTTAGTTCAGCTGTTAAAGTTAAATTTATGTGACCTTCTAAATATTCCCATGGACAAATATTTTGTAAATTTGCTACAAGGCAGGTCTTGAATGTGTCCAAAACCATAATTAATACTTTATGAAATAACACAAGTGTGTAAATGCTGGCACAAAAATAAGTAAAAAAGTAAAATACAGTAAATAAATGGTCAACAGCAACGGGAAGATAAATAGAGTTAAATAACAGTGGAGGGTCGGCTTCATTCTCACTTGAGAAGTGATAAAAACTGAACTAAGTTAATAGTCATTATATCATATTTGTTGGAATGATCTGAAAATTATGAACTTAAAGTATAAAAGTATCTCCTGTAGATCAATATTAAAAATGACAGCAAATTGATAAAATGCATTAATACAGTACAGAGCCTGCAGGGCAGTTTATGTCTTCTTTTCCAAATTTTAGCTGTTGATGAATATTCAGTTCAGATCTGGATGATCTTATGTTTTAGACTGTCCATTTGAACTCTTTTAATCTTTGATGACTCTTACAAAACCATGTCTGGTCTTTAGTTTCTTTAAAGAACCACAATTTTCTTCTTTTTTATTAATGACCAAAACTTCTTTTCATCAACTCAACAGAAATATCACTAGTGTTCAGCTGTTGCATCAGCTTTTGAACTGTGCATATGTCTACATAAATGAAAAAAAACCCACAACAATACACAAAAAAAATCCACACATTTGTACACGTACATACACATATATTCAGATACATATATAAATATATACACATATACACATGTAAACTAACATCCCAGTTTAAATTCAGTAGTGGTTTCTGATACAAATAAACTTTTAAGCTGTTTCCAATGTAAGTGAAATGACATACTTAATATTATACCCTCTATAATTCTTCTCCTTTTGAGGATTATTACTATTGTTATTATCATCCCAAATCCAGAGATATATATCCCTATACATTATTGCCATATCCAGTTGTGTTCTAAGTCACATATTCTAGAATATACTTATGTCAATTATATTCTATATCAGATTCCATCATATATTTACTGCTTTTCTGTTCTTCCAGGCTCTTTCCATCAGCTCTGTCAAGCACGGAATGTGTACTCCATCTTTGTGAATTGTGTATTCCAGCACATATATAATTCAATATGGATACCTATCAGAAGCCAGAATCACTTCAGGAAAGTACCACCACTCTAACCCAAACTCAGTAGCAACTTTTCTTTTTAATGTCACCTTATTGTGCACAGCCTAATTCTTGTATTTACTTCCTTCATTTGAACAATACAGTGGTAAACCTTATTAGCAAGTTTAAAGAGTGCTAGGAAATAAGTATGTTGTATTATTTTCTAAATTATAATAGAAGTGTACATACTACATATTTAGCTTTAGAACCTTTGTTGGTTTTGGTAATGAAAATCACAAGGAAAATAAACATTAGTATGGGCCTGTTGGAACAGAATTTGTTATGGTCCCTCATGTGACAGGATTTTCTGCTATTTTTAGTTCAACACTAAATAGCAAAAAAATGTAGTTGAGCAAATACAGAGGCATGCCTAGATTCTTGGTTCTCTTCATGAATGGTAGATCCTTCCTCTATTGTCATATTTAATAGCATTTTGATGCCTTGGGAAAAAAATACAATTAGTACTACATTCAAGGGATGAGAACTGTAAATACAGTGATATATTAAGAGAAGAATAATATTTTTTTTAAAAAAGACACTGTTCTAATAGGCTTTCATTATCAGTTTATACATAGAAAATCTAGAGATAATCTTATTTCTATTATTACTGCTATGTTACTATTAATAGAAAGTCCTCTTATTAATCTATTTTCTTCTAGACTCAGCTTGCTCTCCTAATCAATATGGGTTGTTACTAGAAGATAATGAACTAACTGATATATAGTCTCAGTATTTTTTAAAGAATAGTACTTTTATTAGTTTCTTATTTCAAAGAATATGTAGATATCCACATACCTCAGAGATTTTTTTTTTCCTCAAGAGGATAAATTAAGATTTCAGATGTAATTTTGAGATTTTTCTCTGTTTTAATTGGGAAATACTTAAATTTTCAATAACAGTAAAAAAAATTATGCCCATGATCAGGTTGGCTTATCACGGGGTTATCGCTCATTTTGAAATTTAACATGTTGTTTATTATAGTTTATGTTATAAAATAACTACATTATTTCAAACTGGTTTTGTCTTAAAGGCTTTATAAAAACTTTTCAAAACTGTTTCAAACCAATTTTTAATTAATTTTTTCCCCTTAAAAATACATTTTGGAGTGGTGAAATCATTGAGTTCTTACAGAAAGACTAGATTGTGGTGAACCTGTATGTTCCAAATAAAACAAACAAACATACTCAGTTCTTAACTAGTCTAAAATACCATTCCAACAACTTCACACTAAACCTTTTAGAGGCCTGCCATTCATCTTTTATGTCAACATTCACAGTGACTAATGCTGCAGTGAAATTCTGTGCCATAATATCAACATTAACAAGGACCGAAAGTTTGGTTTTTCTTGATCTTCAAAGCCTAGGTAAATCCTAGAATTTGTGCTCAATTAAAATGTTTCAGTGTTATCTGGAAATCTCCATGGTTAAATTATCAATAAAGTAGTCAGAGGTCCAGAAATTATCTTTCATTTGCTAGGAAGCTGAGCTGTAAAGCCTCATTAGGTACTCTCCACAGTCTTCATTTAAAAATAATAATCTCAGAAGCGAGAGCAGTAGTCTGTGAGGATGTAACAGAACAGATTTCCACATCAAAGTGTCACCAGTTAAGATACTTTATCTAAAGTATTTATAGTGCAAGATATGCAATCTCTTTTAAGTCACATGGTGCTACTCTTGCTACTAGCTAAAGCCTTACTGCAGAAATAGTCTTTCTGAGATTAATTTATCCACACAGGTGAAGGTACCTCGGTTATACTTTTCCAGATGAAGGCTATGACGGCCTCTTGGTTCAGAGAAGTTGCTCAAACTGGTTTACAGATTGGTTTAAAGATTAATTGGTTTACAGATACTTGCTTGTAAACTGACTGGAAAAAGATGAAGTGGAATAAAATGCAGAGAAAAGAACCAAACGTTTCAGATTAACAGACTGACTCAACAGGGGTGGGTTTATATTGATCATGGGAAAACTGAAGATAAATGTTAGATGTCAATAGGTTCAAAATGAATGGTAAATGAAGAAATTTTTGAATGCTATAAGATTTTTTTAAATACAGAGTATTACAAAGAGAAGGTAAATATAAAAGGTCACAGTTTCACCAAATTTAAAGACAACGATGAAGAAATAAATGGTTAAATTTTACATACGTCTGTCTAGTCAACTAAAACTTCTTGTCTAAATAAATATACAATTATATGTTCTCCACACATCATGTGTCAAGGTCCAATGCTGGAACTGGACTGAGTTTACTTACAGGAAGAGATTCTATATATGGTGTGTTCAGTTATCAGAACATTTCAGACAATGAGTCATTCAGAGCTCTGAGAAGCAGCATCATCAGCAAAAGCCTTTACTGCATTGCTGCTGGGAAGGCTGCATTAATGACACTGATAATGTTGAGGAACTGACAGTGTAAACATTACTTTACATTAAAAAATTCTCTGAAGAAAGTAGGTCACATAGAGGTTGCTCACATCCAAATTATTTGTCCACTCTCATCCCTAATTTTAAATTTTGTTGTCTGTTTCGGGGCAGTTGAGTTTAGTATTTTTTTCCTTTGATAACCTGAGACTTTTTCCAACACTGTAATGAATTCTGCTACAGCAAATTTACTGTAGTTGATAAAAGCAAACTATTTGACAAACTGTCAGAGATGCATACACAAAATGACAGTTACCCCTTTTAGTGTTGTTGGAATAACAGACTTGAAAATTAAAACCAACTATAATTAACTTTTACAAATGTTAGGATGCAGAGCAGAGTCCCCAGGCAATCATTCCTAGGATGTTCAAGGCTCAAATTTGACTCTTTGTTCCCTGTAACTTGAAGAAAAACCTCCTGCTTGGCAGTCTACAGGCAGTAATGGGTGGACCTTTAACCGCAGATGGGATACAACCATGAGTTACCTACCCTGCCTACAGGAAGAAAAACAGCACCACATTCCCACAAGTCAATGTAAATTTGTTAAAGAATGTAATGAAGACACAAGAGGTACAAGGATTGTGACATGACAAGTCCAGCTTCAGATTATTTAACTCCCCAGGAGTATGTCAGTGAAAAGTTGTGCCATATGGAACCCTTATTCTTTACTGGCTTCCTTCTTATTTCAAGCATAGACAATGAGAAAACATAGTTAAAGGAAGAAACATCTACTTTATGCACCCTCATCTCCTGCACTGGTGAATGTGGGAAAGTCTGTTTCCGACCTCATGAACTGAGGTTCTAAGGAAAGAAGTGAAGCATAGTCCTCATGTCACTGTATAAAACCCCATGTCGTGGTTTCTCTGAATATCACTCCAGGAATTCTAAAACTCAGCTGAAAGCAGCAGACTTTTTACAGGCTCTTAGACCTTCTATTACACTCTCTACTTTATTCTTGAATAGCCTACTTGGGAAATTAATTGAAGATGAAAGTACTGGAAAGCAGTAGGAATTCTCTTCCAGTGGATGAATAGGCTAGAATCTATTTCTTAGATGTTACCTCAAAAGACCTTACAAAATCAGGACAAAGTAACGTTGCATCTCCTTCTTACACAGATCCTGTGTCAGCCTCTTCTTTGATTTTGGTGACATAATCCTACTGTTGAAGACCTCTCTCAGGACACTGAGGAAGCATTTGGGCTTGTCCCGTAATACTGTATTTGGGAAAGTTACTCTTGCAAAGCAGCGATTGCATAAGAGGCATTTATTGTAGGTTTTCATTGTTTATTTTAACCTGTTTTCTTTGACATAAGTGTATAGACTTACAAGCCAGAGAATGTTATTGTATACTCAGAAAACCTCACCTATGCAAAGATATATCCAAAGCTCTGCTATCAGGAGGGTAACTCTCACAATGCTTGAGAGAGTTTTTTTCCTAGCATATCAATGGTATAGGACCTCAAAATTTATTATAATTTGATTGCAAAAGAAGCAAATCCTGAAAGCATTTGAACCTCACAAATTGTCTACTTTCACTGGTGTTACTTCAGGTTTTCACTATTTCAGAGCAGAACCTGGCCAAGGCTATTGAACAGACTCAACAGTTGATGACAGAGTGAGACATGCCTCAACATACTGAGCAAAAAGTCACCATAAAAGATGCAGAAAATAAATTCCATTGTACTAGAAAAATAAAAGGCAGCTTCCTTTGTTTCAGAGGGAATTTTCTGTTATAGTGGAAAGTGGATTAAAATACAAAAGGTGGTGGTCCAATAAGTTCAGATAGGAATTTTCTGTCCCTTTCTCAGCAGAAATCACTTGTTATTCAATCACCATTTTTTCATGGTTTTTTTTCAGCCACTTTAAGGTGATGTTCTATGAGGATGGTTATGGGTATTCTTGCTTTAATTTACCACAACAGTACAGTAAATAAAAAGTAGTTCAAACTTCAAGAGCATGAACTGAAATGGAAGAAAGAAAATATGGAATAATAAAGTAGAAGCATAGTGAGTGACAGTGAATTAATCACCAGTGTTAATTAAAATCATGCTTCAAGATCACCTCAAATAAGGCTATTTCTATAGATACATACAATCCATCTGTCTATATCCCATCCTAATAATTGATTTTCCCTCTTGAGCTGGCAACAGAAATTGCAGGATTGTTGTGGGTGTTTAATCTAAAAGAGGAAGATAAAAATGGAGTAAATTTGCTGAGACTCACAGGTGGCAGCAGATATGTGCTAGAGTAAGAACAAAAACAGGGGAAACGATAAACCAGAAAGCAGCTCATGTGCCCAACTTCAACTGTTTTAGAAGTTCTTGTCTACTTGATCTCGCCCTTCTCAATTCCATGGCCCTTCTACCCAGACCTATCATAAACCCAGATTTATTATAATGAATCTTTTACTGACTCACTTATATCCAAGTCCAGAAAGGATGGTTCCCACTGCTGGCATACCACAATAGTAACAAACAGTCTTTCTGTGTAAGTTCTGAATTGACTTTGTCTATAAATTGCTAAAAATATGTCCCAGATAGTCCTAATCCCAAACAGGAGGTTTGTCATGCTTTGGAGGTATCTGATGAGCACATCACAGATGTACAAATACAAAGGAAATATTTTATTTATACCAGTATAGCCCTGACAAATTGACTTCAATTAGATAATTTGTGGTAACTTGGTTTATGCTTCACTGATAGCTTTCGTAATTGCAGAGAAGCAACAGGCCTGTAATGCAGCACACTTACTGAAGATTCCCTGAGAACTGAAAACACATTTGTGAGATTTGCCTTGGGGATAAAATGAGCAGAAGCCAATTTTTTTTTTTTTCTGTGATTGAAACTAGTAAAGCTTTGAATCCAAATCCTAAGGAGAAAGTCAAGTAATTCAAATTAGTAAATAATGTACACACAGAAATATGGTTTGTTCCTAGCTCAGCGAAACCACAGTGTTTATGTCTGGCAAAGGTCTTGTACAGACTTCTATCCCTGTAACTGCTAGGGGGAAGCACAATGCAAATTATTTAGGGGCTCCATCTGAGCAAGCGCAAGAACTTTCACTGAGTTGACTGGTGGTGAGAATTGCAGGGAAGAAAATGAATGAGAGCATGGACAGGTACTATTTACACAGCATCAGTGCCTCGTGGATTCTGCTGAACAGCTACCAGTACCAGCTCACAAGAAAGCACGCTTCCCCTATAACAGACCTTGTTTTGGCAAAGACTGCAGCTGTGTCAAGAGCTATGATTTGTGCTGATATGTTTTCAGATAGCTTTTATGTTTCATCTGGAATAGAAAATTGTGGTAACTCAGCTTTCCTACAAATTAATGCGGACATAAATTAGACTCAGACTGCATCTCTGCACATGGATTATTGTATCCCACCCAATCCCATCCCTTCCTGTTTCTTCACTCTCTCGCTCCTCATACCCATTCCAGGTGATACAGTTTCTTGAGCCAGCCAAGCCACTGAGTGAACTCTTCTGCAGAAGAAAAAGCAGAGCCCATCTCAACAGAAGACTACCCTGTATTTTTCTAGATAATTTTTCTGCCAAATTTGTGAGAAGCCATGGAGGGCATGAGTGTGCACCAGAGCAGATAGAAGTGGCCACAGCACATGACAGAGATGGGCAGAAAATTTGTGGGGAGAAGGAGAGAGAGACACAAAAGCCATGGCCATGATGGGATGCATCCACAAGTGCTGAGAGAGCTGATGGACATCATAGTGGGGCTGCTCATGATTATCTTTGAAGGGTTGTGGAGATCAGGAGAGGTGCCTGAGACCTGGAAGAAAGCAAATGTCACCTCCGTGTTCCAAAAGTGCAAGAAGGAGGAGCTAGGGAACTACTGGCCAGCCAGTGTCAACCTCCCTGGAGAGGGGATGGAGTGCCTCATTATGGAGGACATCATTCCTCCATTATGGAGGACACGCAAGACAAGAAGGTGATTGGGTGTAGTCAGCACTAAAGGTAAATCATGTTTGATTGCCTTGTATAATGAAACTACTACATAGATGAATGAGGGGAGAGTAGTGGATATTGTCTACCTTGATTTCAGAAAGGCTTTCAACACTGTCTCTCTCACATTATTGTGAGAAACAACTCTTGTTTTCTTAAAATAAAAATAAAATTTATTAAAAGCAAGAAAATTAACAAAAATTGTTAAAAATTAAAATTGGGATCCGATGGCTCAGTCTAAAGGCCCCAGGAATGCAGGTGATCAAAAGATCTTTTGGCCCTTTCGGGCTCTTGACCACCAGAAAGGAATACTGGCAGTGCTGAGGTGACTTTAGTCAATCTAAAGTCAATTATTTATAATTGACTTCCGGTGGAAGCTGGCCTGTACTAAGCACTGAGCTCTGTCAATGGCGAGTTCCAATCGGCTGAGCCCCCTCCTGGCTCTGGCTCTGTGATTTTAAAAGGTCTGAGCTCTGCCCTGTTCCTCCCCCAGCCCGCCCACATGGCCCAAGGTGATGGGTGGGATGTAAAGGTGAGATAATCTCAGCCCACCATTGGCTCACTGTTGTCCAGAGGGTGATGTTACTCTTTCCAAAGGCGGGAAAGTCCCCTCATTGGAATTCAGGGTGCCGTGGAGCCGAGTTGCAGGGTAACTGTCAGGAGATAAAAATAGTCCGGGGCAGTTAGGAACCGGGGTTTCTGAGCCTATTCAAAGGTTAGATTGGATGTTTAAATCATTTGTAAAAGCATAAAACATACCTGTAAAAATACAAAACAATCATTTAAACATTCTTAGAACAGTCAACAATAATTTAAAAATATGAAACTTGCCATAAAACCTTCAGAAAATTATTTGTATTTAAACTGGGAACTAACAACCTGGAAAATCCATTGGAAAGAGGGGTTTTGAACTGGGAACTGCATAATCCTTTAATAAAAACTTGGGTAAATGGTATGTGGGCTGATGGGTCATTAAAAAAAGGTGCAAAACTTTATTAACCAGGGTAATTAACTGGGAATTGATTAAAAACACTTAACAACACTTGATATGCAAAGACCAACTTTCAAATTTCATATATGACATTATCCTCATAGGAAAACAGGAAGTGTGGACTGAATGAAGGGACAGCGAGGTGCACTGAGAATTGGCTAAATGGCAGATCCCAAAGGGTTGTAATCAATGGCACAGGGTCTAGTTGGAGGCCTGTAACTGATGGTGCACCAGAAAGATCAATACTGGGCCCAATATTATTTAACTCATTCATCAATAGTTTGGAGGAAGGGGCAGATGCCTCCCCAACAAGTTTGCTAATGACACAAAGCTGGGAAGAGTGGCCAATACCACATAGGGCTGTGCAGCCTTTGGAAGGACCTGGAAAGGTTGGAGAGATGGGCAGAG
The DNA here is from genome assembly GCA_020086605.1 of Lanius collurio. Taxonomy (NCBI): domain Eukaryota; kingdom Metazoa; phylum Chordata; class Aves; order Passeriformes; family Laniidae; genus Lanius; species Lanius collurio. Next base: position 22,536,176 of record JACBWW010000008.1, read on the forward strand.
AAGAACAATCTGAAATTCAGCAAGGGAAAATGTAGGGTCCTGCACCTGAGGAGGAATGATCCCATGCACCAGTACAGGCTGGGGGCTGACCTGCTGGTGGAAAACAACCTGGAGGTTCTGGTGAGAAGCAAGCTGTCCATGAGCCAGCAGTGCATCCTTGTGGCCAAGAAGGACAATGGGATTCTGGACTGCATTTGGAAGAACATCACTAGCAGATTGAGTAAGGTGATTCTGTCCCTCTACTCAGCCCTGGTGAGGCCATATCTGGACAGCTGTGCCCAGTTCTGGGCTCCTCAGTACAACAGACAGGGAACTCTGAGAGCTGGTCCAGTGGAGAGCAACAAAGAAGATCAAGGGACGGGACAATCTCTCTTATGAGAGAGTTGGGCCTGTTCAACCTCAATAAGAGATGACTGAGAGGGGACCTCACTGATATCTGTCAGTGTCTGCAGGGAGGGGTCAGAGGAGGCACCAGGCTCTGCTCAGAGGTGCTGAGCAATAGGACAAGAGGCAGTGGGCAGTAAGTGATGCACAGAAAGTTCTGCCTGAACATGAGGAACTTCTTTACTGTGTGGGTGACCATGCACTGGAACATGGCCAGGAATATTGTGGAGCTGCCCACACAGGAGGTATTACAGAACCATCTGGACACAGTGCTGTGCCATGTGCTCTGGGATGGCCCTGCCTGAGCAGGAAGGTTGGGCCAGACCACTGTGGGCCCCTCCAACCGTTCTGTGATTCTGTGATTGTGGGACTAGGAGATAACCCACTGCTTGATGTGACAGTGGCCTATCAGATCAGCTTTCCACATCGTGGCATGGCAATTTGGAAATTAGTCTGAAAACCTCACACTGGAAATCACCCTTTTTTTCTCTTCTGACCATCTGCCGTTGTTACCTGGGTCTACCCTTTCATCTCGGTCTCTTTCCATGGTCTGCCTATTCTCTCTTTTCCTCACCTCTCTCCTCCAGTGTTTCAGCTCTCACATTGATTCTTGTTTCCCTTGCCACATGCTCATTTCTCATTTTCCCAAAATTTTTTAAATCCACTTTAAAAAATAATTAGAAAATCCCCATCAATCAGTAGTCACTTTTATCTGCTGCACGTAAGTAAATACACCCTCTGTAATGTGTGGATGCCTCAAATCAGTCTTTCTTACTGACAAGTTACATGGCAATAAAGATGACAGCTGGATGTTAAATTCTAATAATTCAGATTTCAGACTATGCTTACCTTTCTCTCACCCACCATTTCAAGATCTGTGTCTCATTTGGTCCAATTCCCACCAATGTTTTTTAGAAGATGCTTTGAAAGAATTAGAGCTGCCCATGTACCTTAGCAACCAACAAGACACTAATCTAATCTAAGCACAAATCTCTGACATGTCCCATGTAGCGAAAAACATCACTGAGTTCTTATGAGTGTGAAGTAGTACTTGATGAAACCAGCACAGCTCAGCCTTCAGCACAGACTCATCACAACAGATGAGGAATCCCAATTTCTGCCCTGCAAGCTCTCCTCTCAGCAGGAGCGTTTTCACCATCACTGGAGACGTAAATCTCTCCCAAATCCTGCACAAAGGAACAACAGGATGTAGGAACCAGCACTAACTGCAAAGAAAAACAGGATAACTTTACACACTCTTCAACTGTTGTGATAAGTGAAATACACACGTCTGTATTGTAAGCTGCATGGTGACCCTGGGTGATACAGGAGAATTAGCACAGGGAAGGGAGTGAGAAATACCGAGATGAGAAGCCAGGGACCAAGCTGGGAGCTAATCTGGGTCTGCTCTGTTTCTAGGTCAGTTTACTGAGGCAGTCAAATGCTGCCTTTTACTGGAGATAGACCGTGGGATGCTGATCCAGCACAGTGATAGCTGAGTCCTAAAAAAGAGGTTCAGTCAGGTTAGATATTTCCTCTGTTTCCTTAGAAAAGGGAGAAAGCAGCCGGATGTATCAGTAAAATCAGTGTTCCAGCAGCATGATCATACTTTCTGGTTTTCACATTTGATAACCTTGATTGTGTACAGTATTCCCTGTTTTCTGAAGTGTCAGAGGGCCTCAAATTGCATTTTCTGAAACTGGATCAGGACTTCTGAAACTTAATGACAAATTGTTGGAGGTTCTGATTAAATATTGATTCCTGCATTCAACACTCTTTGTAAATGCCTATTGTAGAACACAGAACAAACAGATCTCCCTATCATAGATATAGATGTTTCATTCTGCAGCTAGTATATTTGACTGGATTAAGTTATTGCCCAAAAGTATGTTGTATATTTTGCTAGTTATGCTGCAACTATTTGGAGTTAAATAACTCTCTTATTAATGACTAAATAACCCTTTTATTTATGACTATTTTTATTTTTGTGTCCTGAATCAACAGGCTATTTTTGAAGCATACACTTTCCACTCTCACTGCCAAAACTATACTCTGAGCCCCTTGTACGAGCACAATGAGCAGATTTTTTCCTTCCAACTATGCTTGAAAGATATTAAATCCATTACCTTTTTTTCCTCATCTTTTCATAAGCTTTTTTTAAATTATATAACTTTTTTGCTGCTACCATAGGATCTTCTCAACTCCCAATTACTGAGCTCCCACTCAACAAGTTATCAAGTGACTACTCAAGCAGCAAAAGGCATGTGTCTGTAGAATTGTAAATTATTTATTGCTTATAGGTGACTGAAAATTAGCCTATAAACAGTCCTATGAAAAAGAAAAATAAAAACTAACTCCTTAATTAGTTGGAGTGCTTGGCAACACCAAACAGAAAGTCTCAAGCCACTATGAAGATAAAAGTGTAACTGCAGAGGTTCTATTTCTAATCTTACTTGCCTGCTTTGAGAATTCACAGATATTTGCTCCCTATCTGCCTTCCCTGCCCCTGTGATGCCTACACAGTCACCAGCTCTTTGTATACAGTCTGTTTTGATAAGAAGTGTGATATTTCAGCTTCTGTGCACTGATACCATCCTTAAGGAGATGGACTCTCAATACAGGGAGGAAATGAGAAAGATAGGCACGTGGGCTTCCAGTCTGGGAGTACAGAATCATCTCCACATGACTACAGGTTCTTCGTATGCCAGAGCACTTTCTGACTTCACAGTGGTTTTCTGACTTTCTCCAAAGTGGAAGGCACCTCCACATCCTACCAGACCTATTAGTGGAATCCAACAAGCCTTGCCTTCCAAGTAAGCACTTTTTACTCCCCATTTGCTTCTGCATAATATTTTGACCTACTAAAAAAAATAAAAAATGGGTGTCACTCTGGACTCCTAAGCAAGTATGATAAAGTGTACTACTCATGTGATGTTCTTTTTAAAGTAGAGCATCATAAAGGCAAATTTAGCTTCCTCTTCAGCCTAACAAATCCACACCTACTGAAAAGAATCTTTAAATGCAAACTTCTGTTTCATTTGGGCCACTGAACAGCAGCAAATGCAAATTTTTTGGAGGTAGTGTAAGCACAAAGCCATAAAGGAAGTACAAGGTCTCATTTAGACTGAAATGTTTTGGCCAGTTATATTAATCCAATTGCTAAAATCTTAAACAATATGAAGTTAGCACTATTCTCTGATGCATGACTAGTTACTATCTAGACACTTTCTTCTCTTCCTTTTTCCTCCCTTTGTCAGACTGGCACCCATTCAGGCAAATTTGGCAAATGTTAGAAACCATTTCTCCCTGTGAACTTGGCCATCCCTTCTTTTGGAAAAAGGCCAACTCACTTCCCACCTGGTAGCTTGGACTCAGGCCCTTGTATTGTTTAGCTGAGAATTGAGGGTCATAAGGAAAAAGGCTAGAAGAAGCAGGGGAAGAGGGAGGAAAAGGAGTTTCTGCTGGCTCTCTTGCCTTAACACTTGGCACTACTCCATATGTCAGGAGTCAGCACTTTTTCATTTCTTGCTTTACATTGCCTTGGCTTCAGAAAAAACTGAAAATGGAAAGAGGTTTCCAATCACAAAAGCTGATGACATTGTAGAGAAATGCATCTATCTGGACAAAAAAAAAAAAAAAAAAAACAGTTGTGTGCTGGTCTTTATGTAGATCAGCAAAAAGATGGAAAAATAATTACACTTAACTCACTCAATTCCATTTTTAAAGCTGAGGACTGTCACTATTAGAAATAATTGTATTCTGTAGAGCATATGAGACTTAATAGGACTTTAGAGGCCACCAGTGACTGATGCTTTCCCTTTAGGCACTCCTCAAAAAGTGGAAAAGTTTATTAGTTTATCTAGACATTGCTATAAGTTTTGAATACAACACAGCTCTTACCTCAATTAATTCCCTTTTCACAACATTCCTTCATATATAAGACATCCAAGTCTTTTAAACAAATTGGCAATTTTTACTTTTTATTTTTTAAAATAAAGATCACATACACTTTTGTCAAGATTTCCTATGCTACATATTCAGTTCTATCTCATCTGACTCAAACAAAGTCGAGTTCTACTTATCCTCTTCAATAGTGAAAATGGATGAAAGTGTCAAATGAATTAAGTAACAGTTTTCACCCCGTAGATATTAAGGGTATGGTAGGACATTTGAAGTTATGGACTATAACCCTGACTGGCATAATTCAATTTAAACAGTAGTGTCAGCTCTTTATTCTGATAAAATTCATCTGTGAAAGACCCAGACTGACAGTAGCAGATAACAATTTAAATGGAACAATATTTATAGCTGATTTGGAATGAACTGTAACGGATCATCATAAAGAAATGCCTGCCTAACTGTCTTGTGTTCTCTCTGACAAATATTCCCACAAGTGTAATCGTATTAGAGAAGGTTTGCATTAATTTTAAAAGAAAACCATGTTTTATGCTTGAAATGGCATAGCTGGCAGCATTATACCATGATTTTGATAATGCTTTCACTTGAATAACAATCTCTACTCTGAATTAGCAATACCCAGATATGATACATCTAGAGAACCAGATGAAAATTTCTCTGTACCATTTTAGAAATGTCTATATAAAGTTAAAATTATATAGAATTGTGTAAAACATCATTTTCAAAATTATGAGCAATGGCTGAGGAAGAGTCTTCCTGGAAGGCATTGGAGTATGCTGGAACATGGGAATCTCAGCATCCTTGGTACAAATCATGAACCATGGAAAGAGGGTAAGCAGTGCAGCATCTTGTCATTGCTCTCCAGCACTCCCTGCCACTGTCCATGAATTTCAGATTACTCCAATTAGAATGAAATTGTCTCGTAATCTTTATTTTTTGTTTGTGTCTTTAAGCCACCATTTTCCTCTGCAGTGATAGTGCGATTTTCACTGGATTACCCAGTTTTCTTTGCAACACAATTTAAGTATTTCACTCAATGGACTACATATTTCAAAAGCAAAATCATTTCACTCCCCACATGTCATTGCTTGGGTATCAGAGGTTCTGTCAAACTTTCCTAAGACAGAAGTCCCAGGACAGTGAAACATTCTCGAGCTGAGGGGACAAAACACAGGGATGACTATCACTTGTGCTGGATACTTGTAAACTCAAGAAACAAACCAACTACACCTGTAATAAGGTCTTATGACATAAAGGAAATAAAAGCCCCCAAGGTCTGTGCAATACACTTATGTGGGAGATGATGGATTAGAACCCAGGAGGAAAGAATAGATGATGAGGCTTCAGTGCAGACTTTGAAGACCTCTGCTATTGATATTGGCAAGCTTGTATCTGGGTATTACAGATTCAAAATTGTTTCAAATGTATGCAGATTGATATTGCAAAACTGCACAGCACACAAAGGATGTTGTTGCCTACATTTTGCCCTTAGTAGAAGAGGAATAAACAGATTTCAAATGCTGAAAGAAATTACAGGCAAAGCAGTGATCCCACCAGTGTTTATATAGGCATCTCTGTGTGGTTTACCATATGAAATGGGCATTATTCTAGCCCTAGATTGCCATTTCAAAGTGCATCCCGACTAACCAGAGGATGAACAGCAGAATCCATTAGTCCTGTGACAAACATCATGACAAGAACAAAACATACACATGACAAAATTGTATTTGCCAAAAAAAAAATACAGGAATCAATTAAAATAGAACTGAAAAAAATTAGAAGTATGTTCAACTGTTCTGTTGTAACCACCCAAATTAGAAGATATCAATACTTATAAACAGTAATACGAAATACACTCAGTCATACATAACTAAAAATAATTTGATTTCCGTCACAGAAGTAAGAAGTCATACACTTACAAAGGCACTCCCATGAATGAAAAAAACCACAAAGCTAATTCTATGGAATTAAATTGGGATTGAGATGATCTTGTGAAATTCATGGAAAAGTTTACAGAAAACAGTATATTCTGTGACATAGGGAAAATTATTAATATTACTATAAAGTTATTAATATTCCTTCTACTACCTTTAAGTTCAAGAGCATATGAAAGGTTCAAGATCTTTTATGTGATATTTTGAAAATCACAAATTTAAATTACACAGTAAACTGAAGGCATATTTAATGACCTTTGAAAAGAGTTGCTACTAGCTTATATCACGAGCCAAAAAACATCATAAAAATTGTTCCAAATTAATTTATGCTCTAAAAGCCTAGCAAAGACTTAAGAGAAATCCTTCATTTGTAGAATCGAAAGTGAGCAACTTAACAGAAAAATTAAATGCTGTAGCATCTCTATTGGATAAAGTTATATGTTTTATGAACAGATGAGTGAACTCAGCCACAAAGGAGTTCAGCAACATATTTAAAACCACAAAGGAAATTACTGGCAGAATTCAGGACTGAATTTCAAAGTATTGTCCCCGAGTGACCGGCTCTGTCCCTTGTATCATAGTTTTAAATCGGAATTTCTCCACTCTCAAACGGTTAAAATGAGTTAATTGTCAATTTCTGCTGCTTGATTCATTTAAAAAACATCTACAAGGAAAAAAATATTGTCATAGGAGAATTTTGGAAGATCATAGCTAAGTAGGAAGCTTCCTAGAAAGGCTGAGGAGGGATAAAAAATAATTATAGAGGAAAAGAATTAAGGAATTGATAGTGATTCCATCTATATAATTATATAAAGGGAGGAGATCTCTTGATTGCAGCACATCCAGAGGCCACTGAATGATCACAAGTGAACTTGGATTGACTTCTTCAGAAATCCTCTGAAAATTTTCTTTGGCAAAAAATCCCTACACAGGAGATTTCTCTTTTTTTTTTCAAGCATAAGTACCCATAATCCACATTACACCTATCTGAGTTACGAAACAACTAAAGGAATACAGGTCCCTGTCTTATCAGAAATACACATCACCGGCGTTTCACCTAGGCTAATGCAACAGTGCAACAGACTATCTTTATATGTAAGAATCTGGGACATTAAAAAACCCTCATCCTTTGAACAACTCATTTTTCAATAATTATTCTCTCCATTTGGGGCCCATTAGTGAATAATCATGAAAAAAATTTTGTTTACTTTCAGCAAATACTATAGATGTAAAGATGATACTTGAGTCCAAGTTTTGGAGGACCCAATGCATTTGTAATGGCCAAATGGTGCATGTATTTACACATGGAAGAGCATCTTGTATTCGATGGGACTGCACAGGATGTGAATGAGTGGGGAATTTGTTGTGTCATGACTTTTCCTTGTCTCAGGAAGAACAGATTTCATTTTTGTGAGCATGAACACTTTTATATTTAACTTTTCCTCTTCCCTTTTCTTGCCTTCAGCTCCCAACACCATCTGGAGAAAGGGATGGAAGCCCCTGGCAACTCCTTACTGAAGACAGAGGGTGACTAGAGGCTATGCAGGATGGGAAAATGCTGCATTACGTTCAAAATGGGTCTTCTTATGCAACAGGGAGATCTTGTTCAAGAGCTGACACACACAGAATTAACTAAGGAATGTTCAAAATATCACCATTTTTCATTCCCAGTGCAAGGCATGTATTTTGACCTTGTCATTTCCAGCATAAGCACGTGTCAGTATCTATGTATGAAAATTCAGAAACATAACACTCCACTGCACACACTTCTTCCCCTGGGGAGACAGTGAGCGAACAAACACATGCCAGATGGTAGTTGCATTGCTCAGTGCACTACTGGAAGGCACTCAGCTACTGCAGAAACAAACACAGCATACTGTAAAAGCAGAAAGTCTCTACAGAGCAGACCCTTTTTGGTGCTGTGTGGTCCTATGACCCTTAGCACAATGGATTCCTGGTCCTCAACAAGGTCCATATATATTTTCAAACAAAGGACAGTGGCATATCCTAGATTTTACATGGTAGATATAAAGGCTGACAGGTAGCCAAAAAGCAAGGGCTCTTACTCAAGTCGGACATTTAATCCTATTACAACATAATACTAGGAAGAAAACCACAAATACACAAATAAATATCTTAAGCCTTCTAAGAAGTTAAAAATATTATCATGTTCAAAGGCTGACACAGCCTTAAAACAGGAGATGATTAATACTTATGACTGAATTTAGAAAATAGTATCAGTTTACAGAATTTCAAATCAAACCTGTAAATCAAGATACTATTTTCTAAATTCAGTCATAAGTATTAATCATCTCCTGTTTTAAGGGAGACTTTGTAGCACTTAAAACAATAGGTAATTTCTACTGCAGAGGATACTTTCCACTACAGTAGGAAAATTTACTTTGAGAATTGTACTGAAGGCCAATGGGTTTGCCAACCTTTAAAAATCAGTAGTAAAAATAGTCAAGTGGTAGCATGTTATTTAAATTTATGCAATGCAATTTCAATCAAATTTTGCAGGATGGTTTGAAGGGAGGGAAAAGCAGTGTTTTTCTTCTGTTGCTTGTGCTCCTTGAGAGATTTTGCCAAGGTAAGGTGGCTCAAAACAGGCACCCAAAATAGCCGAGACATCGCACTTAAAATAGCTGTAGAGACAGCTGCAGGAGCAGGGAGACCAGAATAACCCAGTAAGGCTGTGAGGTCCGTCCCACAATTCGAATGCTAAGTGGGTACTTCCTAAGGTTTCAGGAGTCACAGCAAGTTCTGGATCCATAAACCCTTAGTCTCAACAGTATTTAACATTAAAATGTGCAATTATTTATTTTCCCTTAGAAAAACCACACAAATATGAGCATATTATGTTAAAATAGTGACAACTGGAGTTCTTTTGCTTTGCTATGCAAGTTGAATTCTGCTTGCTTTTACACAACAGGAGGAACAAATGGTCTGTAAAGGGATGTATGTTTGGATGGACAACAGTGAAAGGGGCATGTCTTTACTTCTGGGAATCTGATTTTTCCATCTGAACTGTAATCTTGTTCTAAGCACATGATTATCATTATTATTTGTGGGCCACTCTCACAGCTGATACAAGAAGAATGTGTTATTCAGGACTTTACACAGCAACTAAATATACATACATTAAGCTTACAGTGAGTTAAAAGACCAGACAAACAACAGTTGTACCTGTAATTAGAAATTAAGTGTTTTCATTAAAGGAGGCTCATCCTTGGGCAGCACTAATGAGTGGATGAGCTGAGCAAGTGAGGACAGGTGCACCAACAGATGTCTACCAGGTGTTTCAGTCTTGGATAAAGCACCTTCAAAGATCAAGTTCAGGTGCCTGGACTTAGTACTTTAGTATTAATACTTAAATATTTCCTCCATCTCTAGAATGTATTTATAAATTTAGAAGGCATGGACAGAGAATAAAAATTAACATATTAAGACCACAGAATTTTTACTGTTTGTTATTAAAAAATTTATAAAATTGTATATTATTGTAAATGTATCTGTTGCCCATGCAGCACAGTTGCACTTTTCTGCAAAAAAATGCAACAATGGTTACATTTGGTTTGTGTCTTTTAATATTACTAGCATAAAATAGGACACAGTGCAAGACCTGCAGAGGGTTTTTTCTCAGGCTGATGTTCCTCTCATTCGTTTTTTGGGCATCCATGCATTCCTGTTTGTCATGCTGTAATGGATTTCTTGCCATCCAAGCTTTGTCAATAATATTAAAACTTTGAAACTTTATATATATTTAGCAAAATCTTGTGTGTTACAGTGGAAATTGAAGAACAAGAATCTGAACAATAAATGCTGCAGTTGAGGCTAAGATATTCACTGACAATTTGGATATTTCATATGCAATTTCGTCTACTTCTCAACAAATAACTATATAACCTATTTCAAATGTGTCAGTGAATTACAAGCCATTGAAACTAATCAAAATACATAAATATCAGAAATGGAGCAGGAAGAAAGTCAGATATGGACAATAAAATAATCTTTAATATTTTTCCTCTTATTCCTTAAGTCTTATTCAGGTAATTAGAACTGTAACAAGATTCATAAACATTGGGTACAAAAATATTTTTTTTTTTCATGTCTACATCTCACATATATTAGTCAAATCTTGTTAAATCAAATTGTCTTTTATTTTCTATAGTCCTTCTTCTACTTTCTCATCTGTAACTGCACAAAGAGTTCACTGAAGAATGATTGCAAAAACAGCTCACCAAATTTCCCAAAATTTCTACTCTTCCTTTCCCCAAGTAAAATACCTACAGAAATCCCAACACTCTGTGTGGTTTACAAAACACAAACAGCAAGCCCAGTCAGTTTTGTTACAAAGGAGAATATCACTTGATCTGATAGAAGGATTTTTTTTTCCAGTACCAGACTAGCTGATGTCACTATCAGCAAGGTAACTGGGAGTTCAAATTTTAAAAATGTACTAGAATTTATTTCTCAGCAATGCACTTCAAAGGAATTTGTTTATAATGAGCTCCATAGTGGTCTGGAGATGAAAGATGATGACTTATTAGAAGAGATTGTTTATCTGAACATTACAACAAACAACTATTTGATGGAAGCATCAGCTCAGTATTCAGGGATTTATTTTCCTCTCTGGCATGCCAGGGAAACAGAAGACTATCTGCAGGTTTTGAAGCTTTGACATTTTGGCTGCTTAGCAGTCTATTTGAAACTTAGAGATAGAGATTAAGGGTTATTTTTAGAATTCATGGCTAGCAATGTATAGAGGGAATGTCTTTGAAATGGCAGCCACTTCTAACACACACATTTCAGAGACCTATTTCTCTGCTTATCCGCCTATCTGTTATAGCCAACATTAGAAGGAGGAAGCCTTATGAAAACATTTGTCAGTATTTCCCCCCAGAATTTAATAAAACAATCCTTGCTATTTCAGTCTGAAAATTTTCCCTTTTAGAGATAAATTTCTGTGAGCTTTATATGAAAATGAGTGCTTGAAAAAATATTTACTGTTGATGTCTTTATTCAACCCTTTAATTTAATATAGCAATATTTAAAAGCTCATCAAAAACAAGCATGTCTGCTTCCTATGAAACCTACACAAAGCAAGGGCTTTTTCTATTTTTGGTTCTTCTGCATACAGAGGAAAACCCACTTCCTAGAGATCAACTTTGCCTTGCTGCCAGTATCCAAACTGAGAAATTCTGGGGCTATGGATAATTTGAATCAGTTGCTCGCCAGCATTTGTAGGGAGTATTTCCATCCTTACAGTACACTGGCTTCTGGCAAGTGTCTGGCACAGGATTTTCACTAAGGTAGAGAAGGATGTATGTGTCCCATGTACAAGAAATTAGCATATGTAGCCAGAACCTGCCTCTGTAGCACCCAGTCTGTCTTGTTGACTACATTGAGGCAGATCTACCCCAAGGAGGGATAAAAATACAGGTAAAGGGAGTCCAACACACTGAAAAGTGCCCTATGACTCCCCTGGAAAATGTCTAGGAATCCACCAAGGGAAAGTCTGTGCACTGTGGCTGTGGAATTGCAGGATCCAACAGCTGTGTTTTCACCCTGCACTCACAGAACGAGAAAAATCAAGTCTGGAAAGCTGCTCAGCAGTCATCTGGCCTGTGCTGTGCCCAGAGGCAGAAGTGCCTGTGCACAGGCTTTTCCCATTGCTCACGTACTGTATTGCTCTTAGGCGTGGTGGTACTTTAATATTGGTGCTTCTCCATTGTTTTAGCTTTCTCCTCTCTCTTTATATGAAAATATATACAGTGAGGATTGTCACACTCTAGGACTGAGAAATTTTTGTGAAATCTTACTAGTTTTCAGAAAGATTTAATATATTAAGCTATGTAGATGAAAATTGAGGTATCTTATGTATTCTTTCAAAGGGAAGATTATTCCCCTCACCCTAATTCAGAAATAGTGCTCATATCTTTATGTAAATTAGCTAAGTGAAATTAGGTTGTAGAAAGATTATTCCTTATGCTGACCAAATATTACCTTTTTTTTTGTGTTCCATAGAATTATTATTTAATTCAGTGAAGTACACAGAAAAAAAAACTTTTTAAAAAGTTAAATAAAAATGTGGAAACTATTCTTATTCTTCTCACTGTCCCTTTTTTTTATGAGGCAGAAAATTAAATGCATATGATATTAAATGCAAATGTTTCATGCAAATATAAAACATCATGAAAGAAGATCTTTAAATTCCCTGAACTATGTTACCATCATCTGAAGTTTAATTAACTCATTTTTACTAATTTATTATTTCTTCTCTGTCCAGGAATCTTTCTCCTGTGGCTAATTTATCCCTGAGAAACTGCATATTTGTGGCATGGGGAAAGGATGTCTTGGGGGACTTTGATTTATTAAACAACAATAAAAAAAGAGCAGAAATGAGGCAAGAAGAGAGCTCTGCACCCCGTGGAGTGTCACAGAGAAGAGGAATGAGAAAATATGCTGATGTCTAATGTGATCCTGATGGTCAGCTGGGGCCTCACAAAAACTAGATCCTGTTTACTCACTGTTAAACCAGTTGATCTTGTGATGTCCCACTCTGGTTACAATCAGTTGCAATCATTGGAGTATTGGGTAATTACAGGGTGACTCCTGGTCATTCCCTCCTCTCCTTCCAGGCTGATTTAGCAATAGGCATGAAAGTCAGTAGCTGTAATTTGTTTGGGGGGAAAAAAAAAAAAAGGCTCTTCATGTTGAAAAACAAGGAGTTGATTGGATTATTTCTGTGAAATCCTATCATACCTCAAAATGTCCTCTCAAGAATGATTTTGAAATAAAGTACACTTCATAATTGCCATCACTCTAGCAAGCTGTTACTCTTGCATGCTTATAGAGCAGTGAGGTTTTGAGGACAATTTCCCTTTCTTTGAGATCTGCCTGGATAGATGTGATTGAAACCTTTAACTAGGCTTTAAAATTGCCTACCTTTACATTCTTAGATGGACAGATTACCCTTTGACTGTTAACATTTGTGATCAGACTACACTCATCTGCTTTTTTATTTATTATGGAAAGTAACTGAAGGTTTCTCCCTAGCCTCCAGAACCCACCCTTTCCCTTCTTTCTTAGGTTTTAGCATATTAGAGACAGAAATGGAAGCATCAGATCATGCTGATTAATTACCACCCAGAAATATATGGAGAAAGAATTGTTGAATATCAATGTTCGATGACAGCTTCACAGCTGCAGCTCCTCATACCAGACTCTGAAAGGACTCAAGGGAGAAATCCAGGCACTATTAAAGTGCATGGCAAAGTTTAACTGAGGTCAATATGTTACCCACTAAGAAGGTAAAGAAAATGAAAGCAACTTCTTCTCTTGGTTCTTCAGGAAACAATTTGCTGTTTGTGAAGAATTTTGCAGGAATTTGATAAGCCTTATCAAAAATAAAATTTTACTCAACTTTCCAATCACTTTGAAACAGTGTATTAAAACAGAAAATTCATGCCTTTTACAGCATCCTTACTAAATCCTTTTGTTCTTCCAAAAGAACAGTTGTATTAATTCAAACCAAAGATGTCCATATTCCAATAACCAACTTCTAGTTTTTCTCAAACCATCTTTTCATGGTCACTAACGAGTCTGTAGACCTCTACTTCTCATAATTTAAAAAATGTCCTGGTCTGCTTGCCACATATGGCTACCCTTCTGTAACTTGGTCACCCTTGTTATTCCTTTCTAAATCTTTCCCTCTTCTATGACATCTTAGTAGGTTGGCAAGATAAGAATTTCACACTTTGTTGAAGGTTCAGACATACCATGGAATTACACACCAGAAAAATCAGATTTTCTGGTTTTTTCGCTTGTCACTTATAACATTTTTGGGAGTTGCAGGGTAGTTAAGTCTTATTGGGTAAGGAGTGCATGTTTCTGCAAAACACCCATCGTTAAAAAAATATTCCTGAACGTAATATTCATTTAAGTTTCAGTTCCTTTTTTATGTGTTATTCAGGTATTTTCTTTTAATTACTTACTTTGCATTCATCTACATAGAATTTCAACAGTGACCTAATCATTCAGTCAGACAAAAAGGAGAACTTAGTTACAGACTGTAAGAAAAATAAATAGGAAAACAGTTTTGCTAAAAAATATTAAGTCTACTCTCATAGCAAACCAGAAGTTTGAAGGTTCTGCACAGCAAATGGTGTAATCATTTGTACCTCCTGGAAAAATTTCAACATTTGGATGAAGTCTAATTTTTCATAATCCAGAGAAACAGAGTTATATGCTACACTGGCATGCTGTAGGGTATATGCTTAGAGAAGAATTGCTCTGGTTCCTCTACTGGCATGTAATCAAACCTGCATTCATTGGGCTCCCTTAAACTAGCTACCTTTTTTCTTCTTTGAGGCCTTATCTAGGCAAAAAAAACCAGACAAATATGGGCTCCAAAAGGGATAAAACCACACAGCAATACCACCACTACCAAAACCAATAAAACCCAGAGAAAATCAGCTCTGGTCCCAGGAAGGCTGTACCAGCTGTGAACAGCTCAGCTGTCAGGCCCCAGTGAGGGTGGCTTTGCACAGCACCTGTAAGCATTTAGGGAAGCCTCTGCCATGCCAGCTGGAGCTTCACACACCAGCGGTAGCTGGAGCAGACCCTGGAGAATACCATGTGTCACTGTGAAGTGACAGCGAGGCTGGCGTCACTGAATAATCTCAGTGATGCTTCTTCGGGGAAGCATATTGGGAAAACACCATCTGCATGCGTAGAAACACAGAAAATAACAGTGCTTAGTTCAAATGAGAAAGTTCTTGCACTGCCTCTGGGACACCTTAACTGAGTGCTTACTTCTAAAATAAGTCAGCTCTAAATTATTAGGACAAACAGTGGATCAGAAATTCAGGAAATACGTTTTCCCATACCTTATGTATTTGCATAAATACAAAGAAGAGTGAGAAAATCTCTGCTCTGCACACGTGAAAGTGTTAAAATACAATGGCTTTACTACTGCTGGCTGCAGGCCCTACAAACTCAGACTCAATTTCAACTAAGATAATCAAGAGCTTGGTAGCCAAAATGCATTAATAACATGTAAGTGCAGAAAATTTACACCTTCAAGATCTTCATGTAAATCAGAAGCATATACTAATATTAATGAAAATATTCCAAATGTAAACATTGGAAATATCAAATGCAGCAGACTTGAAAGGAAGAGTAATTTGCTTGCAGACTACAGGAAAACATCCAAGTTGCTTAATATTGCTATAGGGCTTGTAAATCAGCCTCAGTTCTGCGGCCTTGCAGAACAATATTTCAATATTGATGAACTTACCGATCTGTAGGGCTGTAGAAGTTTAAATGGAGGGAATGCAGAACTGCAATTTTTGTGGATAATTATCAAGAAATTGTTTAGAAATTATCAATAAACTGTCATTAATTGCTGACATACACTGGCAGTAAAAAGTAGGCAGCATTAGTTCAAGATGAGACGATGCAAACTCAAAAGATTAAAAGTTCTATGGCACAAGTATCATTTAGGACTACTAATTCGCTATTTGAGACTTGAATAACTGCAAAGCCAGTGAAAGAGCATTCATTTACTGCAGAGTATTTAAAGATTTTTAAAGATCCATTTTGTTTCACAACATTTTCAAACGTGTTACTTTTCTTTATTAAGAGAGAGGAGAGAAGTGTTAATACTTTGGCAAATGAAGGAAAGCAATACAGATATGTAAGTGTATAACATCTATTCTCTAAATGGTTCTATCAAAGGATTTCTAACACAGTAATTTCATAAAAATTCATCCACACAATAGCTCAAAAATTTACTAGTCCTGCCCCAATCAGATATAGCCTCAACCAAGATTCACATGTACCCAGAGCAGAACAAATTAGGCTACTGTTGCAGCAAAGAGGAAATCAGTTTAAGAATTGAGAAGTATCTTTTCTTTAGACTTAAGCTGAAGGATCTTGGAGAAAAGCTCAACACAGCCCAAGGCAGGTTCTCTTCATTGCAAATTCAGAACCCAAAGCTGCACCCAGGTAGAGCAGGGCAGGTATAGCTTGCCTCTGACTTTTCAATTTGCTGTGCAGAGTAGAGTAAGTCCAGCCCATCCCTGATTCTTGTTTGATTCATTTTATGCAAAGTCTCACTGTGCATGATCAGATGTTTGGACACTCTTTTCAGCACCTCCAGGTCACAGTTAAGTAGTGATGTAGGAGGAGTTCTGCTGAATACTTTGGCAGTGTGTACACAAATACCTACTATGGGAGGGGTTCAAAGAGAGATAAATTTTAAGAATAACGTGATTAACTAGGCATCTAGGAAAATCTTGCATTTTTTCTTCTGGTAACAACAAGAAAATGCACCATGGAAAATGCAAAAAATGCACTCTGGTTATATCAAAATGGTTTTTGAGAGGTCTTAGGAAATCAGAAAGATACAGAAAGAAATTAAGAAAATAGATCTTAAAAGGATGACTGTTGGATTTATGGGTGCCATAAAATGGCTTTCCTTTTCAGCCTGGGGTAGAGTACAGGAAGCATGAAGTCACCAACCTCGTAATCAAGTGAAATATGTGAAGACAGACTCTGGAGTATAAACTGTGGTTTCTTTCAAAACTCAGGTTTTCATCAATCATTTGGGTTTGGGTTCTGGATTTCTATATAGCCATTGACAATATAACTAGAGCTCCCATTAATCAGAGGATGCAAATTCAAGTACTTCCTTTGGATGCAATAGAAGAATACCCTTCTGGATCAGCTGCCATTCTGGTCTGACATTCAGATCAGACACAAGTGCATGTACCAAAACAACTGTTTAAATCAAATGCACTCTTATGAAATTTACAGCCTCCTACACAATTGAGTCTAACAAAAATGTGAAGCCCACAGGAAAATTTTAGGTTAAAGAATTATATGCTGTTTAATATCTTTGGGAAGTAACTGCTTGGATGCTTTAAAAACTATTAGGTATTTTTAAAATTAACACCAAAGATTGGACCAGAGGTTGAGAAGACCTAGATTATGTCCGTTGTATACTCAATGGCTTTCATTGCCATGAAAAGTATAATGGCTTGTTTACCTAACATACAGTTTGGCATTGCTTTATTTTTTGAAAAACTCATCTTCTAGGGTTGGGTTTTTCAACACAAAGTTGTTCACTAGAGTAAAGAACCAGAAATTCATTAACAAATGGCATGAACACAGTTCACAGAGTATTTTTAAAGATTTCATCTGATAATATAGGCTGGAAGCAAGGAGGTAGAACATTTTGTTCTGTGATTCATAAAGCAAGTCTGCATTTCAGATGACTGAACAGTGAAAACTAGACCAAATGCACCTATGTGAACTTCCAGCTACCCCAGTTTTGATAGCAAGACTATTGCATGTGGGACTAGCTCAGATGTCTCTGTGCCACATGGCATTATGCACAGGGGATATCTCAGACACTCAGACAAATTACCATCCTGCAAAAAGTATATCACCTTTTCACTAACAACAAAGATTGCTACTTCTCAACCATTGTGGTCCAGATTAAGATAGTCTGCAGTGTTGAAAAGCAACCCTTGTGTTAAATAAATTATTCTTAAAAGGTTGCATGTCTTATTTGCCCTTTGGTTTGTTATTGTGGAAAGTTTGCTATTAGTATTTCCATATTAAATAGAGAACTTTATGGTTTGGGGCTTTTTTAATTCAGTTTTGCAGTTTTTGATCAGCTTTGTCCAAACAATTCCTCCAGAATGTCTTTTAAAGAAATGTTCTCTCCACTAGATCTGAAAGAAATCTGTCTCTGATAAGCAAGTGGAAGGAAGGAAGAAAAAAATTTTAGGAGAAGTACTGTTAAATGCAAGAGAGGCTATGTGGTCAATTATGGTAGTGAGTCATGTTTCAGTGTCATGGCCAAGGTTGCTTTATTGATCTGTCCATTTTCTATCAGTAAGCAGACTCCAGCTGGGACTTTTCAAAGCCATCTAAACTTGAACATGTACTTTTAATTTCAAATAAACTGGGTGCCCAGATTACCTAGAATTCTTTGGAAACCATAGCCTGACTAAGCTGACATCTTTTCTTGAGGACAGCATGAATAGCCTTTGTCTAAGGAGAAGCTCAGAAAGAGTTTGTGAATAGCTAAAGTATTAAGAAACACTCTATCTCCAGGAGCAGCTGGGGCATAGGAGGGATGCACAGGTTTCACTTGACCCCAGCCACTGCACAAATTTCATGAGAGGCATCTCCCTTCATGCTCAGAGGAAGGCAAGCTGATTACTGGCAAAGCTGAGCCGTGAATCACTTCCCCATACAGTTTCATTTCAGAGGGCAATATTTACAGTGAATTTGTCATCCTGGCCCAAGCACATCTTGAATAATACAGAATGTACTCATTATAAAGCCCTCTTTAGGTGGGCAGGCCAATATTACTTCCCTGTCAGCTGCTTTTCCCCCACACCATTGTTTATTGTACTCTCCACTTGATACAATGAAGTTTACTTTTTCAACCATTTCATTTCACTGATAGCATTTGCTGTACAGCCCCACAAATACCTGTAACAACACAGCTAAGGGAAAGGTAAAGGGGAAGGGAGTTGTATGGAAAAAGAGGAGAGGACTTGGACAAATATGAGCATTCTTCCACAAAGCCAGCTTTATCACTGCAGCCAGAGACATGTTGTGAAACAGCAGTACAGTCACACAAGGTACGCAATAGCCAGTGCTCCTCAACTGCATACTGAAAGAGCAGATGGCTAAAGGGACTCAGCAAACAGTGGGAGAGAAGGAAGAAGAGATGCCCCTAAAGTAAGTGCTAATTCTCATCATTCCCCTCACAGGTATGGGAAGCCACCCTATCATTTTCAAGA
This sequence comes from Lanius collurio, assembly GCA_020086605.1. Classification (NCBI taxonomy): domain Eukaryota; kingdom Metazoa; phylum Chordata; class Aves; order Passeriformes; family Laniidae; genus Lanius; species Lanius collurio. The sequence continues at coordinate 22,555,239 of JACBWW010000008.1, forward strand.
TACAGGTAACACTCAACTACTTTTCAAAATATTTAAAAATTTGCGGTGCAGCAAAATAAATAAATAATTACCATTACCAAGAACTAAAACTTACCTAAAGATGGTATGAAAGAGGAGAAGAAATATACAATGGTATGGAAAAGAAAGGAAAATAGGGCAAAATAAGTGCAAAGCAGGACGATGTGATGGAAAGGAGCCTCAGGGCAAAGGACAAGGCTGTGCTGCCAGGCTGGCAGAGGATGCTGCTGGGAAGCAGCAGGGTCTGTGCCCAAGTGTCAGGCCAGGTTAGGGTATTAATCCCACACACTGCCATAGTGATAACAGACAGTGTGAACACAGCCATAAGTTGCACCTATGTTTAAAGAGCTCTGCAATAGAAAAAATTATTTATCTTACATTTAAAATCTGTAGCTCAAAACTAATCTGAATAGGCTGATGAAATCAGTACTTTCAGGTCTGAAAATACTCTGCTTTCCACCAGCCTTGCCTATTGCCCCCTTTTATCTTCACTTCCTTATCCATACACTCATTGCCTCTTTTCCACTTTCAGTTTTAGCACTTGAACAAGTTGAGGGTTACCATATTTCTGTTGAAGATGCACACTCATGGAGATCCATGCAAGATGGATGTTAGTTTTTCCACATATGTAGTACATTTCACCTGACCATGTCAAGCTGTCAGCACTCTGAAATTTGCAGTCAGAGATATTGGATAACTAGCCAAAAAACTGTCTACATTCAATTTCCACTTCCTAGCAAGCCTACATGTATGACTACTTTACTTAAGGACAAGGAAAGGAGAAGAGAGAGAAGAGGAGGATAGGGGAGGAGAGAGTTCATTTTCCAAATTCAAGATAAAGATAAATTACAGAAAAGTCCATCATACCAGGCTGAAGATTTTTACTTTTAATTAAATGGAGCAATTCTGCTTCTTATGACTTTAGACATCTAGTAATCCAAGATCTAGAGCTGAACTGCTCACACAGAGCTGTTTATGTTATTAAGGCATGTACAGGAACTTTTAGGGCATGAATTATCTGATTTAGACATCTGCTTTAGGACTGTACTCTGAATATACCTACTTTTCCCTTATATCTTTAATAGGAGTTTAGTATTGCTAGCTCCATACAGCAAGGTGAGTATCCATGTGATGGACATCCACTGAACCATGCTCCACAGGCACCCAACTGTTAGAAACAAAGTGAGTTTCACCTGGGTTTTGACCCACTCACTGTCTGACTTCAGAAAAATTGTTCCTGTGTCAGTTCTCCAGTAACACTTTGCCTTTTATCTGTCACTCTCTTTCTTAACACTCAGGGGTGAAATAAACATGTACCTGGTTATCATGAAAGCATTCACCTGGTTATCATGAACTTGCTCTGAAAAATAGGAATTAGTTTACTATTATAATCATCTGCATATATCTTCAAAGTTTTATTCAATCTGTGAGTAAAAGAAAATGGGTTCATTTTTCTCTACTCCTAAGTCAGGCCGGGCTTTGCCCTTTGTGAGCATTGGGGTCTGCACAAGATATTTGCCAAACAAATAGGCCCCTCGAGGGCAGTAGTGCAACCCCAATGCCTGCCTTGTGATGGACATGACCTCAATTAGGAGTTCTGCTAACAGCACTCAGGAGGCACAGAGGCCACAGCTTTTTCTACAGCTGAGTCAGTTCAACAAAGTTAAGAGAATTAAACTGGAACAGGAGCACTGCATGAAAACAGTTGTTGAAGGTAGATCTGGATGAACGAATAAGAAACAGCAGTAGCTACATCATTTCTCCCATTAGGACTGAATTCATTCTTCCAACACTTTCATCCCCCTGTCCTTTAAAAAGTGACAGTGCACTTTTCTCTACATGTGTTGGAAGATTTAGAAAAAGGTTTCGGAAATGTTTGGGTCATATTCTTGAGATGCAGATAGATTATGGATTATTTCTAGGTTCAGAAATTTTGCTGCCTCAGAGTAGAGACAATGTTAGTGCTGCAGGAAGGGAAGAAGGCACTGCTTTGTGCCTTAGAGAGCTGCCTTGTTGCTCTGAGAGCAGTGGAGACTGCCAGGTCTCTGCTTTGGCACAGGATGTAGAGGAGACCTGGATGATTTCGGAACATTGAAACAGTCATTTGTGTGAGCATCCATATTGTTTCTTTAAAGTTCTTTAAACTATAAAAACAACCCCTGTGTAACATTGACCTAAATGCATTAGAACTGCAGCAGGGTAGGTGAGTGACTCTTTACATCACTGTTGGCTGCCTTTTGTGTTAGGAAGGCAGATTCCCAAAGTGCAGGTGTCTGTCACAGCAGGTAGGACTGGGGGCAATGGTACTTTTATGAGGATTTAAAATCTGCAATTTTGCCCAAGGGAAATGGCAGGCAATATTCCCCACAAATGTGCAGGTAGGTTTTCAATAATCACACATATTTCACTTCCTTCCTCCTATGTTTTAATCGATTCCTAGAGATTCCTTTCCTATGCTGTTTCATAGTTTTGAAATTTCTTTTATAGTTCTGTAATCTTCTTAGGAATTTACATCATCCTTCTTTCACTTCACACAGAAATAACACCCTTTCTTCTCCATTAAGCAGCCTGTTCAAGGTCCTGTTTCAAAGCCCAGCAGGGTTTGTATGTCATGTTGGAGCACTACAAAGACTTTAGAAATGACTATATGCAATAGTATACAGTACTTTCTACATTCATAGTACTGAGAACTAACAGAAGTTTAGGTAAAATCTCATTATGGTAACTATAATGGGATTTAATTTATTTATCTCAATAGTAAGTAGAACTTTAAAAAAAAAAGGGTCTTCCCTTTAGAGTATTCTAATAATCTCCTTTTTCTCCTTGATTTAATTTTTTCAATGTGTATATTCGGTCTGAAGCAGAAGTTGAGAAGAGAAATATAGCTCAAACCTCCTTTATGGTGTTAAGTCATTTACTCCCTCTGTCCTGGAGGGGACAGAGGACCCAACCTGGACAAAGTCAGCGGGGTAAGAGGGCGAGGCTTTGTGTCCTGCTGGTTTTATCACAGACAGGGGCAAAGGGGATACCAGGGGCGGAGCTGGGATAAACAACCAACCAGATCAGAGCCCGGGCTGCTGGAACATTGGACAGACCCAGCTATCTGAGAGTCACATGGCAGGGACCCGGCCGGGGGGGCACAGGGGGGTCCACCACAACATTTTTCATCTCAAAATTTCCAGAAATACAAGTGTATCAATGGAAAATATCTATATACTAGAGACTATATTTTGAAATTGAAGAGAGAAGTGAAAAAAAGTCATTTAAAATGTTATTAATTTTCAATACCAGCAGTGAATTCACAATTGTGATTAGTGACATTCAATTCCAGCATTGACGTCTACTTGTTCAGCAGAAAATATAATTTTTTTGGTAAGTCAATATTACTAAGCAAAATAATTTTGAAGAGAGAAAAATAATCTAAAGAATGAAAGAAGTCAAAGACTTAGGAACATGTGAAAATTCTTTTTTTTAACAATTCAGGACAAATTTAATAGGAAATAATTAGCAAACTTCATAGGATGACAGAATTTCAACAGCACCATGAAGCCATGTAGAAACGTAAAGGCAAAAATTATTTGGACATTAGTGAGACATGAATAAGGCTGAAGAATAGAAAGTGACATCTGTTTTGTCCATATCATGAATATGCATGTAAGTGGAAGATTATGACTTTGTTCATGGTTCTGACTACTCATATCAGTGCTGCACTTCACGTCACTACTCCAAGATCTGTTAGCAAATATCATGTTTAATTTGTGCGTGTGACTTTTTCATATATATAGTAGTCTTGTAGTTAGAGTTTATGTGTGTCATTTATCTGGGTTACTTCTCGAGGCTGAGAGAAAAAGATTTGCCCAAAGTCATCAGTATGGTTGGGTAACATCAATCTCTACTTCATAATAGTTTTTTCTAGCTTTATTAAAATTGCTTTAATGTAATTGCTTTAATATTGCTTCATATTTCACTATAACAGTTGTTAAAGTTCCTATACTCTGTAGAAAATAATTCTGATTAAAATAATTTTACCTAATCCTTAAAATTATATATATATTTATGAATACATCTGATTTGCCATCCTTAATTCTGCAGGAAAAAGCTGTATAAAGCTTCAGTTACACCTGTATAATCCTTTAGATGTAAGCCATTGACAAAGTTTGACACTAAGATTGGATCCAGCCACATACAGGCTTCTCTCTGACAGAGAGTTTAGAAGGCCAGGGGATCCTTTTTGTACCTCATGACTCATTGGGAGGAGAGCTTCTTTAATAAGCTTTGTATGAAACTGCCAGTCTGCCCACAACACATTTCCTTCTTCTGCTCTCAGATATCTTAATGCAAGCTATATTTGTTTGGCTTTGGTTTGGTTTTCTTTTTTACAAAAGCCCTAAAAAATGTCCAGCCAGGTGCCTTACGCAAGATTTTCCTGGAGACGTTACCAGCTGTGCAACAGAAAATGCGATAGCAGAAATTGTTACTGCTCGTGGCAGGGCATACGGTGTCTCCTGAGCCCTTATCAGCTGTGCCCTTGGGCCTCTTCCTGAGCAAGACCAGCACTACTCAACCAGATAACATGCAGCAGAGGGGAAGGATTACAGGTGTTTTCAGGGGAAAAAAAAGAAGTCTTTCTGTACTTTCTATACTCCCGTGGGTGAAACAGGACTAACTGAAGGCCAGTTCCTTTTCCTTTATGTCAAGCCCTCTTGTTTGCTGTCAGCACTCCTGCTTCCGCCTCTGGTGCCATCAGGGGCTCTCTAAGGATGTTCCATCTTTGTTGCAGGCCACCAAACTGTCCCTGCTCCTTCTCCTAACTGATGCCCACAGTCGCCTACAATCCATGTGAGCAAGATTGACTCAACTCAGTGCCTGCAAAAAGATTGTCTTCGGGAACTGAGGGCAGCCTGAATCAACACCCAGCAGCTTCGACAAAGTACCGTATATTCAGAACAAAAACATGACAGGGAAAAGTACTCAGGAAACAATCCTGACTGTCACCCAAATTCCACAAAGAGGCTCTAGGGCTGAAGCACCTCAGATCTCTGCGTAGTGTCTGGATTGGTCAGTCCTGTTCCACTCCCAAAATTATTTAGCAACTCCACTGCTTCAACTAGTGTTGTCTGATCTGGCTGAAGGCCACCAAAAAGGAATAAAAACAGTAAGAGCAGATGCCTTACTTCCCTGTGGGAGTGCAACTTAAGACCACTTTGCCTCAGCACTAGAGATTTTCAATAAATTAATGCTTTGTGAGGTGAGTTAGAGGTCTGAACCACTGAGGTACACATATTTGTAGCACCAACACAACAGTCTTTGAATATTCCACATAGCCTTAGTGTCTCCACTAGGTTTCACTCAAACAACTGTTCTCAGTAGATGAGAAGCCTGTCTCTAGTCTTTGTTTAGAAACAGCGGCAAAGAGATTATAGGACCAAGCTGTTCTTCTAACCGAGGCTGCAACTTTAAGAAGCTTCTCAGTGACAGATGGTAGAGGAATATAGAACCATCACACTCACTGTATCCCCAATCTGATCTGAAATTTAAATAACTTGACTCATTAAAGGATAATGCATATGCACTTATACAACGTAAAAAAACAGAACAACCTAAATCAACAAGCCCGATTTCAATGCTTAATGTTATCCTGTGATAGGTCATTAAAGGGTATCAGCTTTGGCAGAGGGTAAAATTTCTCAGATAATAACGACAGCAACAGGAGGTTGTCACAGGCACAAGCAATCTCTTCTAAAAGGCTGAGACTCTATAGCTGCAGCCAGAAATCCTGTCCCCTAAATCATGTAGGAAGGATCCAGAGAGGAGAGTTACTTAAAAAAAAAAAAAGCAGGAGTACATACCTGCAAATTCTGTTCTTGGCTAACATATTCAGCTTGGTATCCATGCATTGCAAGGCCTGAATCTGAAATTGTCATTTAAAATCTTTCTAGTATACCACACTATTTAATTCCTACTTTTCTTTCTTCTGCTTCTCCTCCTACACAGCATCAGTAAATTATTTTAATTTAATAAGGCCTCAAGTGTGTTGTTATTTACATAGACTTTACAGTACCATGGGAGTTAGTAACATTAGCAATAGACTGGATCTGGATAGCTGACAAAATCTAGACATTAAGACACCATTTGAGTTGGTGTGCAATAATATAATGCCAAACACTCTGTTAAGAACAGGAATTGCAGTGTAGGGTAGTCATTTCTCAGAACTGGAGCTCCACGTGCCTGTAATATTTTGCTAGTAAGAGCACAGCAACTGTTTGTGGTAAAACTGACCTGGATGATGCTATCCTCTAGAAGGGAAGGGATCACGCGAAGGGGAAGAGACCACGTGGAGAGGAAGGGACAAAGTATTAATGTGTTGCAGAAATGTGCAAATGCAGGGAGTTAGTCAGAAAAATAAAACTGCACAAGGTTACATGCACGTGGCCGGGACCTTTACAAGGCCAAGAACCTGGAGAGGTGAAAGAAGATGAAAAGCAATCCCATGCTGCTGTCATATTTACTGTGACAAATGTATCCGAAGGAGGCAATCAGGGAAGAGATATTTTCTCAAAGATATAATTTCAAAACTGCTTAATAAAATGCTGAGAACATTAAAATAATAACAAACAATCAGTATTTTTTTTTAATCATCCTTCTAAATAGAAAAGGGTTTAACATATGCATTAACAACAGGAAAAAACAACAGCGTGTTTTTAAAGTTTTTTTTATAATATTTTTTAAGTTTTATATCAGCTACTTGACTGATTGTGACATTTTTTCCTTGGGTGTTGTACCTGATGTTAAATTCTGTTTTCTACAGCAGCCTCTAAGTCATGTTTTCTCTTATAGTAAGCACCCTGGTAATTTTTTTTTCTTCCTTCCTTACACTTTACTAACTCTGATTCAAGACTCTAATCCAATTGAGTGTTTAGCTCTTTACCCCTTTTAGTCTGAGGCATTGTGTTTAATGTCATTGCAGCTTCATAGAAAAGTGGCTATTACAGAAAAGTCTATTATGGTGTAGGATGACAGCTGTAGAAAAGAACAAAACAGGAAAGAGTTTGGAAAATATACTAGGAGTTCAGTAAGAATGTATTGGGAATAAGGGCAGTAGCTACATATCAGCTGAACCTCCTAAAATACAGACCATTTCAATTTGTCTGGATTCAGTCACCTGAAAAGAAATCATAAACCACTGCTGATAGAAACCCGAAAATCAAATAGGAGAAATCGGTGGAGGAAAAAAAAAAGGTATTTTACACTGCATTTGTTAATACAAAGTTGCTGTATTGAAGAGAGGAGCAGGCAGGATGGGCTCTGCTGTGCTGCAGCAGACTGCCAGGATGCACTTCACACCACGGGTCTGTCTACTGGGACACCCTAAGAAACAACTTCCAAACACAACAGAAAAGCTTTATTTTGCTTAATAGTTACATATTTTTTCTTCCTTTTAATCAAGAAGGAAGCTGAAGTCCAAGATACACTTTTATATGTTACCAGATTTAGCACTGCTTCCACCCACTTCCGGTGAACTCACCTTAGAAGAGGTGGTAGCACTGGGAGCTATGTGGAGTCAAGACAACAATATTCTTTTCTAATCCTTGCTGGAATTAGCCACTAGAAAAGGCTAGTCAGGTATTTGAGACAGACGGTGGAAAGATAAGGGCACAAGCTGCAAGTGCCTGGTGAGCCAGGTTAGCCTTGGGTCCTCCATCAATTCCTACAGGCCAATGCAATCTCCCACACTCACAGTACAGACTGGAGAGGAAATCACAGAGGCCTGTGGGTGGATGCACCTGCTCCTCTCAACCACATCAAGCAGGATGAGACTGCCAATTTGAATTTATAAATCAAACTGTAAGCACTCCCTGCATCTAAGTGTAGTGTTGAACACTTAATCCTAGAATAGGTAGAATTAAAAAAAGCCACATTAATGCTTTTCTGCTTTGGAAAATACAGTAATACCACTCTTTCACTATTACACGGACTGTCTAGCAACTGCAAGCATAAACAAAGTGTTTCAATTGTTCTTCCAAAATGCATGTGTCCTTTTGAAGTTCATGGATAGTTTTTTGTTGCTGTTTCCAGTTTAAGTCAGCTATGGTAAGGCCTCTGAGCATTTAGCTTTCAGCCTACTTTGTACATATGCATGTAAGGAAAAATGAGTTCCCAACTTAAAAGGCCTTTGAAGTGAATCATGGCAAACATATAGCTATTTTGCACCCAGACACACCCATTTTTCTTCTTCCAAGTGTTTAATCAGTGTTATCCTGCTAAGCTTTTAAACAGGGCTGAAAAAAGAAAATTCAGCTTTTTTTATGCTCTTTTGTATTTTCACTCCTCTATTTAGTATTCAAATTCCACAACTGGCAGGAATGTCATTACATAAAATGATCGGTACCCTTGCTCCAAGTTTTAGGAGGCTATCTTTTTAATAGCAGTATATATAAATGGACTTTTAGCTTTACTAATAGTATATATAAAGGAAAGGAGAAATCTTTTAAAAACATCTTTCCAGGAAAGTGTTGATTACTGTTGAATTTTGTAATATAAAATTCTTTCTCTCTTTCACAAAGTTTCTGCCAGGAAGAGCTGTCAGCAACAGTAACATTCCAAATATTCATGATTTTCCGAAGTCCTGATTTTGTTTATACTTCTGAATTACAGATATTCAGGGGAGGCAAGCAAGACAAGTACCTTGAATACTACTAAGTGGTATATAGATGGCCAACTATGGACAAATACAAAGACAGACAAAAAGGTGGTTTCTTTTTGATTTGTTTCAGGTGAAGGTTGGGTGTTCTGTTTTCTAAATTATCTTCTGCTGGCTAAGGCAATGTTGCTTTTTTTTCATGCTGATTAAGCTATTTGAATGTGCAAAGTAGCACAAGCAATGGACAACTACTCTAGCCAAAAGGCAAGATGTAAGACAGTTAATTCGCTTTAAATGAATCTGTGCGAAGTAAACTTGAAGAAAATAGCTACAGTTATTCTCAATCATGCAGGCTCAAAATAACCAGCGGAGAAGCAGACATGTAATACTTCTCTAGAACTAAAATGCAATGAAATTTAAAGTATGCCTTATTATTTTAGTCATAAATTTTAGGTTTTAATGGTCTGAGGTGAGCATACTACAGAATCAAAGCCATTTAACTTTGTCTCCTTCTAGACAGACATTAGGCAGTGGAAATAGAACACCACAAGATAACAGAAAATAACCCCACAACCTAAAACCTATAAACAACACAATCTTCCTTTTGTTTTCTTTCAGAATCCAAGTTCATCACAAAGTTATTGGTTATTGAACCACTGGAAGGATATAAAGAAACTAGAAGTCACCTTTAATTTCTGAAAGTGTATTAGAGAATGTATATAAACTCTCTGCAAAGAAGTGTAGACAGCATGTTTTAATATGGTTGTATGTTTACATTCAGCAGCAAGATTTTTCCTCTTGAATACATAGGTGCCAGCAGCTCTGTAAGGATGTTCGACTGAAAGGACTTAGGGTTCACTCAGTTGTTCTGTTTTCAGGCAACTGCTTAATATCCTTCCATTCACAAAGAATTCAAGTGCAACCTGTCAATCTGCTAGAAGAAATGCCAGACTCTAGCACATATAAACCTTTGAATTTTCAAGTTTATTCCTGACCAATTAATGTCTATTTTTTCTTTCAACAAGAAATAATGTTCTTTAAAAGCCCACTCCTTTCCCATTTTTCAAAGCCAATTTCTTTTTTTAAATTTTGCCAAACTGTCAGACTTCAAGTGCTCAAAGGCTTTGTTCTGTGTAGCTGTAATGAATGCAAAGTTCAAAAATAGTTATAAACACAGGATATTGAGATGAGGAATTTTAGGAAGTCATCAAATAGTGGGCAAAAATTATTAGATACAGTAAAACAAAAATCATTAAAATTACTATCAGATGACAATACCGTCATTATATCAAGAATGCAAAGATTTATGGCTTACTTTAGGTATGTAACACTTCTTAGCATAGATATAGTGATCAAAATCAGAAAATTTTTGACATACAAACAACTAAAGACGTGACTTATAAATGTCACCAGCTGAGTGCAAGCAATGGCTAGTATTTTTACAACATCCTAGGCATGCACACTAGAAGACTCTTTATGTCTGCTGGATTTGCTGGTGTTTCATGGCCCCAGAGAATCTGTAATTAAATCTTCTTTAAAGCAATCTTCCTTTTAATTTCCATGACTTAAAAGAACAGTTCATTTATTTCAAGAAAAATTCCTTCTTCTCCTACAGCTGCAGTCCTTCTGAACAAATACATTTTATAGAAACAACATCCCTTCTGAAAAGCAAATTCTGTGAACCACCACCAAGGCTTGTATTTAAGTTAAACATACATGCCTAGCTTTTTCACAATGCATTACAGAGAGATTTGGATTTGATGGGTGGACTGTTAGATGAATAAGAAAGTGGTTGTATGGTCACATCTAGAGGGTAGTGGTCAGTGGTTTAAACTCCTGATGGACATCAGTGACAAGTGGTGTCCCTCAGGGGTCTGTGTTATTCAATGTCTTCAATAATGACATAAAGATTGAGACTGAGTGCACTCTCAGCAAAGTTGCAGATGACACTAAGTGGAATGGTGCAGCTGATGCGCCTGAAGGATGGGATGTCATCCAGAGGGACCTGGACAAGCTGGAGAAGTGGGCCCATGGTAATCTCAAGAGATTCAACAAAGCCAAATGTAAAATTCTGCACTGGGATCATGGTAACCACTGGCACCAACACAGGCTGGGAATGAACAGATCAAGAGCAGCTCTGCCCAGCAGGACTTGGGGGTGCTGTGGGTGACAGGCTGGACATGCCCCAGCCATGGCACTCACAGCCCAGAGAGCCAAACGTGTCCAGGGCAGTGTGGGCAGCAGGGGAGGGAGGGGATTGTGCCCCTCTGCTCTGCCCTGGTGAGACCCACCTGGAGCACTGCATCCAGCTCTGGGGGCCCTGCACAGGAGGGACAGGGACCTGCTGGAGCCAGTCCAGAGAAGGCCACCAAGATGGTCAGAGGGGCGGAACACCTCTCCTATGAAAAAAGGCTGAGAGAATTGGGTTTGTTCAGTCATGAGAAGAGAAGGCTCCAGGGTGACCTGATTGTGTCCTTCCAGTACCTGAAGTGAGCCTCTAAGATGGAGGGAAACTATTTACAAAGCCTGTAGTGCCAAGACAAGGGGAAATGGTTTCAACCTGAAAGAGGAGAGGTTTAGATATGATATTAGGTAGAAATTCTTTACTGTGAGGTTGGTCAGGCACTAGAACAGGTTGCCCAGAAATGCTGTGGATGCTGCATCCCTAGAAGGGTTCAAGGTCAGTTTGGATGGAGCTCTCAGCAACCTGGTCTAGAGAAAGGTGTCCCTGCACATGGCAGATGTGTTGGTGATTTTTAAGGTGCCTTCCAACCCAAACCATTCTATGATTCTATAATATAAAGGGAGTAAATAAATATGTTCAGTATGTTAACTAACCAGCACTTGTCAAAAACTACAGGACAAAAAGCTGTTACTATGAAAGTTCTTTGTTTATATGGAAGAAACTAATTGGGGACTGTATATTGTATTCCATAAAGAAAGTGGAACATCTGATATTGCAAATCTGGTGTTAAAATACAATTAGTTTTTGTAAAATAGTTCTGAAAGTAAGTTTTCATTTAATAAAACCGTGGAAATACAAAGAACATTGCTCAGAGAGAGAAACTAGGGGATGAACTTGCATTCTGGCTCTTCTAGTTCATCTTCTACAAAATTGTTCATTAGGCCTAGGATACAGTAGAGGGAATGTCATGAATCTGTGTTGGGGAGGTTTAGGTTGGTGTAGTGGGTTGAATCTGAGTTGATAGACAGATTTTTGGACCAATAACGCTTCTCACAATCTAAACATTGAAACCGCACAGAAAGGCAGGAGTTCACTCTTGTTCCAGCTCGCCTGCGGGAGGTGGGGGGGCCTTGGAGCCTCCGGGCCCCGCCGGGCTGAGGCCGCGGCCCCCTTCCCCTCTCCCTGATGCTGCGGCACGGACCCTGGGTCGGTGGGGAGGGAACCATCCCAGAGCCCAGGCAGCTAAACCCAGCCATGGACTGGGACACAGCTAAACCCAGCCATGGACTGGGACACAGCTGAACCCAGCCATGGATTGGGACAGCTAAACCCAGCCATGGACTGGCACTCAGCTAAACCCAGCCATGGACTGGGACACAGCTAAACCCAGCCATGGGCTGGCACACAGCTAAACCCAGCCATGGACTGGCACACAGCTAAACCCAGCCATGGACTGGGACACAGCTAAACCCAGCCATGGACTAGGACACAGCTAAACCCAGCCATGGACTGGGACACAGTTGAACCCAGCCATGGACTGGCACACAGCTGAACCCAGCCATGGACTGGGACAGCTAAACCCAGCCATGGACTGGCACACAGCTAAACCCAGCCATGGACTGGCACAGCTAAACCCAGCCATGGGCTGGGACACAGCTAAACCCAGCCATGGACTGGGACACAGCTAAACCCAGCCATGGACTGGCACCCAGCTAACCCCAGCCATGGACTGGCACACAGCTAAACCCAGCCATGGACTGGCACAGCTAGACCCAGCCATGGACTGGGACACAGCTAAACCCAGCCATGGACTGGCACACAGCGAAACCCAGCCATGGACTGGCACAGCTAAACCCAGCCATGGACTGGGACAGCTAAACCCAGCCATGGACTGGCACACAGCAAAACCCAGCCATGGACTGGCACAGCTAGACCCAGCCATGGACTGGGACACAGCTAAACCCAACCATGGACTGGGACAGCTAAACCCAGCCATGGACTAGGACACAGCTAAACCCAGCCATGGACTAGGACACAGCTAAACCCAGCCATGGACTGGGACACAGCTAAACCCAGCCATGGACTGGCACACAGCTAAACCCAGCCATGGGCTGCTACACAGCTAAAGTCTTTCCAGACCGGCTCTTTGGGACTGGCGGGTCCCCCGATCTCCGCAGGGAGCCAGTGGGAGCCTCCTGTCTGCAGCCAGCACACTTCGGGCTAAACTGAAGAAAACACCATGCAGCCAGCAGCACAAAGGGAGCGAGGCTTTCTTCACCATAAAGCCAGAACAAGAACATTCTTTAATATAGAGGTTTCAGAGTCAGAGAGAGCGAGCTATGTGAGATGGAGCTGGAAATGGCGACAGAGAAAAGGGGCAGTGACGCATTCCTCGCGCGGAGCTTAAAAATCCTTCTTGCATGCGGTGGTAAGAAACTGTAATATCTCAAACTGTTTGTCTCTTTAATCCATTTGAAGTACATGGTGGGGAGGGATGAAGACTCACGTGTGGCCAGTGAAAATTGTGAAGAGTGCCTATGCCAGGCTATATGGAAGCAGTGAGAGGCTTTTTAAAGATTTGTAGCAGACAAAGCCTTTGTGTTCAGGCCAAAATTACCCATCCTTAAAAAGATTGATAACCCCATGTGATGGCCCATGTGTGGCAGTGTGAAAAAGCTGATATTTTTCCATAGAAGAGATGTATTACATCACAGCAGAGTGTTTCTTTCCATGCGGGTCTGTTGTTGGGGGCAGTTTGAGAAACACGTGAAGCAAGAAAAAGAAACCCTTTTTCCTTAAGCATAAGAGAGACTTTTCAAGAACTGTGACACTGACTAGAATCCTATGTTGTGTTATCTTTTGTGCTAGTTAAAAAAAAGAGTGAAGTGCTGGGAAGAAGGGGGGGCTTGTTTGTTTTAATTTCTTGTTATATCTTTTAACTTTTCATTCTGTTAGTAGTAAAACTTTCTCCTTGTACTGCAACCATTTAAGTTTGAATCTGTTTTGCCTCGCAGCTATCTAGTTTTCCTTATAAAATAACTGATTTTTTGTGTGCTTGACGCTTAGTTGTGTCAAACCACAGCAGTTGCATATTAGGAAAAGGTTCTTCACCCCGAGGGTGGTTGGGCACTGGAACAGGCTCCCCTGAGAAGCAGTCACAGCCTGACAGAGCTCAAGTGTTCAGACAGTGTTCTCAGGAATATACATGGTGGAGTTCTCGGGTTTGTCCTGTGCAGGGCCAGATGCTGGACTCGATGATCCTTGCGTGTCCTTTCCAACTCAGCATATTCTGTGATCTTATGAAATGTTCCTCAGTTCTGATGTCCAGTAGAAAGGATCTATATTTTCAATAAAAATGCATGTTTTAAAAAAACAGACAAAGAACAAACTTTACAAAGGGAAAACCCACCCGTTGCCTCCTCATAGCTTTTTGCTACCTCTAACATCCTTCTTACATGTCCCCCAGAAGAGCTCCCTTGCACAGGAGGGATTTGCTCTGGTGTCACTGAGGACACGCTACAGAGGTAACAGGATTGCAGGAGTGCAACTGAGGACAGATTTTGGCTCACAGAATCTTTCTTACTGGTCATGTAATGTGTGATGGAAAGATCCCAGCCCTACTCTGACAGACTGCATCGGCTTGTCAAAGCTGGCAGCTAAGGAAATAAAAACCTTGTTTATTGTAACCCGGGAGCATTTGATAAGGATTGATTGAGACATAATACACACAGACTCCCAGAGTATAATATTTAGAAGCTCTTTCTGTTCAAATAGAACCATGATTCAAAGAAGCATTTGGGGTTTATAACCTCCTCTATCTCCCATTCATCCAGAATAAACATTCTAATTTGCATGCCCAGATTTTAATTGGTACAGCATGTGGAATTAATAGAAACCATTATCAGCTAAATCAGCATGACCTTTCTGTGAATTAAAATATGTCACATATTTAGAACACTAAATGAGAGAATGGGTCTTTCTAACAGCTAAATTCAACAATTTTCTGCAAACTAGGAGCACACTCAGTACACTGCCACAGAGCTTCTCTCCTTGAAGTAAGTTAAAAAAATTAAGGAAGGAACAAACCTGCTGGTGGGTGTATTCCTAATACTTTCTCAACCCCTCTTCCCACTGAAAACACTGTTCAGGAGGAAAGAAAAAATAACTCTTTAAGGCCCAAATGTATTTGAATAGAGTTATTAAAGAGTGGCTGTGGATAGATTTGGCAGCAAATAGAAAAGATATATAATCAACTGAAAAATCAGGGAACAGAAAGGATGGGATTATTTCTGAGTAATAAAATATGCCAAAAATTATGATGATTCCTTTCCACCCAAAGGTACATTTGAAATGGCATTACTGAGAATCTAGGATGGTTTGAAATGACTGGAAAACAACAGAGTTTAAGACCTCATTTGGGAAATTTCCTGCTAGCCTGTCTTATATAACTAATAAGAGGATTATATACTTCAAAGCTGGGTTTTATCATCCTATTGTGCTGACCAGGGCCATCAGTTCACTGGTTTGGCTGATAAACTGGAATTAGATGTCAGAAATGGACCTTTTCATAATAGTAAGTAGTTATATGTCCTGAACAATTTATAATTCAAATAATCAACAGCAGCAATTTGCAAAATATGGTAGAGAAATTCAATAGCTAACTGAACTTTAGACTCCATTAATAGTGGAAACAGTTTTGACTAAAATTAGAACAATGCCAAGATGCTACAAAAAAGAACAGTGGTATTACCTGTCACCAGAAGAAAGCCATTATTATGACCTGAAGTTTCCAGAAGCTGAGCTCCATATGTAAATTTTACATTAAATTCTTTACTATCCCTTAGAAAGTGCTCTTTCCCATTGCATGAAAGATGCATCAATCTGCTCTACCCTTTCAGCTATGCATGCATGAGAACAATTATAAAATACTTTATAAATATGTGAAGATATTATATTTATGAAGGAGGAGTTAAGAAATCTATTCTATAAAAAACATCTGATATGTAACAAAGATTACTTATCATTCTTCAGTTGGTTGTGCCTTCAGACAGGGAGAGATGACCACGTACATATCTGCCATTTCACAAATAAATTTTTCCAAATCATGGGTTTGGCCACTGACGTTCAGATAGTCTGCACCAGTGCCCTGAGCATTGTACCGCTCCATAAAGGCTATTCAGATTATTGCTTTTGCAGGTCAGTCAGTTTCATGTCTGTGATGCAGGTGCTTATCTACAAGCAGGTCTTCCTTAATCAGATACAATCAACCTGTGTCGCTTGGGCCAAGTGTTCCAGTGAAACTGTAGCCAAGAAGGAGTGGTCAGGTAGTCCAAATCTCAGCTGTGGCATAAAATAAAGTAGCAAAACTGCTCAGGCTGATACTGCTACATGACTCACTTACATGTAATGCAACGATAGAACTATTATTGTGTCCTGCTATTCCTGGCGCTCTCCATCTCCTTGGCTCTCTTTTTCCACGGAGAAAGTGATGAGGCTCCCAGCCAGACAAATATTCTGGTTCATGGCTCTAAAGGTCAGTTGGAAAATATGGCCATCCCCTCCTTTGAAAATAAAAAAGTAATTTTAGCTTAATGGAAAGTTAGGTCATTAACCTCGTATGCTATAATGCTTCTTATTGTTGTTATAAAAAGTAGTATATACTCTTTGGAGTTAAAGATAATGCTTCTAAGAAACTAGAATTAGGAGATTTCAGACTCATCAGCGTGACAGTGGCAGGTCGACTGCTTCCTTCCTACCCTCATTGTTCCCTATTGTCAGTCAGATTTACGAGGTGAGTGGACAAATGTTATCTCATTGTTAGCCTTAAGGACCAGGCACCTGTGAGGAAATGAAATCTTCAAAACTCAGGTCTAGGTTAAGTTTATGTCTGAAGGCTTCTTATGCTGGTTGATGAGGGTGCATGCATTTTCTTCTTCTCCATTAATCAATACACTTATTTATTGCTTTTACCATGGAAAAGGTACCCTGACAGCCAGGCAAAAAGCCCAGCAGGCTTCTTAAAATGGCAATTTCCCAGTTTCATGATGTTTTAGCTCTAGTTAGATCAAACTCACAACTTTCCCCAAGGAAAATTTTTTTGTTGTCATTTGGTTGGATTTTTTGTTTTTTTGGGGGGGTTTTTTGGGTTTTTTTGTGTTTTGTTTTTTGTAGTCTTTTGAGGAAACCAAGGTTTTGAGTGGGTAGCAAGTGATGTGTACAGGGCAATTTATGAGTAACTTCTACGACAGGTAAGTAGGCAGGACCTCTTCATAGGAAAACAGATGACTAAGTAGTTAGGGTCTAGCTGTCAAACTCCAAATGTCACTGCAAGTTAATTGTGAAAAGCAGTTTTCCACTATGAGATTTTGGGGTTGTGGGTTTAAAACAAAAGGAGATTTTAGAATAATTTTCAAGGGGGTTGTTGTTGTCATTGTTATTACTATTATCTTTATCATTATTACTATCATTACTACTACTACTACTACATCTACTACTATTGTATTCATCGCCAGGAGATGTTACTGATCATAACAGGGACAACAAGTTCTAGAGTAAAAAAATGTGTTAATTGACTTCACGACTTGATGAGCACCTAAACAGAACAGATACAACCTCCAGGAATTTTTTTAAAATACTGACTGCTAGAACCTGAGAAAATCACAAGAGGAAGAATAATTTACAACTTGTACAGTTTCTCAAAGTTTTCCTTAACCATCTGCTACTGACCACTCCACAAACAAGGATACTAAACTAAGTAGACTACCAGTCTATTCTCAGTTTAAAAAAATTAAAATTATCTATTAGTCTTCCTATATTTCACATATGCATAGTAATACTAACCAGTCACAAACAGAAATGGTACTTACTCATAAAATGGTGTCATTCATATTCCCAGGGAAAGGATAGTCATCAGGAATATTTGACCACTCTTGTCACCTGAAGCACAACCAACAACTTCATACTGGGTACCTGTAGTCAATTCAAGCTGGAAAGAGCTCTGCCACTTGTCTCTGAGGGAAAAGAGCAGAATTTTTGCAGGAGGATGCTGAGCTCTTCTTCTATGCCCCAAACATTATAAGGGTTTGATACTGACCCCAGATGGGTTTTAGACTTCAGTCATCGGAGTTTTGCTGAGGCAAACCAAATCCTGTCATAGAACACAAAATCCAAATCCTCCCACTTGCATCAGTGGAAGTGGTGGCCACAGAGAGAGAGGCCACAGTGCTAGAGAAAATAGCTCTATAGAACATAGAAGGAAGAGACGTGACTACAGACCCTCATGTTCCCAGGTCTCTGAGCAGGGACCCACTGCCAGCAGATACCCTTCAACATGACCAGATTGCCTGTGATACAGGTTTCCACTTCCTGTACAACCTCTCTACAAGAAAACCTAATTATCTGTGGCTTCAATTTTTTGAAGACGTCTCATTAAAACACAGGTAGGTTGGGTACTTCAGCTGTAGCACCATCATCTCCTCCACTTTCTTGCTACAAACTCCCAATGTATCTCTGAAGCAGGGTCCTCAAGGACAGCATCTCTCTTACATGACATTTGTGCTAAGTGAAGCCCAGGGGTTAAAGGGACTAAATTTCACCTACAAGCCTGCATCTCTTGTTTATTATTTATTAGTGCTTCTGAAGAGAGAAATTAAGTTCTCATGCTTGGGAGACCTCACACTTCACACCTGACAGAGCTGGCCAGGCCTGCTGAGGGTATTGTCTGAATTCTAGCATTGCCCCTATGTGGAATCTAGGTGACTCAGGAGGCAAAAAAGAGAGAGAAAGAATTACTCTTATTACTTGTCTCTCTTTGTCAGGTGCTAAGTCTCAGGTATCCCAAGCATGAGCAATGCTACAATTCAGACAATACCCTCAGC
>JACBWW010000008.1:22593958-22690205 GCA_020086605.1 Lanius collurio
TAATATAATATAATCCCTCTATATTAACCCTACAACTTTGAGTCTGATTATACTTTTCTTGTAGTTGTTTTTTTTCTGTAAAGTCTACCAAACTCCATATACTCTACTGGCTGGAACTATTTTTCAGATCAGTAATTTATTTTATTCATTCATGTTTCCACATTTAAACTTTAATTGGGCTTTTGATATTTTACAATTTTTTTTAAGTTTTAAGAAATAAAATTTGAAAGTATTTCTTAGCACAGCACACATACACAAAAATCATCAAGAACACCAGCCCAGAATTCCTTCCTTTTTTTTCCCTTTACACAGAAAACCAAGTAAAACCATATTGTTGTGATTGTCTGTACACTGAAAGTATTTCTATAATAGGAAGAATGGCCCATGTTTTCAATCTTATGATTGCCTGAAACTAATTATTAGGATGCGTAGTTAAAGTAAAGAAGGGAGTAGAGAAACAGACAGATACTGAGCTAACAATGTCTCCCATGGAAGGATTCACTGAACAACTTTAATGCATGCAGTGCACACAGCTAAGCTACTTTAAAAAGTCCAAGTGCATCATAAATACTTATTACATCAGAGAGAAGCAGTAAGAAAACGCCTGATAACATCTCCAAAACACTATTAAAAGGTGGGATGACTTTCCCACCTGGAAAGCTGGGGATGACTTTCTGTGGATTTTAGCTTGGCTCAATGCTGTTTTTTCACAGCATTATGACTACAAACATTTACATTTTGTGGTATCTGTGACTGAGAATGTCATGTCTCGGTGTCTCCACACACACCTGTAAACTTCAAATTTTCTCACCTCACAATACTACAGTTTCAGACACTCTGAAAATTGAGACCAATTAAATGAACTTAGGCAAAAAAATATAACTGTCGCAAAGAAGTTCCTGATTGCAGGCATGTAAATCAAACATTTACTTCTATTGATCTAGAAAAGTAATTTTGTTAGATTTTGTTGTCTGTTGACTGTCTTGTTTCCTGGACTCACTTCTGTATACCCTTATGTTTTTATTTTTTCAGTATTAAAGATATAATAATATAGCCTTCTATTCAGTGAAAGCAACAGTGACTAAAATACAAGAAAGAAAATCCTGTTTGGTAAAAGTCAGAGATTCTCAAATCATGTCAAAATATTCAGGTCAAGTATTCCTTTCAACAGAAAAAAGCACTTTTGCAGCCTGCTGGGGAGTGCCAATCCTGAGCCTGTCTCACTCAGCACGGGGGTTCTGCATGGCACAACTGGGAACATGAGATTCAAAGGGGAATTCTGGTTCCCTGATGTAATGGAGTCAGCCACAGAATTTCAGTACGTTTGTAAGAGATTCAGTCCCTGCAAACACAAGCTTTCATTTTGTAAAAATGAGGGTTAATCTAATACTGTTACCCAAATAAAGACATACATACATATGTATGTGTATCGGTCCTGTAGCCACAGAGCATAAATGTAAGGACTGGATTAACTATTTTAAGACATTGGCTATAAATTAATGAGATTTTTTTCCTCTGTAACCTGAAGACTAAGGAAGACAACCGTTCCAGTAATCTATTATTAAGTTCCAGGAGCTCCCTACTAAAAGATTCTGAGGTGCTTAAATAGATGCAATAGTATGAAATAATAATTTATCCAAAATAATTCCATTAGAAGCACGAAAGTTACAACATCTGCCATGAGCTTGTTAGCAGCCCAAAAGAGTGTAAAGAAACAGCATCATCTGCTACTGCAATTCCTTTCAGCTGCTCCTTTGCAAGTGTGACTTGCTAAAGGACAGAATTAACCAGCAGACTTTTGTAAAAGTTAGGTTTATCCCTGCCTGTTTCCCCCCCTTCTTGTGTAACTACGTATGTAAAGATGTTAGCAATTTTTGTTATTTATTGTTTATAAACAGCAGAAAGCCATGAATCTTTCATTCTACAGCTAAATTAACATCATAACAAAATTACAGATTTCTCCCCAAATGCACTATACTCTGGATTTCAACTTCCTTTCACACAGTAGAAAATAAGTGTTTTTCAGAAAGGAACTGCTATTTCAGAACTCCGTGTTCTTTACCTAAGAAGTCTGAAAGAGATTTTCATATTAACAGTGCACAAAAAATACAATTTCTCTACTTGTACTTCAAGCATTAGTTTTCAGCTGTACACTTACTTGAAAAGAAAATATGGCAATAAAACAGAAGTGCCAGAAAACAAAATAATTAACTCAATGCACATGCAAAAAAACTTCATACAAATTACAGTTTTAATAAATTTTTGGATCTGAAAGGACATACAGAAGTATGTTATTTGTTGGATTATCTTGACATTAACCTTTTTCTGGTTAAAGGTATCTTACATCAAGTCTATTTTTCTGTTAACACATTGAGGTTTTGAAGGTTTAAGTAGCTAATATTTGTTGAACTACTGGTGCTACGACACACAAAAGAATCTAGATCAATTACAGATTTGCAACATGAGTACTAATATGCGATGTATCTGGGGCCATTCACTAATAGACATTGTTTTAATGATGAAATCACTGGAACTAATGAGTGACAGTAAATGACAATGAAATCAATGGCCTCAGTGTGATGAAAAGCAGATACACACTTTTCACGTTTGTAGTTCTTTTGCTTTTTATGTTTGTGTTGACCATTTGTGTTGACCAGGGGATTTTTGTGATTTTTCTTTTCTAATCACTCCAGATCCTAATTCAGTCAAGCTTTGCAGTATTTCTGCACAGATCTTATATTCAGAAAGCTCAGAGCACTTACTAAATAATGTACAGTATGCTGGTATTAAGGATGATGAAATACTCATTATTTTTAGGTATATTTATCTTTCAATAGCTTTTTTTTTCCTGTGCAAACAAGACTTAATGTTAGGTATTTTCCTTCCCATGATTCCAGTTCCTTTCCTCTCTACACGAGATTTACAAACTGTGGACAGTTCCATATGAACACGTTAGAGACAATGAGGTCTCAAGACCAGTTAAGACCCTGTAATCTTTGTAAAAAGCAGACACGTGGATATACATTTTTTTAAATATTAATTTTTTTTCAGTCTACTGTTACAGTCAAAACCAGCAGCACTCATATGGCTGCCCTTAAAGGGAAAGTAATAGGTAAATGTAAGTACAACACAGAATCCCACTGTAATCCAGTTAAGCAATCCATGAATGGAGGGACACCACATGAAAACTTTCTTTAGTTGTGGTGTTCACAGATGTATTTTCCTAATATCTGGATCAGTAATAAAATCCCATATACTTAGGCAATGTTTTACATTGTATCCATTCAGACCAGGGTCCAGGAATGTACTTAACAGAAATGTGTGTATGTTCATATCCTTCCTCTTCAGTACAAACTAGCCCTGTTCGCAAATTCCTGTAATCAGCTGCCTGAGCATAAATGTAGCATCACCCTCTGCTGGAAATAGTGTAATCTACAGCTAGAGACAACTGCAAATGCTAGATACAGAGCAAAACCTAGGCACACAAATCAAAGCCTGCAAAACGTTGTTTTATAGATAATTATCACCTACAAAAGTGAAGATAATTGCACTGGACATTTGCAGCATTAGATTACATCCTCTAGATATCACATGATTATTGGTCAAGGTGAAAACTCTACTAATGAAATATTAATTATAAATAATTTTTACCACTACCTTACCTCAATCAACAATTAAGTAAAAATTTTCAGTCCTTAAAGCACATGTACAGGATTTCCACATCCTCAGAATTAAAATATTTGAACTCCCCCTCCTTTATTTGCATATGTTACTGGTTAGTTATAGTGTAAGTAGAGCTGTTGGCTCCGTTTGTGATATTGAAGGGCCATGGTAAGCAGAGAACTCTTGATGGCTCTAACACAGACATAATTAAAAAAAAAAAAAAAATATCATTGAAAACATGAGAAAAATAGGAAAAGCCAGCTGCTTACATACCAAGGTTGAGGGAGCTAAATGAGTAACAGATGGTCCAGACTACCTATGGCCATCAAAATCATGCCCAAACAATATACTACCCAGTTGTGCAGAAGAATGGAAAACCACGCAGATTCAAGTGAAGGAAAACACATAATGCCTTGAGGGTTCTAGCAATGAACCTCTTTTCATGAAGCAATGTTAAAGGACCACCACCTCTCTCTGTGAATCTCTTTTGATTCAGACCTGCAAGCAATAAAAGCTGTCCACTCTCTGGAAAAATGTGAGATCAAATGGGATATGAAAATGAGTTGCATTTCTGCTGTTAAAATAATGCTACATATAAACAGATTTTGTGTTTCCATGTGGAAAAATGCATGTAGTTCTAGTCTCTCTATCTTAGAAAGAATTAGCTGTTATAGACATAGCTGCTGATATGTAATGAAAACATGCAAACAGCACAATCATCAGGGCATATTGGAAGAAAGATGAGCATTTTTTTTTATGTAACCACAAATGTTCACTTAATTTTCAGCAAATCTTGTCAATGTACTGGCCCTGCTTCTTCTCAAGTATAATGGCCCAATGTGAGTAAAAGAGATTTAGAACATGGTAGATGACACAGTAGTGGAGTGAACCCTCTCTCAGGCTCCAGCAGGCATCAGCTGGAGACAGCAGAGGACAAGTTCAAAACAAGTATGACAAGGTGGTTTCTACACAGTGTGCAACTAATGGTGAAAATTTTTGCCACAGGATGCTGTAGACATTAAATTTTCAATGAGAACCCCAACTGGACAAATGTATTGAGGAATAACACAACAAAGATGATGAATTACAAAGACAGACATCTCTGGCTTGATGAAAACACTCTTGACTGTACACTCTTACCCTCTTCCCAGGCTTGCTATGCAATATCACAGAATGTGTTGTTTAGAATGGCCTTTCCCTTGGCCTGGTACAGTCTAGTACAGACAGACTCACCCTATGCTCAGACTCTGTCTAGTCATTCTGATGCTTAAAACTAACCATTGCCTTTGTAGAGCACCCTGCATATCTAAATGTCTTCTGAATACCCACAGCTGTGCAACTCATCTCTCTCCTGAATCACAGAACCACAGACTTATTTTGATTGGATAAGACCTCCGAGATCACCAAGTCCAGCCTTTGACTGAAAACCACCTTCCCAACTAGACCATGGCTCTAAGTGCCAGGTCAGATGTTTCTTGAGCACCACCAGTAACTCCACCACTTCCATGGGCAGCCTACTCCATTCCTTAAGTACCCCTTCAGTGAAGAAATTCTTTGTGAATTCTTTGAGCTCCCTCAGAGCTCACCTAACAGACAACAGATACATGCAGTTGATGTTGCCTCATCCCCTCTTCCTCATCTCACATGCTCTCTTAGCCTATAAGTAGTCCAGTGGGTACAGCAGTCACAAAGAGAGAAAAGACTGGATAAATTCCTTCTTGGCTTTCTAAAGGCAAGGTTAAAATATCACCAATAGATGGAGTATGAAGTGCAATACTTGCCCAAGTGCCCAAACATTTTGTTATTGTCCCAAGCAAAGATGTATTTTCGTATCCATAAGATAGGTTACTGTCTGCTGATCAGGGCCAAGCAAGAAAAGGGGGCCTGAATCTCTTAAATCAGAGAAGAATTGAGCATAGGGGAGATCTCACACATTGAGGAGATCTCTTCAGCTGCTGAGCTGTGAAACACACAAAAACAAATGCCAGCTTCTTACACCAGTCTGAAAGAGGCTATCAGCTCCTTGACTCAACTTTCTGCACAGATAAACCTTATACAGCCAGCTTCAAAAGAAAATCCTGTATTGCAAACATAAGACAGAGAGAAGTATTGTCCTGGCCAGTGAAACAAAGAGCGTTCTGACATTTCTAGGACTCCCCCTTTCTGAGACTTCCCAGTTGTCTAGCTTAGGGAAGCTTTGAACCATCTCTTTCAGTCTTTTTCCAGACTGTGCTGCCATTTGTCTCTCTTTTTCTTCCTTTTAAAAAAATTTAGACCACATGATAGGAAATTAATAAATAAAATTGAAGCTGTTACACTTATCTTACCATAAGAGTGAAGAAAAATAAAAATAAAAGAAAACCCTTGTCCTGATATGATGCTGTTATGATCTGAACATGCCATTGCTACAGTTTAGCATACAGATTGCTACTAGCTACAGTTAACACTCCCAGACAACTCCACCTTGCCTGGCACTGAAAGACACTATGGACCAGACTAGCATCAACAGGAAATGTTCATGTGATTTTTCTTCAACACAGTTCCATCAAAATAAACTTGAAATTCACTTTTTAAAATGACCTGGTTCATTCTGACTGGGACTAAATGATATGTTCTAAAAGTCCTCGGAAACTGGATGTGGGAAAGACAAATGCTTCCAGCAAAGAGGTGGTTTGGGGACAGACAATAGTAATTTCTTCAAGTCAGCACAAATGTAGCTGAAAAAGGACACATGCCACAGTCTAAACCACCAAAGAAATAACAAAACTAGCAGCTAAGATGGAGAACTGAGCAACACTGATAATCTAAAAAAAGCCTCCAAAGATAGTTCACTTTCAGAATATTGGGTTTGAACTGAGAACAGCACATCCGGGAAGACAGGCTGAAATGTGAAACTAAATTGAGAGAGACAGAATGGGGTGAAGAGGTAAGCTTGGGAGTTGCCTGCAAAGAGAAGCCAGCAAAAGCTTTCACAGTGCTTTATATCATTCAAACATTTAAGAACAGGGAGGGAAAAGAGAGGGAAAGTGGGACCCATGGATACATGTGAAGGAATTCAAGTATGGAAGAGGAGATGATGTTAAAGGAGATTCTTCAGCAATTGACAGAGGATTAAGGGGAAACTAAAAGAACAGAGAGAATAAAGATCTATCAAAAAATGAAAAAGTGGAATAGTATAGGAAAATGACAAGATTGAAAGAAGTTAGTTGAATAAACAAGATAAGAATTAGATAATAATAATTTAATTTTTTATTTTGATATATATTTCTGAGGTGTTTTTGGCCACAGCAATGAAGCCAAATATTAGAAAGATAAATATAACAATTATACAAAGCCCTGGAAAAGACTTGGACTTTCAGATGAAAGGATTAATAAAATATCTGGATTTATTTTGGTGTCTTTCAGAAATCTCTAGAGCTCAAGTGTGTCCACACACACCCATTTTTGCCATTTGATTATAGGACCACAGTGTACCTTATTGTCTCTCAAATAATAACACTTTGACTATGCCAAGTTTTTGCTATTATTTAATGACACATTTCCAATTTCCATATTTCTGTTCCATAAAAATTTCCTAAAAAACCATGATTATATAAATAAGGTCATTTCAGGTGCAACCTTAACAAATTAACAGCTGTTATGCTACTATTAGTCACTGAGAAATCCAGGCTGTTCCCTCATTCAATTATGATGCTGCCAATTCCATTTCCTGGCTTTTGTCTTTCTGGCCAATACATGCAGCTCAGAGAAAATTCACTTCTGCTGTCCTATAGACCCAACAGTTCTGCACCACAAGACTTTGACCTTAGAAAACGATGAATGGTCACTGATCAAAAACATGGACTCATTTTAGGGTGAAATGCACATCAGCAAATTATACTAACATCTATTAAATTGAGAAGGAATACTTGTTTTAGCTCAGCCATATAACATAGCAGTGTTAATCTGTTTAAAGTCATATTGCTAAGATCTTTTATTTGCACATTTAGTATTTTGTGCAGTCAGCTCACATCGCAATTAAAGTTCTTTGCTTAAATGACAGAGATGGCTAAAAACAACAGTATTTTGTAATAACCTAAGTCTCAATTCTTGTCTAGAAGCCATCTATATTACTTGAATTCACTAGCTGTGCTGGTAAGAAGTGTAGGTCTAGTGAAACACAGACAAAACAGCAGTACCATGTATAAGAAATTTGGAAATTCTTTTGAATTCTTCAATTCTTTGGGACAAGCACTTCTTCCAGAACGCCTTTCCAAGTGTAAAAGCTTGTAATCTTTGCTGTAATTTTTGCAGTGTGATGCAATTAATTGCCTTTGTTTTGACAGTTTAAACAAAATCCTTCAGTTTCTCCTGCATTTGCTCAAGGCTGAGACCACACTTTCCAAATACAGCACTGAACAGCAGTCTTCCAAAATACTATCAATGGCTTGGGCACTGCTGTCAATAACCTTTAACACCGTACCTTTAAGTGTATATAGAGACACCTTGCTACATGTTTTACACTAACATGCTTTTTTGTTGTTTTCTCCCTATAAAAACAATAGGCAAATGTTTACAGTCAGTATGTGATTGACAAATAGATCAGGTTGTTTTTTCTTTCTAGTTATGAGCTCCCAGCATATGGCATCACCTATGTGTGCAATGTTGGAAATTATATTAATAATATTTATCTTATTTCTGGAACTTCAGTACACAAATACACTAAGTATTTCCCATGTCAGGTACTGGTTTCTATGTTGATGATTTCTCCCAATTTTGTCTCAAAAAATTTTTTGGAATTCTTCTGCCCTTCAATGCTAATCATTAATGAAAACATAAAATGAAAACGACCATTAGAGAAAGAGAAAAGATGGAGAGAAAGTCTTTCAGACCAAACATCCATTTCAGAGATGCTATCAGCACATATCCATTTCAGAGGTCTTAACACACAAGGCTCATTTTCACCAATGCTAAGCTAAGCCTCAGTCTTACAGTTCCTCACTAACCTCCTCCTTCTCTAGTGTAATTAATATCATAGCTGTTACTGTGTCAAACACTTAATGAAATTTATGCAGGCTTCTTGTTTTCAGTGAATCATTTCAACTTGAAAAGCACTAAGTACAAAGTAACCTGCCTTTCTGGTAAAGAGAAAATGAAATCAACTATGATCTCTTTGTTTTCATCTTTATCCTCATAGTTATTTTTATTACAAATTATTAAGAATTAAAAACTAAGTAATCACCTGAACCACTTCTCTACCCTTTACTTTTACCTGGATGTTGGGGTCCTGAACAACAATAGTGCTGCTGGAAACAACCCAATATCCCTCACTTTTGTGGGATGGACTTAATCAGGTTCCTCTCTTCCCCTCAGGCAGTTGAACTCCTCTTTGCCTCACATACAGGTAAAATTCATGCCCTCCTCTGTGTCCTTTACTAGTCTATCTTCACCCTAATGTTTGCTTTCTTTTTTGCAAAGAAAGATATTCAATAAATTTTCCTGTCCAGAGTGTACTCTTGGCCCATCCTTTCTTGCCAATATACTCATATGATTTTATGTTGTTCTCTTTGCATTTAGCTATGAGGAAAAAGACCAAAGAAAACCAAACCAAACCAAAAAAAAAAAAAAAAAATACCAACCCCCCCCCCCAAACCCCAAAAACAAAACAAAACAAAAAAAAAAACAACCACAAAAAAGACCCCAAGCAAATAAAATCAAACAAGTAAAAAACCAAACAACAAACAAAAAACCCATGTACAAAATACCTGTTTTGGGTTCATTTGTAGGGCTAAACTTAGCTTCACTACACACAAGTCTCATTTTACCTCCACTTTTTCTGACTTCCAAGATATACTTTTCTGTGCTAATCAGATTCTTTTCCCATTTCTGTATTTGGTTCTTCTTTGGACATAATGCAGTTAAGGAAGCTGGACGTGCCTGGCTTTCCAGAGGCAGCACTCAGCCTTTTACAAGATCATATCCTGCAATGGAATAAATCTGCATAAATTAACTGTGCATAAGTTAAGTCTCAGAATGAAAACAAGGTTTTTGATCTACCAAAGAAATATATTCTGAAACCATTTCCCAACAGAGGGAGGCCAAAACCCTAAACTCATTTCAGGAATAAGATTTCCTTACTCTATGGAAGAAAACGGTGTTATCAATACCTTGCCTTTATTCAGTTTTTCCTTATTGAAAACCAAAATGTCTATTCTTAAACAAATGGGAATGTGAAGCTGTATGGAACCACTTATCATCATCTCTTATAATGAGACAATAAGCAATTAATCTGCACATCAATCCTCAGAGAAAGAACTACGGTCCCAAGGATGTCAAGCTTTACTGGGCTGCAATGGCTACATACTGGTGTTTAGGATTTGCTTACCTTCACACCTTATGAGGCTACAGTAGGTTCTTGAATTTATATCTCTGTTCATAAAGGATGACAAAAACTATTATTACCCATAATTCAGGCAAAGCTGAAGAGTTCACTGGAGTTCTGAATCACCCATGCTTAATTAATTACTGTTGATGCTTTGCATTTGATTAATGATTGATTTGGGCATCCTATTAAACAATGAGAGTATTTCTAAGTCTGGTCTTTCCTAAAAAAAAACCCTGGTTCTAATAAATTTTTATTCAGCTCTTGCACTTCTAGTATCTCTGTATTTTATTGAATTTGCTGTTTTCACAGAAGTGGAACAAGCTTGTCTTCCTTATTCTTTCATATTTCTGTTATCTGAACACACATTCTGACCACAACCACATAGTCTTGTTTCTAGAGGCTAAAGTAGGGGGAAAGTAGCATATTTCAGAAAGTCTCCCTTCCTTCCTTCCACCCAGCAGCTAACTCTGTTAGAGCCAAGAACAGAAAGAAAGCAAGATGGGACCTGGTTCAACCTAAGCTTTTTGAAATACTCACTGGTTTTGTGTCTCTTATTTTTAACTACATGACTGTAAAGTTGTGTTAAGGGTTTCCATCAATTCAGATACATCTAAGATCTGACATTCTGCAGTTTTCCTTTTAATACATTATTTTTCTATACAGACGTGAATAGTCTTTGGAATTTTATGACCCAAATTTTAGCATTTAATTTACTTACTGGTTTTACTGATGTCTATTATAAAAATCATCACCAAAAAAGGCACCAGAACCCAGATTGTTTTCAGCAGTATTAGTTCAGGCAAGCAGAACCAGTATTTTACTTACAGAATGCCAGTCAGATGCAATTAAAAGCTACTGTAAATTTTGAGGATTTCAGAGAACTCTTAGCTGTCACAGCTGTCTAAAAATATCTGTCATAGGGAAAATGTTGAGGTTTGACTGTTACCAATAAGTCTCTTAAGGACAGACTCTGTAGATTTGCTCAGAAGACACATTTGCACAATAATATCTGGTATTTGTGGATCTGAAATTTCATTGACCCTATGAAAGAAAGGCCTGGGTTTTGCTTGGCTGAGCAACCTAAGGTATTAGGTTACTTACTTAATCCAAGTATTTCATATGTTCTATTACTTTTTGGCATGTTCTATTACCTATCTGGTATGTTCTATTAAAACCTATTAACTGTTCATGTTTCACTGTTGCCCACTATATCAAACACAATTTGTTTCTTTCTTTCTTAAAAAGTAAAAATCTGTTGGTACCACATATATCAAGAGTCTCAGCATACAGAACTAAATTAAGGGGTTTGGTTTTCTAATGCTTTACTCCCTCCAGGGAGTCAGTCATGGATGAGATCAAATACACTGACTTTGTACTTTCATGAACAGCCTGGTCTGTGAGGAACTCTCCCCAAACCTGCATTGAAAACTATTCCTAAAAATTTCAGCTACAGTATGACAGCTTGCTTGACTTTTCTCTTCCTCAAGGACTACATCCAACTCCAGAGTGTGCCAGTTCTATCACTGGAGGCTGGTGCTTCCTCTAAGGCTTTCATTGCAGTAGTAGCAACCCATGTAAGTGGCATATAAAAGTTCCCAAATTGCAAAAATCAGACAGTAAAACTGTTGCCCTGTGATGGCATCAAAACCTCATATGAAGCTAATAATATTCAGAATTTCTGGCTTAGAATCGCATTCCCCCTAGCAAAATCAAAGCTGAAGGCCCTAACTGGGAAGAGAGGCAGCTGTGCCCAGACATGCTGTAGCATTCTTTAGGTGGCAGAGAGAACACTTGCTGACGACAGTCACAGAGGGGAAGTTTATCGTTCAGCTTGCACTTCTTTTTATTTCAATCCTAGAAGTTCCTCTCTGTGGGGGACCCACTGCTACGATGCAGCATTTATCTGCCTTTAAAAGGACTCAAGCAGAGAGATGGGAGACAGGTGAGGAGGCAGTTGTTCTCATCCCTAACACAACTGGAGCCTAATACTGCAGCGCTCCTCTTCTTCAAGATACCCACATCACCATGCACAGCAATATCCAGGCTCTATCCCTTTTTTCTTCCTTCTCACTCTAATAAACCCACAGTGGTACCCTATCATATCCACAGACAAAATAATGACCATTTTCAGGCACAAATACAGAAAAAGGAAAATAGAATCATAACATTCCCTTGCTCCTTCCTCGTTGCTTTTTCATTCATTAAAAATGAAAAAAGAAAAAATTCTCCAGATCTAAGTCTCCATTTATGAAAAAATACAATTACTTAGGAGTTATATCAATAAATCTTTACATGATCTAACACTTCCAACTGAAATATTGACTTTATTCAGATGAGCTTAGAAGACGTACAATATAATTGGAAATTTATTTCACAACAGAAACACAATGATGTCTCCTTTGCATTATTGTACTGTAAAAGGTCACCACACGCTAATACAAAGCCAATGAAAATGGGAGAATCTAGTTGTGAAAATTAATTACTTTGACAGAAATCTTTTCCCTTCCTTAAGCATGGAGGAAAGGTATAAAGAGAGCTTGAGAAATATATTTGTCCCAGAGTATTTAAAAAGGCAGATCCGAAATAACAGGCTACACATCCTAACCCAGAGAGGGGCTCCAGGTCAAGGCCAGAACAAGCCACTCTGTCTGCTGGGCTCTGCACTGTCAGTGCTGCAGGAAGGCCTGGCTTGGGAGAGCCTCCTCCACAAGGTCACCCTCAGCACCTCTGACCTGTCCACTTGCTCCTGTCCACAGCATCCCTCAGTCACCAGCTGAGGGAATACAAATTTTTTGTTTCCAAAGTATCCATTCTGTTTATATATTTTCAACAAATAATCAGCATTTCTTGTTAACACATCACTACTAAACTCTCTATAATATCAAGCAGGGGAATAGAAAACGACTTATCCAGTCAGAGATGAAAAGCAAGCACAGCTTTTTCAATTTTCCAGCAGCAATTCTGACAGGCACAAATTCTGTCTCAGACAAAAAAATGACTTGAAGTACTTGAGTAAATTACTCCCAACTACATCTGTCAGCAGTGACTGTACGATACACCTCTCATTTTCAGCCATTTTAAAAATACCTGTAATATGTTCTTTGAAGACCTCTGGTGGCAAAGACTGAACACTGACCTTCCCTCTAATTTGGATAAAAACATGAAATCCCCACCAGATAGGCTCATGCAGTGATTTTGAATGGAAATCCTGTGCACCTTCAAAGAGCTTACACAGTAGCTGACTGTAGTTTTACTTTAAGACACAATTCCCAGAACTAATATATCACTGTCCTCATCATACACAGCACCATGAACAATTACATAACCAGCACTCATCAAATAATTATTTTAGCTTCTTTTTATGCTGAATGGAATTATCTATAAATTGAAAGTACTGTAGACATAATATTAGATGAAAGAAATAACATTTATTCAAGTGGGTAATCATTATTTCAGCTTTTTTTTCTTTTGCCTTTCTTCTTTCTGAACCATAGCGTTAAGGCAAGAAGGAAGGGATGAATGCTTATGACATACTCCCTCTTCTCCTCACTTCAAGAAAAAAATCCATTTTCCTTTGGTTTTCTTTTAGCATTTTTTTTGCTGTTCAAGAAGTCAAAATGATCCAAGCCATTCAGTACCACTCAAAATTCAGATGTAGATCATTTTGGACACTATATGCTAACTAATAATAAAATTCTGCTTTCCAAGATATAAAACTGTCTCTCTCAATGGCCCACTTCTATCTAGGTTTTGTTTTATGAATTAGCTTGTTGTCAGCCTATCCAAACAGCTTTACTTCTTGCTCCTTTCCTAAATCAGAATGATTACATCTACAAAACCACAAGAATATAAATGTGAAAGGTTAAATTGTCATCCAAGTATTTTTAGGCACTTGTAAGTTTTAGTATATCTCTTTCTCCCAGATAGCAATATCCATATATTGTCAAGAAAAATGGGTCAGGAGTAAAAGGAAAGATTCTCTCAGTTTGAAGTTTGATTTCAAGAAAGGAGGAAATTACTATCTTATTTTCAAAAAAGGCAGAAATACACTCTTTCATCCACAGATTTCCGACATACACCAAATGTCCAAAGAGTTGCTTTCTCTTCTCAGTACCATCAGTAAAAAGCACTTCTGTGCAGGAAGATGTCTTAGCATTGAAAGAATCTAAATCTTTTGAGGACTCCAAGTCACTGCAAGACGCATATTCTTCTAAATGCTGAGCACTCCAGCCTTACAAACTAATTTTTTCTTTATTTAATGTTGTCATAGAACTTCATCAAACTCTAAGATTAAACCAAAGTGGTCTGATGGAGTTTAGTTCCCCTAAGGTCTTAGCACATTTCTGAACTTAGATATCAGACCCAAAGGGCTCCTTACCATGAAAAAAGCCTCATTCTTCCTATTATAACTGAGAAATGACTGTGAAAAAGCTGGTTCATGTAGATACCTTTACATATTTTTAAATAAAACATATTTAGAGGGGATTTTCCAATTTGCTCTTTTACTACTGATCCCATAATAATTTAAACTATACCATCCCAATAGTTCCTTGATTCACTACTGTGGGACTGAAATGAAACATGTTAATTCCACTTCAGGTTTTGCAATTGATCTTTTAACAACTGCAAAAAATCCAGACAGGGAATATGTCAATGAGTCAAAGTCTCATGGCTTCACTGTCTTATAAAACTATTTCTGTTTTAAAGCATCCTATAAGCTCTTCATAATCAAAGTCACAGCTTGATCTCAAAGCATGATGTATTTTCTGAGCGACTCTAACAAGTAACTTGTAGCTCCTGTGTGAATATGTTGAGGGGGAAACTGCAGAAAGGAGAGAAGTCAGAAGGACAACGAAATGTATGCAAGATATGCAGGGGAGAACAGCACCAAGACCTAAAGTTGTTTCAGAATATGGTACCACCACCCATATGATTGTGAGTGAAACAAGCATCAGAACCCTTCAAGTAGTCATTCATCACTGATACAGCATTATAGATACCTTTGGGCTCCTCTAGTTGATCTGTATTTCACTAGTCTTCCTCACAGGTGGACAAAAGACATCAAGCTGGCACACAACTGTGCTTTGACTGTAAAAAGGGTGGTTTTAAATATTTGAGATGTTTATTTCTAACATCATGGAAGAAAAGAACACCAACAGTTCATCTTTATTTCAGGAATTTTATAGAAGCCCTCAAAAAAAACAGTGAAGGCTGGGAACACAACTGGTTCAGTAGGAAGGTTACAATAACATCAAAAACATTGAAATGTCTGAACAAGGGACTTGCAACACTTTCAACAAGATACTGCTGTTTCCAATTTACAAAGTCAAAACTAATATCACAGAGAAAACAGAAAGATAAAGAGGAACAAAATGAATGCCCAACAGGTGAATCTTCATAAGGTTTAATTATCTGTACAAGTTCAATTTGTTCAGAATATTATTGTGACTTTTTCCAGAAGCTGTCTCCTACCATTTCATCCTATAGCTATCTCACAGAAAAGAAGCTGACAAAGGTAACCTCAACTTTGCCTTGGGCAAACAGGATAATAAATTATTTTTGTTCTTGCCTTTAACAGCACACTATGCCCCTTACCTTTAGTATGCACAACCAAAAAGAAGTTGTGCCAAATCCTAATATCAGTTACTTGAACACAAAAACAGGAAAATTCACTGAATCAAGCTTTACTGATACGTTTTAAGGCTTAAGTATAATACATGGTATCAGCAAACAGAAATTAAAAGACTTAATTTTATACACATCTGCGAGATATATATAATTTAGCATACAGACACCAACAAAATGCTGAACAAGTTAGCTCAAATCCTAGTTGTAATAACCCTCCAACTTCATGAAAATCAGTGTAAGTTCATTCATATTGATTCTTCTAGGACCAAAGTGCAGAGGATACCATAGCTACTGATGTGATCCCCATTACTTGAAAAAGTGCATTTTATGTATGTATAACAGTAATAATAATAATGATGTTGCTTCACACAGGGTGTTGAGAGAATGGAAGATGGGCAAGTTTGTAGAGATGTAGTATCTTTGTTTGGACCAAATGATACAGCCAGAATAAAATTAGACAAGCTTCTGAACACTTCTTCAGGTCTGCAATGTTTTCTGAATTAAATTTCCCTCAAACAATAATGGAGATATAATTTGAAGCTTAAAGTTCATGGGAAACTTGCTATAGAAGTTGTTTGGTCAAATCATAGTTCTAAAGCCAGTTCCCACTAGTGCAAACTTATTTATTTCTTCCTCTCGCTGAGCTGCCAAATTTCAGCTGTGATGAGAGAAAAAGATATAGTTCCCTACACAGACCATTTCAAAAGTAAATAGGTAAATAATTTATTAGACTGTCAATGAAAAGAAAATAAAATTTGAGCTATAGCTCCCTCCAGCACTAAGCACAATTTTCTTGACTCTTTCAGTTTTGTAAAACCATATTTAAAACCTGCATGTTTAATACTCTGAAGATCTACAGAATAGCTTAATATTCATTATTTGGCATTTACACTATAGATGGTCTCAGGAAGCACAATACAATTGTCTCAGGTTCTAAACCCGAGATTCTCAGTTTTCCTGAAAGTTGTAACAGTGGGGATTTTGTTAGCTGATTGCTAAGCTTCCAATTCCAGAGGTATGTTCAGATGTACAGCTTCCATCTAACTTCAGCAAAATCAGGCATCTGAACCCAGGTGACTTGAAGTCATCTACACTAGCTGGGAGTGAAACAATTAGGAAAGGTGTGGGATGTTGTTACTTAACAAAGATGATGGCCACAATGAGATCCCTCTGTTACCCAGACATTGTCCGTGTTAATCAGCCTCTTCAATCTGAAATTACATACGTAGCTTCCTAAAATAAGAAGTGAAGTCATCACAAATATCTATCATCTCAGAGAGCAGTACCCTAATTAGACCATGGCAAGATTATCTTCATCTCTATATCTGATATACTTACTCCAAACTGCTGCTTTGAATATAAATCCAAGGTGAGCTTTTTTGACACTGTTCCATTTTATTTCCAAGTCCCTCTTCTGAAGTTATATAAAAAATTAACTGCGCAAAACTCGAAATCAATGTTCCAGTGATTAAGAATCACTCCAGATTCTGGGAAACAGGGATTTAAAACTCTTCTGCAAACACAGAAATCAGCATGATTTTCAGCAATTGCCTTCTGCATTCTACGACAACTCCTTAGCCATGAGTAGTTATGCAAAGTCTAGTCCATCTTTTGGCCCCAGAAAAGGCCACTTCTATTTTATTGCATCTCTCCAGGATTGTCTTCACATGCACAATAGACCAGGGAATGCCTCTGAAGCTGAGAATTGCTGAGGGTGACCTCTGGGTTTCTGCTTTTAGATGTGGCTCTAAAGTGGCCTGCATGGACTTCAGTCCTCAAATACCTCTGTAACACTTGAATGGCAGATGCTCTTGTCATATAATTATCAACTGACCTGAGAATTTACGGTTCTAATGACATACACCTACTCACTTAGGCATCCAAAGATGCCTAAAGCCATATGTATCTAACTACTCTGATGGTCAGGAGAAGCATATATAGATGTTTAAACTAATTCGTACTACTCATTGCACATGCCCGAATAAAACAATCCATCTGCTTCAATTCTAATGCTTTGCTTTTTAAGGCAGTTTGTATTGACTTTTTCAAATGGAAGACCCTAGGGGGATCTCTAAACTTTCTTTTACAGATATTTATTGTTCTTGATTTGAAGAATAGATTGTATTGAGACAGAATATGGAATGAGAAAATTCCTAAAAAAATGAGCTGCAATCATTCAAAAAAGAAAGTGCAAGTATATGGTCGGAAATTTTATTACATTGAGTGCATAATACAAAAACTAATTTAATTTACCCTGTTTCCAGGAATATATGGAGATTTTAAATGGAAATCAGTAAGTACCATGTCAAAAATTTCTCCTCAGAGCTCTTAGCCTAAGACAGCCAGTGACTGCAGCAAAATGGGAAGCTCCACTGATAACAGAGGAAGGCCAGTTATTTTGGGGCATTGCTGTGGCAGGCCTTTTACAAGGATAGAAAATAAGCCTATCTGCAAAAGTGACATTTGCCTAGAACTTGAGATGTATAATGAGTGACATAATCCATATAACAATGGGGAGCAAAATAACTGCTCTGTACTCATCCTTTGTGATCCTTCAGCAGTTTTATAAAAATTGCATCATGGCAGTAATACTTTTAGGGTTTTTTTAATGACTAAGCTTTTTACTAATGAGTTTGATTCATTAGTAATTACGAATGCTATTCATTGATATCCTTTTGGATTCTTCAAATGCTTTCAGTACTCTGTAATACATATTCTGCATAATTATGGTCTAAACCAAATGTTTCCTTTTCAATAATTTATACAATTTATGCCTGTGTTACACACCAAGTTTCTGTTCTATGACAACAATATACTTAAAACACAATGAAGAGTTCAGGTTATAATCCCAAGCATTTTATTAGTCCTCTTTTTGGTGATTTTTGTTACAAAAAGTATGCAAAATAATTGCATTGCTCTGCGATTTGCACCATTCCCTGTACATGAAGGTAAATACTGCATTCCTCTGTGTTTGTTCGACACTCTGTTTTGACTCTGTGTTTGCCTTTTGTGTTTTGTTACCTGATTAGTGAAAATAAGCCTCAAACTATTTCAAGACTATGTTTCTTCTGTTCATCTCACCCACACTGTTCTTGAAAGAACTGGAGCCCTAAATGCATTATCTAAGGAAACACGAGTTAGACAAGCAACTGGTTCCAATTGCAGGTCATAATCTCCCTGCCCCATCTACCTCATCTTGCTAAATCCTCCTAAATCCCCTAGCTTCTGCTCCTCTAATCATGAGGGTTAGAAGCTGCAAGGGCTGCTTTTCACTTCATTAAAATTTCCTTTTAATCTTTTATAATCTGTCAGCACAGTACATAAACACCCATCAGAAGCTTATTCCTTCTAATTTCACAAAAGGGGATAATTTTACTATACATTCCATATTTGCAGAGTTAAGCTGCATTTCACACCACCATAAACCTTGGTCAGAAGGACGAATAGTTAAGCAGTTGAGCAAATGGCATTTACTGCTACAGCTGGGTGCATTATTCATTGTGAAGCATTTATTTGGTGAAGTTAAACCTTGGTTTTGCTTATGAAACATCCAAAAGCTGATTCCAAATTATTTCAGTACATGGGGTTCTTTTCAGAAAGTACATTTTGAACTGTGTGGTTTCCTGTGTGCCCCTTGCGTGACCGGCTGCCTAAATCTAAACAGATTAGTTTTTCTTCCTGAGGGGGTGCCTAAAATTTCTTTTAGAGAGGAGCAACTGGTTACCCAAGCACATAATAAATAGGTCATCCTTCTTCTGCTACAAATTTTCAAAATTTCAGTAGGCAAATGAACTATTATCTAAACATTCAATCCCAATTATTAACAAATATTTCCCCTAAAAATACTGTTACCACCTTATAACTCTACATAACTTCAGAGCTCCATTGCAGAAGTGCCTTCAGATACATCCTCTACGAAACAATACTGTGCAAATGACATTCCCCTAGAGTAACATAAGACAGGTCTCACTCATGAGACCAGTAATCCACCCTCACTTTCCCTCTTCTTCCCTTTGTAAAAGTACAGATGGATGTAAATTGGAAGGGACCACTGGAGGCAATCCAGTCCAAACGTCTACTCAAAGCCAGGCTAAAGTCAAAGTTTTATTACGTTCCATTCTCATTCTAACCTTTCCCTACAAGCATCTTGTGATAGAATATATTAACGTTCAAGAAAGAGGAGACTGGCAATTTTCAATT
Organism: Lanius collurio; assembly: GCA_020086605.1. NCBI lineage: Eukaryota > Metazoa > Chordata > Aves > Passeriformes > Laniidae > Lanius > Lanius collurio. The sequence continues at coordinate 22,613,814 of JACBWW010000008.1, forward strand.
TTAAAACTAATGTTGGCTATATATGATTTATTACTCTTTTCTTCAGGTTTCTTTTCTTAGCTTGCTTGATTGGTTGGTGCTGGGATTTTTTGGTTTTGTTGTGGGGTTTTAGTAAACACAAAGCACTGGGCTTGTCTGTTTTTTAGAAGCAAGAAATGAACATGAATAACATGACTATTAGTACTTTACTCCTTGTACCACTGCAATCAGAAGAAAATTCTAGGCATTAATAAAGTTTTAGACCAAAACCATCTGGAAATATATAAACTTGTGTATTGCATTAAGGTCTAAAGCTCTTCCCTGCAAACAGACTCCCTGGAGCTACCACTTGCAAATTTGGTGAGACACTGTTTAGCAAGTATTTTCTATTACATAGCTTTGGTAATATATTTTTTTAAAAAGAGGTGGGGGAGAGAGTGGACGAAATTGATATATGGGCTGCTGGTTCTAAGTATGGTTAATTATAGAACTATGTGATTCTGCACTATCCTCAAAATTTTATCATATGCTGTTTATTCTGCCACTCTTCCTAGATTGTTTAATGAAACTAATTTCTGTTAGGCTTTTTTCCACCTTAATTATACATTTACATATAGTAACACATGAAGCTAAGTATTAGAATTGCTACTCCAGTAAGAGCTTCATTAGAGTAACGACAGATTTATACCAGTGTAAAGGAGACTACAATTTGTGTTCTGTTAACTGCAGCAGAATCTTTTCAGAACACCTTCCTTGAAGTAAGAGTGACGGAACATAAGGCTAAACTCCAACTGCAAGTGACCTCCTTGATCATATCTACAGTACTATAAACATTTTCCTATTTCACATTTTTTATTTTATTTTTTTTTCCCCAGAAGAAAGTGAAATGAGTGGGTGTCCATTGGAAGGAAAAAATTGCTCTTTTGCTCAAGGGAGGGGCTCTGCTTCCATTAGGTTCTCATCTGAAAGTCATACTGCAAATACTTCTTACATTTTAATATTTATGAGGCATAATGAAAACTTCTGAATTTACAAAAAATTATAAATTTACAAATTTATTTATAATAATTTATAGTTTATTCAAATTTTTTTGAAGCTACACATAATGAGAAACTTGCATTAGATTTAAACAATAGGGTCTAATCTTTGACGTTAACAGTACACATCACCATGAAAAACAGTTAAGAAGTAGCAACTAATTAAAATTTAGCAGTAAAAGCTCCATGGAAATACTGTCAGTCTCTTAAATCTTCTGTCACTGATGTCAACACTGCATCCATCTAGACTTCAGCTCCAGCCTGGTACACCCTTTATATGCTCTTTCTCATCCTGTGATGATTTGTCCTCTACTGCCAAATAGATTATGCACCATAACAACTATTTTACCCTCCACAAGAAACAATAACAGCAACATTAAAAGATTTTAAAACTGCTTACCTCAAAACTGGTTTGAAATTAAATACCCTATTTCTGTAGACTGGAACTGAGCACATTTAGTTTAAAGTATTGAATGCAGCTAAAAATTCCCTCGACTTTCCTTAACAAAATTCTGTAACCTTCCCAAGCATTATAGCTCTCAAGCTTTCAGTATGCCACATTCCCATTCCTTCAAATATTGCTGAAGACTGCTAAACTAAAAAAAAAAAAAAAAAAAAGAAAAAAAAAAGAAAAGGAGTGCCAAGGGAAAAAACACAGTAAAAAAAATAATAAAAACAAAACTGAAACAAGCAGATCTAAAAAAGCCAACAAAGAACACTCAGAAGTCTATCCAGATATTTCCCCTGCTGGCTGAGACGAAGACAGAAATCACATACTATTATGATTCTTTAAAAATAAAATATACCTCTTCTGCTTACAATGCCTTATGTTCCAAAGGATTCAGAAATTTCTGCATGAATGCATGTGGGAAGTCAGCTTGAGTACCCAGTCCAGTCTCCTTCTGAACAGCAGTGAATGGGATAACCTGCTCAGAAGACCCATAAAGTACCTATTTCCAAGGCTATCATATAGTAAGCATTACTGAATACTTCCAATAAACTAAGATCTACAGGAAAGAAAGAATCAAAGATACAATCACTGGAAGAAAGAGGAAGATTGAAAGTGTCATTATTATCTTTGAACGAGCAGTGGCAGATACATTAAATCTCAGGATTAAATTGTTCTTCAGAGGGGTTTCTCCCTCCACTGACCCCAAAAGGGGTGAAACTACTACATACAACATCTATGCTTTAATCAAAGTTTTTGTCATTAGGGAAGATATGTCTCAGTTCTCTATTGAATACCTCTGAAATCTGCTTTAGCAACCATATCTAGACACCTAAACTTCAAAGTATCTTTAAAGGAGAGGAGAGAGAAGCAAAGACCTCTTAGAGGAATTGTGAGGCTGAGCTGTCAACATTGACATGGGAGGCTGCTGCACTGGTTATTTTTCCTGAGCTGAAATGCAAGATTTGTAGTTCAGAGACACCCAAAAGCATCTCTCCAGGAGTTTGGGAGAAACAGGGTAGACATTCTTAAGAGGGAAGACAGGCAAGAGCCAAGGAGGTTCCTGAAGGCTGAAAAGCCTGAGGGTAGAAAGTGTGAAGGTGGGAAAAAAGCCTTTCTCAGAATCCTCCATCTGATTGCTACAGGCTCTCCACCCATACCCTTTCCTCTACTCACAGCACTCAAATGCTCCGGACTCACCCCTGTCTCTGAAAACATTCACACACCTGATAGCAGACCCCTCTTTCAGTCAGTGTGTTCCCTAGTGTGCATCAGTCGGATTTTGGTCATGAGTTTTAGGAAGGGCATGTCTAGCCCAGATTTGCTTTGGTATTTAACAAATATATTACTACCTAACCAATGGAACCAAACACTTTGCATTAGTTAAACCCTCTAGCTAATATTTTTCAAGGTAATAACTTTTAGATCACATAAATAATCTATCCTCTCCTGTAAAGGCATTTCTGTTTAGAGTTGCAAGATCTATAATTCACTCTTAATTCACTTACTTTAAAAATTGCTTTTTGGTGACTTGACTCTGTCTTCCCAATAGTTTCCTTACAATTTTGAACTCAAATAGTACTCAGTAAGGTGCTTCAGTTCATCCTGCCCTTTCCTAGGCATCTCTTAACATAGAAAGTAAAATGGCAACATCACATTTGACATTTAAACTTCATCCCAGATCCTTCCATTCATCCAAAGATTCAGTCCAATGACTTGTAACAAAAATATAGTTGATTTATTTAAGCCATAATTCTTTGTGCACACATGACATTTTCAAAAAAGCCCAGTAGGTATATCTCCTGAGACAGCAGTTGTCCAAACACACAGTCATTATGCTGATTTTGTTTAGTACCTCTTGAATGCCAGGCTGGCTGTGTTCTAATTCAGGTCATGGTCAGCATAATAATATGCTTACAAGAGGGAAAAGCAGCATGCTTCAGAAATTCTGTACTGTTCAGTTCAAGCAAAAGCTTTTTTTAGATTTGTATGGTAATGAAATCTGGCGGAATATTTTCAAAAGGCAGGTTAGTGTCTTCAGAAATACAAAAATCATCAAAACATTCATGCATGTTATAAATCTAAAATAAAATTCCATTAAAATTACTGCTAGGACTTCAGATTCAAACCTGTTATATATTTCAAAAAATCCCAGTGGAAGCCTACACTCTTGAATCATTAAGTATATAGTTTGGGGGGTTTTTTGGTTTGGGTTTTTTTTGTTTTTTTTTAATATTCAGTTCCAAATGAGAATAACATATAATAATGATAATAATGATAACAGTGCATTCCAAATCAATAATAACATGCTATTAAGAAACAACATAAAATTATACCTTGTTATTTCTTTTAAAGTTATAAAATAATCTGCTTGTGCATATCTCTTGTGTAAACACAGTTACAATCCTAAATCTTATTACCCTATCAAAGAGTCTTACTCTTAACTCCACCTGAATTTTACCTTTATGCTACTGGATAATTTCTCCAAGAAGCAAGCACTGCTGTTTTCCCCATTCTTCTTTGCTCTCGTTATCACCATGAGAAAATTTTCATGGCAAGTTCTATGTATTTGCATAGGACTTTCCAGAGAGTAGGCATATCTGCTCTTAAAACAACAGTAAAATATTTGACATTAGCTTCTTAGCCCTAAATGGATTAGAGAGGATCATTATTCACAAGGTAAAACACTACATACCTTCAGAAAGAGAGGTGTTCTACTCTAACAGTGACCACTGGGAGTGTCAGGCAATGTTTGAACTTGCTACCTATGCTTATATGCAGAATAAACCAACAACACTCCCAGACAGACTACAGGGGCCAAGTCACCCCTGCCTAACACTAGTTTCTGAAACTGAGAAGATAGTTGGGCATGTCAAAGGTCATATGTAAGGAATTACAATACTGATAGGAAGCTCAGACGTGCCTTGACATAAACTTGGAGACGTGGAAATTCAGTGTAAAGCCTTAAATGTATTCTTGGTGTCAGTGCTGTGTCAAGAAAGGAAGATGCAATGTAAAGGTCTTCTGCTGAAGTCACTTGCAGCTGCGGATCAAGTAACATTTATGCTGAATAAATGCATAAGCGTGGATGGCCACACAAAGACCAGCAGGCCCAGGCCAATACCCACTATTTACCCAAATCTCTGCACGTGGCTTCCTCCTACACATTTATAGTGTCTGATCTACAAGGTGACCACTAATTTATTTCCACAGAATCACAGAGTGGTAAAAGCGTTGTCTAGTCCCCTCACCCTGTTCAGGGCAGGGTCATCTGCAACTGGTTGCCCATTTCTGAGCCATCTGTTTTTTTCCAGTGGTGGAAACTCCACATCCCTCTTAGCACAATCTGTTCTAGAGTTCAATTGCCATTAGAGAAAGAAAACAACCAAACAAAAACTTTTAAGGAGAACTTCCTGGTTTTCAGTTTCTGGCCATTTCCTCTCGCCCTCTCACCGGAAACAACTGAAAAAGGCCTACCAAAATCTTTTCACTTCTTTCCATCTCATACACATTGATAAAATTTCTCCGGAGCCTTCTCTTCTCCAAGCTAGACAATCACAGAACCCAAGTTTTAAAATTTTGACTTCTAATAATCTCCAATTACCTAGAGAAATGTCTTGGCACAGGAACTGATTTAAAAAAAACCCAACCAAACAAAAACCCTTTACAGGCTGAAATTTGAGGTTGAAATGTAAACCTGCACTGGGACATCTCACTGACAAAAGCTCGCACATTTGCAGTGCAGACAGTCTTGGTGTTGGAAGCTATGCTTTCCAACAGTGAAAACAATCCTATATTGTGTCCCTTGAGAGAAGTGATAAAGAGTACTGACTTGATTACTGCTTTAAAGGAATGCTGAAAGCATAAAAATAGGAAAGAAATAGAAGGAAGATTTCCTTTAAGGGAGATACATTAAGATCAATTCTTCATTCTAATGAAATTAAATCAAGCATAACTTAGCAGGAATGAGAAAGGTAATACAGAGAAGATTCTGCAAGAGATTTAGTTCAATAATAGGTATTAAAAGGTAAGAATGATCAAAGATGAAGAATGAATTCTCACTCATAGAATATTTAGCTAAAAACAAATGCTTCCAACTATGCAGAAACCAGGACACATAAAACTATTACAGATTTAGAAGTAAATACAACTGAGGAGACACTATAAAGCTGCTGGACTGTATAGAAGAATTATTTATCTTTCCAACAGCATAAGCTATTGGGCATTTAGTCCTGCAAAGACATAAAAAAAAAGCATGTCAAGCATTCTGCCTGTTTGCCTTCTTCAAGGGTTTTTCTAAATGGTCATAAATAAACTCATCATACAGTATCTGTTACCAGTGGTAAGAGGCCTACCCAGATTATCTTCAAAGCAAAGAAAACAATTTTTAACATCACATCTTCAAACTCCTGCTTCAAGACCAACGGGTTAGTTACCAGACTGAAGAGCATGGCAGATTTTAGACTGGCTTCTTTCATTCTGAGTTAGATACAAACATGCCCTGTAACTGTAAAGCCCTGGTCCTTTAGGACTATGTAGTAAGGTCTGTAACTTTTTCCCTTTGCACCTCAACATGCATTAATACATGTATCAGTAGTGGCCATATACTAACTCCTTGTAGCTTGTAACTCTTAATCCATTTCTAGATGTAGGACAGCCAGATCTTTCAAGAAACTCAGTTCTAAAAAACTTCCATGGTATATCAACATGTAAACTTTACACAGTTTGTCAGAGTAATAGAGAAGGCATAACTCCTGTAGCCATTACTGGCCTCCATTTACTAACAACTTCCAACAGTTCATGATCCAGTATTTCCATTATCAGAACAGGATGGCCTTTCATACTATACTGGAAAGCTACTTTCATTATGTCCATCAGAGGTATACTGCCAGTATGTCAAAGTTGTCAACAGACTCTCACCAACAGCTGACTCCAAGAGTTGCTCTTGTCTCAGGAAAAACCTACTCTGTGGAGTTCCAGAGGGAAACCTTCATCTCCCTCTGTGATTAAAAGAGTGGGTGTCTTCAACAACAGAACACCTGAACACAGAAGAAATACCACAAGGGACTTCTGTATGACCAAGCACAGACTACAAAATGTTGAAGCTCTTCCTCCTGTTGGGAAGGACACAAGCTGTCTACTGCAACAACTTGGTGCAACATGAGCCTGAGTGGTCATAACAAAGTCTTAGCCTCCCCCTCTCTTCCTCTCTGCCTCAATTTTGCATTCCAATTCATCACTCGCAGCCTCATAATATGAAGCAACAATGCAGGCAGAATTCCTTAGATCAGTCACCCACTTGAAGGTGATAAAACTTTTAAGCAAAATAGTTAGGTACTTCTGGTGGTGGATTAGCTTGTCCACTGCTAATTTTGCCTCTTTACGTCTTGGAATATCTTTACACCATTTACAAACAGCCTAATTATCCCTTGACTGTGCAGCTCCACTTAAGCCAGTGTTAGTGACAGCTACTCACCAGAAGCAGAAGTTGAGAAGAGAAATACAGCTCAAACCTCTTATGATTTTAAGTCATTTATTCCCTCTGTCCTGGGGGGGGACAGAGCACCTGACCTGAGCAGAAGCTGGAGAGGTAAGAGGGAGGGGCTTTCCATCCTGCTGGTTTTATCACAGACAGGGGGAAAGGGGATACCAGGGCGGGGATGGGATAAACAACCAACCAGATCAGAGCCCGGGCTGCTGGAACCTAAGGTAGACCTGACTCAGTCACATGGCAGGGACCCGGCTGGGGGGGCCCAGGGGGACCCACTGCAACAGGTACTAGAGAAAATTCTTGCCTCATTATGCAAAACCCAATCTCATTTTTAGATTCCACCTTATGTTCCCTTGTGTTACACTCCACTTGGCTTAAGCAGAAATTAATACAGGAGAATGGATCCAAACTTGGAGATCCAAGCTATTTTTTTGAATCACCTTTTTTTCAGTTTCTTATAAACAGCAAACTCTATGTAAAGTGCTACAGAACGATGTTCCCACGAGACTTAAGAGGAGTACAATCATGGGGGGTTTCTGATAAGCAAAGCTGAAGAACAGGAACACTGCAGCTTCTAAGGTTTCTATTTTTTTAGCTTTTATTAGATATACAGTACTTGAAGAAAAAAAATGAAAGCCCAAACAAATACAGAGTTTTTCTCTTTTTTAATCTTATCATTGTAAGGCAGCATTAAGCATCCTGTATAGAAGAGTACAAGATCACAGAATCCTCAGTTTGGGTTGGAAGGGACCTTAAAACACATCTACTTCCTACCCAGCTGCCACAAGCAGGGACACATTCCACTAGCACAGCTTTCTCTACACCCCATCCAACCTTGCCTTAAAGATGAAAGATTGCTGTACAAAGCTGCATATATTACAATGTCTCAACTTTTTCAATCAGTGACAAAAAAGCAGAACAATGCCCATTAGTTTTTCCCAGTAGAAGGTGAAACAGTGCCACCCACAGTTTTTCCAGAGTATCCCCTGCTGCAGAAAGTTGAAGAGCTACGTCGATACTTCACATTTACTGAACTGGCAGCTCGTGCTAAGCCTTCCTCCCTCACTCCCCACACTGAGTTTTACTACGGGGTGACACATGTACAGTGATACTTCGGTCACTAGGAAAACTGCACAAAGGAAAATTCTTTGAACTTGCTCTACTACAGCTGAAGCCTCAGGATAGACAAAAGGCTGAATCATAGAAATATTAGTGGTTTTAACCCTGCAAGCAGGAGTTTCTTTGATTGTACATGCCAGCTTTCACAATCTCTAACTGTATGCAACTCAAGTGAACCTCAACCTGAAGAGCGTAACATATTACACCAACTATAAAAACTGCCATAGGGTCAGAATATCCAACTGTTTTTCATATCCTTCCATTCATTTTGTATCATCCATTAATCAGACCAAAGTATCAACCACTCCCTTCTAAGCTAGGTCATAGGCCATTCTCTATAATCAACATTCTTACCCAGCAGTTTATCTTCTGTTACTACAAGGAACATTTATGTAATCCAAGGATCAGCAGTTATCTGAACTGGTAACAGTCATGAATAGTTAAAACAAAAAGAGCACTTAAGGACTTCTCTTAAAAAATAACCAGTGCTTGGTACACATCTTATTTACATTCTCTCTTGATGGCGGAGAAAGTGGCAATGCTTTCCTACATAGCAAAGTACCAGTCAAGTAAAACTCTGTAACTACTTAATCTTCCCTTACCAAAATACTTTGTAAACCACTTTGCAAAAGAAGAGGGCTGTTGCTCACAGTGAAGAATGTGCAGGCCAATATTCCAATGATTCAGTGTCAATACTCTGTTATACAACAAACTACTTGCCTCTTGACAAGAGCACTGGAAAATTCCAAAAAGGTCAAGTACAGGGGATGAAATTACATAAAATTTTAGGCACATTTAGTTACTTCAGAATCAATTACACTTTGTTGATAGGTAAATACCAGTCGTAGTATCTTGGCAGTGCCTGTTTCAATATGACAAGGTGGGTAATATTCTAAACTAAAAGAGGATTGACTCAGGTTAGATACACAAAAGTTTTTTAGAATAAGCATGGTAAAACAGGCTGCCTAGAGAGGTGATAGATGGAAGCCCCATGCCTGGAAACATTCAAGGTCAGGATGAATAGGGGTCTGAGCAACCTGATCTAGCTGAAGATGTCTGACTGCAGAAGGCTTGGAATAAATAACTTCTAATGGTCCATTACAACCCAAACTACTCAATAATTGTATAATGTTGTATTTTATGAATCAGACATCCTAGCTGTGGGCTGGGGCTCAGCTGTGGTCTACTAAAAGCTCCTAAGAAAACATCAAGCTGAAATCAAGGACCCACACTAAGAAAACTGTAGACTCCAAATGCATTTGAGAGTTCTCTCCATGGTTCTGGAGGTGACACCTTAAAATTGTGCATGCTTGTTCACAACACAGTCTTTGGACACAAGTTTCAACCTGTTCATACTACTATGTCCAAAGACTTCTCTTACTGTGTAACTAAACTGCCAACCATTCATTAACAAACACTTTTTATTCTGAGCTTACTTACTCCTAAATGAATAATTTAACTCCTCTCAGGCGCAAAATTAGAAATTTATCACTGGTGCTGAGTATCAAGACAGCTGTTTCCTAGTGATACTATCAGATGGTCATGTGAATTCATACTTTACTGTGATAGTTCAACATGGACCTGTGGATCTGCTAAAAAAACATACTCACATGACATTGAATTAGCACAGTAGGCTCTTAAAAAAAAATATACAAAAGACTTCAAGGTATTCCAGCCATTTATTTGCAAGTGTACAGTATACATTAAAATAGAAAAAAGAAAGAAGGTCCAAATAACAAAATATGTATATAGTGTTTGCTAGATAAATACCTGACTAATATCAAAGCATAATATAGCTTTCATGGAGTTACAATGAAGTTCAGGCACATACTTTATACATGGTTCAATGGTTTACAACTCTTTTGGTCTGTTTAGTAGAAAACGAACCAACTGAAGCAGAACTTCATCATTAAAGCCTTTCACACTACCATCTTCCACAACATCATACAGTGGCTTACTGTCTGTACCCCAACAGATATTCTTTCGAGGGTTGTTTTTAATCGTTTCTGCTGTTAGTGCTAAAGTATTTAGCTGGTAACAAAAGAAAGCGAAATATTTTCCATCAGTCACTACTGCCTGCGATACAAAAGGACGGTTCACATCTGCTTCACTCCAGAATCCTAGAAAATAAACAAATACAACAGAACTTGAGATTTCTATCAGGACACATGCCTAAATCCTTGTCCTGAAATACAGAAAAACACTGGGAATTGCAGCAGCTGCCTACTAGGGAAAAAGTCCTGTCTGCTTTAGCAACACAAGTATTTTTCATTCAGACTAACCAAAACATAATCACCAATAAAAGTCCAAGATCAAGGACACAGTGGCATACCTGCATTTTGCATAGAGTTCCCTATCACCAGTTGGTAAACACCACTCAGTGATCAGCCAAGTGACTTTTCCAAAACAGTTAAATTACTAATGCATTGTAAAGTCCTGTAAATGAACTGAGGGAAGATGTCTCTTTACTGCTCCATGGTTCTCAAGAGGCAGCGAGCATTTGTTTCACTACGAAAGCATGCACACGTAAGCACGAGCATAACTGCTCTAGTAATCAGCCAGACACCAGGAACACTATGTCAGTAAGCATCAATGTTTTAAACAAACCCCAATGAGCACTAATAGTATGTTAAAAATATTTACATAATGATGCATGTGCACTAGTACATACATAGATATTTTTTAAGAATATTACTATCACATGCAACAATGCTAGAAACTGTTACAGAAGAAAAAAAAGTCATAGATAAAATGCTGTCCTTACAACTCATGATGTGTTTACAGCTGTGACCAACACTGAAGACAAAACTTACTTGACTTCATTATTTTACATCTGCAAATGAAGTCAAGCTTTCTAAGACACCATTACAAAATAAATTTGATGCAGAGCCAGCAATATACACCACAGCCAAATGATTTTTTTACATGTGCTGTTTCTCAAGTGAAACTACAAGTCATCAGGTATCTTACAGTAACACTAGACAGTATTTATATTTACAAGAGTAAGTGAAAGACTGATTTGGTCTAACTATCCAGGTCTTCTCAGACTTTTAGACAATTGTAAGCAAAAAATTCTAAATGTAAGGCTGCTGACATTTTTCTTTCGTTTCTAGTATTTTCATGGTATTGAAATTACCAAAACAAGGGCTAAGCAACATAGTTGTTCAAAAAAAAAAAAAAAACACCACAAAATTATTTGCTATCTACCACATTTCGCTCTTAAGGTGGAAAGAGCAAGTGAAAGTAGCATTGAAGCTTTTGCACAGGCTTACAGTTATACATGAAAAAAAATCTCTGTAATTAATTCCTCTGAATCAAAGTACTCATGAAGTCTTAACTAACTCTGCTTTTAATTCAGTTACATCTGTAAAGACTTACTTAAAAGACAGTCTTCAGAAAAAAAAAATCATGAGAAAAAGGTGGTGGGGAAAAAAGGTTAAAGAACTTAACAGCAGGCATTCATAACTAGGAAAAATTTGTCAAGCTTACTGTCTCACCTTGATACATTGCTTGTGCTGCTGTCCATGCAAAGAGACTTGCAATTCCATTGGATCGATAAACAACTTCAATCTGATCCTCGAGGCACTCCCTTATAAACCTCTCCCGCTTCAGTTTGTCGGGAAGAAGATGAAACTGGGTATGTCCATAACAGCATGGATCTGCCACCTTTGATCCTGTGTTCCCCAAAATGAAACAGTCAGAGAGAGAACACTCTCAATTATGCATACAAACACGTACATCTTCACTGTAAGACTCTAAAGTTAGAACCTCTACCATAGATCTGGTGAAGAGCTGCCTACTTCCAAAAGGCAGAAGTTCACATGCTAAAATGGCTCTGAGAATCTCCCTGGAGATGTATCAAAATTCAAAGTTCTGTGTAAATTTTCTATTCAACTGAACTTCTTCAAGCAAATTTTGACACACAGTACCACATGCACAGCAAAATTCTACTGCCCACTGCCTAACTGACATGAAGTCTCAACAAAGAGCTATACACTACATATATTTATAGAGTGCAGTTACAGATAAAAATGTAACAGAGAAAGTTATATTTCTCATTTTTTCTGTTGATGGGAGAAGAAAGATTGAGTTGAAATTAGTTTGGGGATTAGGTTTTCATTGGTTGGTTTGTTGTTGGGGTTTTTTGTAAAGTTTTTAATATTTCACAATTAAAAACTCTTACCTATAAATACTTTATTTTCGTACTGCTTTTTGAACAATGGCAGTTTGGATGGCTTGTGATCAATGACAGGAACATCTCCAAGATCTGACTCCAGGGGTACAACCTTGAAGACAGCAGAAGAAAGAAAAGCAATGATGTAAGACACATTTCTTCATCCAGTCCAATGTAATACACCACTTTCCAGTCAGACAATAAAAAGTGCAAGTCCTGCTTGCATACACCATACAGATAATCTTAAACAAAATTAATTTTTTTGCAAGAGAACTTCTCATCTTATGACAAGTTCTAGCACAGTCATGTCGATTAATTTTTCCACAACATACAAAGAGTATGTGAAATGATTCTACAAAAGTTGTCACTATCTTCAAAACCAAAATCTGCTTCCATAGAAAAAGAGTAAAAACATTTCTATTAGCAGACAATAAACTAACTTGAACCTGCAGGCTAAGTTTACAGATTACAAAACGTTTAAATTGCCTTGACAGTTCTTCAAAAATGCCAAGGTTTGTAGCATCTGACAATACTAACTCAAGAAAATTGTACACCTAAGTCACCAACTAAAGGTTCCATGTTTACAGAAAGCACAACAGTCTTTTGTCCGTGGTGGAAACTGGACAACAGAGACCCTCACTGGCTACACAATTACCATTGTATAAACACACAACAAAAACATTACAATATGAAACAGAATATACTTCCAGAAAACTTGAGCATTCAAGAAAATAACTGTCAAGTAATAACAACAGACAAGAACGTTCACATTCAGATTATATGTGCTTTTACTTTTTATTTTTTTTTAATCTCCACTCCTATTATTCTCCTCCCATTCTCCCATGAGAATGTTATTTTCATTCATGTTTCTTATTCTTGTCTCCACTTTCCAAGCAGAGAATGTTAAAAAATACATTTAATTAAATGTAACAACATGCAATTTAAAGTACAAAGACAACCAAAAATTCAGGAGACAATCTCAATATCTACAAAGCCATTACCACATAATAGAAGTAAGGGTATTAAGACTTGAAAAATACCCAAACGTGCTACATACTGGTTAACTAGGTCCTCCACAGACTACCTCTGCGTGGTTTCAATGGTTGTCAGAAACCAAAGTGAAAATGCACAGTATTAGCTTGCTGTTGAAAACATCCACACCTCGGGAAGCTGCTTTGGTACACGGATCTGGAGGTGTGGGTTATCATCTATTTGGAATCGCACAGGATCAACTCTACCCTTTCGATGTCCATGAACAACAACTTCCTCACCATGATGCCAGTAGTAGTTAACCTCGGGGTTTAGATCTGAAACAGAACAAGGAACACAGAAAAACAGTAATTCACCTCTTGCATTTAAATTCTTCACCTTCCAATCCTTCTCCAGCTGCAGTCAGACACAAAACCCAAAATCCATGTATAACGATAGAAACTACCCACTAGGGATGGTCTGAACAAGCCAGATACACCAGCGACACACTCGCGCCGGCTCATAGACTGGCCCCTCCGCCCAAGGGCTCCCACGTCCCTTTCCTTGCCAGCCCCGTTCCGTACCGAGGGAGGAAGCAGCCAGCAGTGGGTTGCGACCGGACAGGAAAGCAGCGAGGGTGGAAACGAGCTGCGTGAGGAAAGGGCCGGGCGTGTGATCCTGGTCGCGGTAGAGGAACGGCCGCTTCTTGTTCTGGTAGAAGCTCTCCTGCAGGAGAGCGTCGCAGGCGAGAGAGCGCAACTCGCCAATATCCACATACGGCTCCGCTCCCGCCGCGGGCTCCGAGGTTTTCGCGGTCTCCGGCGCCTCCGCAGCCTCCGCTCCCGGCTCCGGGGCTCTGCCAACCTCGGATGTCGTTCCTGCTGCCGCTTCTGGAGGTTTCGCGGCCGCAGCTCTCGGGGGCATCCCCGGCACCAGGACGGTTTTTGTGAAACTGCGGTACCAGCGGTCGGCGTTGAGAGCGAAGGTCTGCGGGTACACCATGTACTTGGGCCGCTGCAGCTTCCCGTACAGCCGCAGCTTCTCCTCCACCGTGGCCGCCTCGTGCACCCGCTGCTTGAAGCGCTGCAGGCGTCGCGACTTGGCCGCTTTGCTCTTGGCCGTGATGGACGCCACCACGGGCGGGTAGAGCGAGCTGGAGGGCTGCGAGGGGGCGACGGGCACCGTCTCCGAGTACCAGCGCCGGGCAGGCCGCAGCAGCCGCCAGGCCCCCAGCGCCGCCATCTCGCGGAAATGCGGGAAGGCAAAGGGGCGGTGCCCGGAAACCGCGGCACCTGATTGGCCTCTGGGCACCACGTGAGAAGCTCGCGTTCCGGTCGGCGGGCGGAGTCTCCTGCAGCGGGGGCTGTCGGGGCAGGAAGCGGCGGGGCCTTGTGAGTCACGTGTCTGGGGGGCGCCGATCGCCCCCGCGGCTCGGCTCTGGGGGACCTCTGCGCCTGCGCAATAGTGGCAGCACGGGCTCTGCCGGGCGGGAACTACAGATCCCAAGATGCTCAGCGAGAGGCGGCCCGGAAGTGCCGGGCCTGGCAGCAGGAGCCGCGCCCCGCTCTAGGCGGAGCTCGGTCATACGGAAGGTGTGGAGCGGTGGGAGCTACCGAACCCCCTGGGGTGTAAGAGACCCCTGAGCTCATCGAGTTCAGTCTGTGACCGAACACCTTCATGTCAACAGACCACACCACCGAGTGCCACGCCCTGTCTTTCCTTAAACACCTCCAGGGATGGTGACTACCGCGTCCTGGCGGTGCCCAGTCCAATATCTAATCACCCTCTCCGTGAAGAAGCTCTTCCTAATGTTCAAACTTGGCGCAGCGCAAGGCTACGTGCTCTCGTCCTGCCCCTCGCTGTGAAAAAGGGCCCCTTGGGGCGGGCTTCCCGCAGGGTGCGGCCCCGAGGGGCCCAGCGCAGCCGGGGTGCCTCAGCGTGCGCAGCCGGGGTGCCTCAGCGTGCGCAGCCGGGGTGCCTCAGCGTGCGCAGCCGGGGTGCCTCAGCGTGCGCAGCCGGGGTGCCTCAGCGTGCGCTGCCGGGCCGCAGGGAGGGGCCGGCGGTGCGGGACCGCGGAGCCGCGGCGATGAGTGTCGGCTGGAGTCACTCCTCGTCAGACACATCGCGGGCTGCAACGTCTGGCTTTAATAAAGGAATTAAACTCTGCTAAAATACGAACTGTTACGGCCTTGGTTTGTGAAATGAAATGAGCTGAAAGTGGCATACCGACACAACAAGAATGCCGCAGTAACTGCATGTTTATCTTAGAGATGCTTGGAAAAGTTGAGGGTATTTCTCTTCAGTGGACAGATGAAGTTCAATATTTATTCTTAAAACTTTTCTTCTGTCATTACTTTTTAAAACTTGATTATTTGCAGTGGTCATGGGAAATTGGTTGTTTTTTCCCGTATTTCTGTGAGGCATGGCTAGGAGTGGGAGTAGAAGTTATGAGTGGGATTGGGACAGGAGAGACATTACATACGTCCCACATAATCGGCTTTCTTTCCTCAATGTCTGCTTAGCTTTCTGCTGAACTAATGATCAGTGCTGAAGTGGTGGAATCTTTGGAATTTAGAGGAATTTTTGGCATAAATGACAGAGGTATAAACCTAGAGTTTGGGTTGAGATTTTCAAAGAGTATAGCATATGAAACCATTGTCTTCTTTAAGGGGAAGTAAAATAGAAGTTAAACTGCTGTTAATCCATAGCTAAATAAAAACTATCCTTTAGTTTATGATTTGCAAGATGTGTTATAAAAGATTTAAATGTTCGGTTGCACCTAAGTTTAGCATCAAGTATTTAAAATTTGGATGTTTTAATTTTGAATCCAGACACTCTCCTCACCAGATGGGTAAATGAACAAGGCTGTAGGTCAGATGACTGACCATTTAGGAAACCTTCCTTTTCCTCATCCCACATGCTGCAGTCTCCAAGTACATCCAAAAGCATGTTTCCTCTTGACTGATAAAGGACACTGGCCCGATGTGTCCAAGGAAAAGATACTGAATCTCTCCCCTTGTGATCACAGCCAGCCATGTCAGACTTATACAAGTTGTTGAGGAAAATCACCATGTACTGTTCTTAGGCATTTTGCTGCTGCATCTCCTCTTTCAAAACGTATTTCCTTTTCTGTTTAGAAATATTCTTATCATTTCACCCTTAAATGTACTTACGGTCAATTTATACCCGCTTGATTTGGTGCCAACATTGTCCTTTAGTTTAATTAGCTTTTTGTTCTCTTCAATGTTGGCCTTCTGAAATATTGATGGAGACCAATCATATCACCTCTCAGTCCTCATTGACAGACTAAACAAGCTCTTCTCACACAGGCAGGTTTCCATTTCCCTGATCATCTTAACAGCCCTTTCTTGCATTTCCTCCAGTTTTGCATTTGTCTCAGGGATATGTGACCATACTGAACCCATTTATTCATACAAGGGACTGTATTATCCATGCCAGGATTACTAACATTTTACAACTGTTAAAAACCTTTTTCATCATGTTGTCAATTCAGAATTTCCTGCCTTGCAGCCATATGATACTGTGAGCAACTTTTGCATGGGTTGTTTTAAACCCTCAAGAAGTTCAATACAGAAACTTAATGTAAGTGATGAAGTAAGTGAATGTTTAAAGAACCATTTTTATCTTCCCTTCTTCATTCAAGGGCTGATACCAACTGTAACATTAGATAAGAGGTGTCAAGAACCAGTGCTGTGCTTTAACCTGTGCTTAAAATCCCTCGACTGCCAATGTTTTTGTCACAGTTTAAATTTATTTGCTTGGCATATATTCTAGTATCATTCATCTTGAAGCAGGTGCTGCAAGGGCTTGGATACAATATCCCAATAGACAGTCTAGTTAAATGTATTTGGGTGCTTTGCTGCCAGCTCTGTCATAAGCTTTTGATAAAAGTATATTATACAGCCATAGGTCTCAGTTTGGAGAGGCACACACTGACAGTTCAAAAAGGGTCTATTTTCCTTCTTTACTGAGATAACCTGCAATATTTGAATGATCCTCAATCTGTAAACCCAGAGCATCTTTGTAATGGTTAAATGGATGCTTTTAAAGAACCTGGATTAGGAAGCTTACCTGCCTAAAATGTTCAGAACAAATGCCAAAGAGAGTGTCACAACCTTAAATTTCTAAAATTGAAACTAGAAAAATCCCTGTATCTCAGTTCCAACAGGAAGGATATTGGGGAGTGTCAGCTTGAAGGCCAGAAAGTAGTGCAGCTCATCTTACTGAAACCAGTCCACAGGAGGGGGTGGAATACATACTCTGTTTCTGAAACTTAAATATGAGACAGTGTACACTAAATGTACTCCTCAGAAATGAGATTGCATAGACGTTAATTACTGGCAGGCTCAGTGTCTCCTGTATGCAAGTGTAGAAGCTGCTTAAGTGCACGCACTTCCTCAGTAATCTTCACCAGAAGACACAACCCAAGTGGGATCACAGGGATCACATAGTGGAGAGACAGAGCCACATCCATACTTACAGTGTCTCTCTGTGACTGACTTAATGCCTAAGGAGAGGATGTCAGGTTCTTCATGCCTGCTTCAGATGAAATTTCTATGTTTAGAATTTTTTTTTGTTTTGTTTTGTTTTCTTTGCAGTCTTTTTCAGCTTAGGTAACATCAGTGATCTGTGTTTCCCATGTAGACCTCCACATACTCAATAGACAGAGTCCTAACTATTGAGATGTTCATTATTTTATGGCTTATGCCTTTAGCTTGTTTTAAAAGATATCATATGTTGCAACAACAGCTGCCAGATGGTAACATAAAGCAACTCATAGCGTAGATGCATGCAGTAGGGAAAAATCATTATCGCCTTCACTCATCATTATCTGTGGATAAAAGCATATTTCTTATATGATTTCCAAATATTTTTGTAGGAATATAAAATGCATTTCACAGAATGAAGTCTTCCATTATGCATCCTTCAAAATCAAAGTAATTCTAGAACTGCACAGCACTCCAAACAGCACAAACTAGAATTAAGTTTGTGTTGTCTTTCAACTGCTATTTTAATGTAGTTCCTCAAACAAATTCCTTTTGGCCTAAAATTGGCTGTGTTCATCTATAGATCAAAGGTCATAGCACTCACCCACCACCAGCCACCACCAGCCCTCATTCCCATTTAAACCGAAATCAAAGCACCTTTGTTACAGGACTACAGAAATAAGGGAGAGGGAGAGAGAGAGAGGCAGGGAAGATATGTTTCTGGCCCAGGCTTCATTTTAATTAGGAAAAAAAGTTAAAATAAATAACTTCAGAGTTGATCCACTTTCAATTTTCATATGAAAGCACAGGATTCAGATGAATTTAACGAAAGTCCCTTGTTTAAAAGCAAGGAGCCTTCCAAGTGGGAATTCAGAAGGTGTATAGGCACTTTCTTCCCACTCTGGCTTTACATGCCATTACAGCTGGGCAGTTGAGAATGGTGATGACATTTAAGACCACTCTGGCTTCATACTGCTGTACAGATAAAAGCTTATCTTGAAGACATGCTTTGACAGGGCTTAGTTTCACTGTCTTGATGCCCATTAGCTAAAAAAAACCCACCAGAAATCCTTTGAGAAAACTAAACTTCTTAGCCAGTTTTATATAGTATTTCATCCTAATGTTCCAGTTACAAAAGAATATCTCATGTATTCTCATGCATTTTGGGGAACATCTAAATAGTGGACATTCCATGTGGGCTGTTTCAGTCCCTTGCATAGTTTTCCCAAGGTCTGTTTTGTATGTGCAGAAAATCCATCTAATTTTAACTTTTACTCTGTGAGATAACTTAGAGCTAAATGAGAAATATTTATTGTGAAATTAATTGGAAAAAGTTTCTGAAAGAAAGAAATTGATTGAGTGGATGAAATAATATACTGTCATTTTGGAAGACGTAGAGTTGTTTAGATGCAGGTGTGATAGCTAAATGACAGTTGAACATCTGCAGTAAGAGAGCCCGTCATTTGCACAGTTACAATATCCAGTTGGTGAAAAACATGCACTTTTATGAGAAAATCTGTGGACACAGCTATAGTGTGAAAGAGATCATGCAAAAGGGAGACTGATGCGTAGATTTGTCTCCGTGTGATAATGAAGGAATGGATGCAGAACACAGGTGCTGGAATACATATATGTACGTAGTATACATATCTACATGTATGTAAATATTCATAGAGTATGGTATTACTGAGGAGGAAAGTGTTTGTTTGTGAAAGGTGTCATGAAGGTGGAATTTAGAAAGAATTGTGGGAAATGGTGTCGAAGGCTTTACTGAAGTCCAGGCAGACAATATTCACAGCCTTTCCCTCATAAACTCGGTCACCGGGTCATAGAGGGAGATCAAGTTGGCCAAGCAGGATCTGCCTTTCAAAAACCTGTCTGATCCCCTGGTTGTCCTTTACATACCATGTGAAATTGCACTCAGGATGTCCTGTTCCTTGCCTGGCACTGGGGGCAGACTGACAGGCCTGTTCTTCTCCAGATCTTCCTGCCCTTTTTGTGGGTGAGCGTCACATTTGCCAGCCTCCAGTCACCTGGGACCTCCCTGATTAATCAGGACTGGGGGTAAGTCATGGAAAGAGCAAACTCTTCTGCCAGCTCTATAAATATCCTCAGGTGGATCCCACTCTATATGATAAACTTGTCTAGGTAGCTCAGCAAATTTCTGACTAGTGCCTTTTGGATTACATGAGATTTATCCTGCTCCCCATCCCTGTCTACCACTTTAGGGGGCTGGATACCCTGAGGATAACTGGTCTTTCTGTTATGGATTGAGGCAAAAAAAAGGTACTGAGTACCTCAGCCTTTTCCTCATCCTTTGTTACAGAGTTTCCCTCTGCATGCAAAAAAAAAGGGATGGAGACTCTCCTTGGCCTTCTTTTTGTTATTTATTTGTTAAAACATTTTATTATCTGTTACCATGATGCCCAAATGGAGTTCTAGCTGGGCTTTCACCTTTGTAATTTTCTTTTTGCATGACCTCATGACATCCTCATACTCTTCCTGATTTGCTTGCCCTTTCTTCCAAAGGTCATAAAACTGCTTTTTTTTTTTTTTTTTCCTGAGTCCCTGTGAAAGCTTCCTATTCATCCAGGCCAGTCTTTTTTCGATCTGACTAAGAGTTAGGAGCTGGAGAGCATCTCACTGATACCTGTCACATTAGAAAAACAGATTACATATGTTCCAGTAAAGCATCTGGCACAGGACAGTGTACCTCTGTCAATGAACCTGTTTTAGCTCCCAAACCAAAGGGCCCTTACAGCTCGTTGTGAATCCTCTGCCCATGCCCAGCAACCACCTCAAATAGTCCAAATCATGGGCTGGTCTGGCAGGTCAATAGTTCATGTATTTGACCTCAAGTAAAACAAACAAACCTGGCACTGCTCAATTTTCTGTTATAGATAATACTTTGATTTCTCTACATACCTATATCTTTTGTCTTTCGTTGTCCAGATTTCTCTTTAAGACACATTTCTAGCGTTTTTTTCAATGACTGAGCAGATTAGACTTTATTAAGGGCTTTTTGATAGTTGTTGTTTTAATATTCCTTATTAATTCAACTGTTGCAGTTGGATCTCTAGACTATAATAATTACCAAGCAAGAGAGCAAAAAGCACCTAATGTGTGATTTGTTACATCCTTCCTTAACATTTTTTTTTTTTTTAAGTTAGGATTAAGTCACTCGCTGGATCACTCCCTCAGGCCCTACTGAAACAGACCCTATCATGTCATTCTGAGACAAGTAACTCTTGAAAATAAAAAATCATGACTTTAGAAAGAAAAGTCTTAAGTTGTTAGTGCAATATTTGCAGTGTTTTGTGATACAGCTTTATTTGCAGATTGCTGAATCACTCCTTTATTACCACTTTTGTTTTCCAGTATAACAACAAAAGGTGCAGTTATGTTTGGAACTTTCAGAGGTGGACACTTTGATGAAAAGCTGATACTGCATAAAGTATTAAAGCTTTCATTAAAGCAGTATGAAGCCAGAATGGTCTTTTACACCGCTGTACTTCTGGCAGCGTGCTTCGAGACATGTTGTGAAGGGCTGTGAGAAGAGTAGCACCACTAGATGTCACCATCCTTCCACCAAAAATTCGTCAGTGACCAGCCTGATGTGATTTACAAGTACCACGGGTTTCACCAACAAACACCACACTGAGAAGTTTCAAGTTGATGTTTTGCCAGCTCTGTTGCTTTGCAATCCAATCAAAATCTATGTGGTATCATTTATTTCTGGTGGCACTGTGTTTAGATAGTCCTAAAATCTTAATTCTGAGGTGAAAATGTGATTTCAGGATTGAGGTTAGCTCAAATTCATGAATCTAAGAGGACTCTGATGGATAAGTTCACCCAATAATGCTGCTGCTCAACCCAGTTGACAGTGGATTGTTGGAGAGTATGAAGTCAAGATCCTATTTCTATCTCTTACTCATATACCCTATGAATTTGGCAAGCCATTTCACCCTGGCTTTTCTGTTTGCAGTTTACTATAAACCCTAGTTTCCTCAGCACAGGAACTAAGCCTGTTAATGTTGTTTGTTGGATCATCTTTGTCTTAATTCAGTGACAGGTGTTGCACAAAGGGTCTGAATAAAATAGGTTTTTAGATCCAGCTGAGAGAAATACTGGAGAGAGATATGCATTCCCTAATCTAGCTTTTCTCATTACCCCCATACTCAGCAGTCACTGAAGCTTCCCTAAAGTCACAGCTGGGGTTAGAGGACTTGTTGGATATACTTGGTAGGGCACATCTGAAGTCCTCAGTTCCTGCTCCTTCTCATCTTATTCAATGAGTAACATCACCTTGCATTCAGGTTTAAGTTTTTAATATCTTATCTGATACAAATAGGAGCTGAATTCATTTTATCTCCTGGATAGCCCTGCTATCTTTTATCTGCTCCGATCCAAGCTGAGGTTTCCTACTTACTTTTTTCATCACTGTCTTTCATAGAAATACAAGTGTAACTTTATAAAAATGTCTCATTGACAGGATCTTTCTTTTCTCATGGATAGGTCTGCCTATTTGGTCCTTGAGGGGAAATGCTTATTTTCATTTTAATAAGACAATGGAGCAAATGCAGTTTTCCCTGCATTCAAATGTTCTCTTATCTTATTCCATTAGGTGCTTTTGTGCTTTAAAGACAAAACCACAAAAATAACTGCACAATATCCAGAACAGATAAGACCATAGCTAAGGTCAAATCATGCACACAAACTCCAACCACAGAACCAACTAAATATATTCAACCTGCATCTCATAAATGCTTATTTTCCCACTGGCAGTCCCCCCTAACTTGTGCAGTAATTCTCTCCTTGAGCGCCTATACTGATCTCCTGTATTGTCATGTATGAGCAGGTAAGACTTCAAACATGAAAGGCTACTTTTACTTTCTGATGGGAATACCATATTTTGGATTTGAGGAAAAAAAGGATATTTTGAGTCAAATGTCCTGTCCCATTACCACTGCAGTATGAATTACTAGAAAAACAAAAAATGATTGATGAGCAAAAGTACAAAGGTTACTATAAAAAGAGCATAAACTGTCAACCCTAATATGGATAGTGATTATATTTAATTACACTTTTAAATGTTGAACAGCTTGACTGGGACACGCTCGTGTCTATCAGTATATGTTACCAATGAAAGGCTGAGCCAAACACTTTCCTTCATCCTGTCAGCACACTAGGTGACAACACAAAGTAGTAGTCTGCACTGTTCCCCAGAGGCTGCTCAGTTTGGAATGAAGCACAGGATGGAAGACAATTCACAGACTGCAGATAAAATGGCAATAAACCTGCATAAGATTTCACATACTTCAGTTTGAAATAGGCACCATGTAAATAAAATCACAGCCCATAATGCATCATTTTCTTGCAAACAGGCAGATTCAATGTTACATGATCTGAAATGAACAAAGCAATATTTTTTATATTCCAGTATTAGATATGGCATGTATTTGTAAAACAATTAGAGGGATATTTTCAAAATAGAGTAACTCCATAGTTTTTTTGTGATAAAGTTCATTAATGTATCTTTATGACGATTTAGATGAGGATGAAAGATTCAAATTAATATTTTATAAGAATTCTATCAAGAATAAGATTTAAAAGAGCTTTTAAAACCATGGTATGAGATGTTCAGTGGGCAGCCCTAGGGCTAACCATACAGACATTAACAAATTCTACTTAATGCAGTTTTAAAGTTTACATATGATGTATTTTATGTAATTTAAAGAAGAGTTTGGGTAAAGCTCATCAATTTATTGGTATCAACATCTAAGAAGATATTTAGGTTAGCTAAATTGTCCAAGCTTCCCATGCAATCCAAGGATATCTAGTAAACGGTCAGTGGAGTCCAGGCAATTTCTCTCTCTGAGGAGTGGATGCCTACATTTATTTTGTTGAGTAAGCTCTCAGTTATTCTCTGAAACAGGAAATTATGCATCCAGCCACCCTAGCAGACACATGGGAGACATCAGAGTTTAATCCATCCCTGATCACTTACACAGGTGGTACCATTTCTGCAGCTGACACATCAGGGTTGGACAGAAGCTGGATAAAGGTGTTTTAGCAGTGTGAGCAAACTCAAGCATTAATGTCACATGAATGAGGACTTTCTACCAAGAGAATGAGGCAGTAGTTTGCTTTTTGGAGAAAATGCCCTGATTCTCTAAGTAATCTCCTCTGCATGGCCCTGCCCCTTTCATAGTCATGCCAGCAGCAGCTGGCTAACCTTGGGATTGAGATTTATCTAAAGAAAGAAGATGGGTCATTGTTTCTGCAGCAATTGTGCAGCTCCAGGAAATTGCCTTTCTCGTGATGATGTACAGCCGAAACCTATAGGTAGCAGTGAAAAGTCTGCATTTTCAGACTTTATATTCTGAATTAGATTTGGTCATCATTCAGGTTCTGAAAAGACTGTTTTCGTTAATCAGATATTAACTAATAGAAAGCATTTAGATAAAACAGGTTTCAGCTATCAAAACTGAAGGGAGAAAAAAAAATTTTGAGACATTGGAGTCACCCACAATACATTGTTTTTATAGTCCTCCATAAGTATATGATACAGAAACTTCTGTAAAACACTTATTTTTTATCAAAAAGAAAATACTTTCTTACCAGTCCAGAATGGGAATGTTTAAACAAATCAGATTTTCCTGTTGGAAAATATACCTAATTTCCCCTAAATTTAGAGTGTTTACTAGAATAACACCTGCAATGTTTAGCTTTCTGATAGACTTGCTTATGCTTTTACTGTACTTCTCCTTTTGTCCAGAATTTTGCACTTTCTCTCATTAATTTTTCCAGTTTTTTTCTTCTCAAATGTTAAATTAAACACTGAGTCTGATTTGCTTTTTTCAATGCCATGTTTCTTAAAATTAAGTTGCTTTTAAAATCGTGCTGCTGTCACACATGGCCTGTTATATATCAACAAATTATATTTTTGTTTGATTCCAAAAGAAGTGGAGTCAGCAGTTGGAACCAGAGAGTGTCCTTCATTTTTCTGTTTTGTATTTGACAGCATGGTGTCCATAGTAGAATATTTATAGCATTTATTGCTCTTTTATTTCTCTTTCACACTAAAATAGCTCCATTTCAAATTAACAGTTTGGTTTAGGGCTTTAACCTAAAAAATACATATTCTTCTGCTATGACTTTGGCTCTAGTTTTACTTTCCATTCTTTAACAAAATCTAACTCTGTCCTCCAAGACATAATCTCCTTTGGGATTTCAGAAAAACTTTAAAAATTCAATCCTCAAAATGCTTTTGAAAAGCTTGATTTCCTTCAGTTTACGTATTGAGTGTCCAAGCTCCCAGTTTTCCCGTTCAAGCAGAGGGAAGTACAGCTGCGAGCCTGGTCTTTCTTATTACTACAAGCATGTCTGGACTTATCCTTGGACATAGATGCCTTACTTCTCAGCACAAAGTCAAAAGATAGTGTTAAAGCACCAGCAGAAACCAGTGCCTGGACTCACTTCTTAGAGCAGGGAGGGCAGAGTAGTGGCAGAACTTGTGTACTGAGATTTGTAACATCAAAACTTTGTATTTCATGGAATCACAGAATCATTTGTGTTGGAAAATACTTCTAAGACCAACAAGTCCCAACCAAAAACCCAGCACTGCCAAGTCCACCACTAAACCATGTCCCTGAGTGCTATATCTAAACATCTATTACATTGCTCCAGGAATGGTGATTCCACCACTTCACTGGGGAGCCTGTTCCACTGCTTGACAATGCTTTCAGTAAAATCATTTTTCGCAATATCCAATCTAAACCTCTTGTGGTGCAACTCGAGGCTGTTTCCTCTTGTCCTTTGCCTTGTTCCCTGGGAGAAGGGGCTGACTCCCACCTGGCTACACTCTCCTGTCAGGCAGTTGCAGGGAGTGATAAGGTCTCCCCTGAGTCTCCTTTCCTCCAGGCTGAACATCCCCAGCTCCCTGGGGTAAAATTAACTTTGCCCAACTTTGAAGCCAACACTATCCCATTTCTTGGCTACCACAACATTTTAACAAGACTCTTCTGCCTTTCTAGCCAACTCCCTGCCTTTTCCTTTTAACTGCCTCTTCTTCATCTGGGAGTGAAGGAACCCATATGAGGTGGAGCTGCATGGCCCATAGGGTGTGGTCTCTGAGCAGCAGTCTACTCCCACATCATCACCTGCCGTATTTGGTGCACGGTTTCAGAGCCCTTCTCTCCCTGAGTCCTGAGCTAGTATGGTCTTCTGTGGGCCTCAATATGTACAGAATTCAAGTATTTAATATTCATGTTAGTGTGCACATGCTTAGTTAGGCAGAAACTTAGATAATGGAGGCAGTTTACAGAATCAGGGTCTAATTCTGGCAAAGAACTTTGTTTTGGCAGTGTAAGTTCTTCCTCCCAAAGAGCTATATAAAGTCCCTCTGTGGGCCCAGATTCTAAAGCATTGGGGCCGATATCATCCCTGGAATTACACTGTTAAGCTTCCAAAAACACTTCTGCAAAGAAAACAGACTGTAAGCCAAACAGATGATTTTGATTAATAAGAATATGTTCCTAAAAGTAAAATAAAATAATAGAGACTTAAAAAGTGCTACAGTGCTCTTAACTACAAAAACAAAATGTGAAATAAAGACACCTTCAAAGATTGCACTCACAAAAGGTTACAAATTACCTAACAGGTTTTTCAAAAGAAAAACAAAGAGACAAAGAAATGTTGAGGGGCAGTACTTGTAATTGTGTTTTGCCTTCGCCATCTACATTCTGGAAACATTTTTGTAGGTTACATTGCGTGAGACAGCCAAATCACCCCTAATTTAGAAGTAAGCATGAGATTAAACAAGCTTTCTGTAAAAGCCTGTTAAAAGAATACCCTTCATTTCTTCTGTTCTCATCCCCCTTTGTTATCCCTGCTTCACATTCTCGGGACCTTCCAGATGTGCATGCATGTGTGTGTCTGTGTGTGCAAGTTTTCATTATTATGAGCACTGCCGTTTGTGAGGCACAAGTTTTTATGAATAAAGGAGTCAAAGTTTGTGTGCCAGCCCACCATCTCCCTCCCTGTAATAAAATTAGTTTAAAAAACATGGCACTTCAAAAACATCTAAATTAGGATTGTGTTTATATGGTCTTTCAGATTTTGAGTTATTTTGCAAGGAGAATGGGAACAGAGTTCCATTTATTTGCAACTATTTAAATCTTACATTTCACTGTAAACTTGCAGAAGGCTCGAAGAACTGAAGGGCAATAAAAAAAAGACATAAAAATAACAAGAATAATGAGAAAATCACAGGCTTTCACAATTCTTTCTCCTTAATTTCTTCCCTTGCTCCAGGATATTTTCCTTTTTTGATTAGCTTGTTTTTCCTTGTGTTTACCTCAGAGATGTACACAACCACATCAGTGCTGCCATGCCATAAGTCTCCTTGCTGTTGCCAGTCCCCTGTCCCAGCCCCAAAGAAGAACTTTCACAGTTTTCAGATAGCAGCCTCTTTTCTCCCTTCCCCCTCCTTCTAACAATTATTCTCAAGTTTTATGGGAAAAAAAAATAGCCTTTTAATGATTCTTTTTTTTTTTTTTTTGTCCTTTTACATTCTAATAACAACTAATCAATTGAGCCTCTAGGGAAACTGTCACATTTCCTGGGTGGTTTTGATTCTTATATGGTAATAGGGTTGAGATATCTGTGATTTAAAAGCCTGTTCAAGAGAGCCACGGACATGATCAGGGAATGGACATATAAGTCCACAAAGTGAGGCACCAAGAGTGTTGAGCTTCCATCTGAATGGATAGATGAAGAATCACGGTTTGGGATTAGCATGACCCAGTTTGGTATCATTTACCTACTGGAGTGCCACTTCACTGACAAATGTGAGATGTCTTCTGTCACTGTCCTCAGAACTGGAAGTTTTGGAGACATCTGCACAGTCTGACATAAGCCAGCCTGTGTCCAAATGCAGTCTGTCAGTGTCAGTCCGACACTGCACCTGGACTAATCTCATCCAGTGGATTCCTACCTTGGATGCCTCAGCACGCTAGCACATCTGGACCCCATCTGGATCCAGCTGCCTATTTTCACAAGAGTCCAGGCTTGCCACAGCTGTGTGGCCAGAAACCCCAAATCTCTGCTAGATAAGACCTAGATTGCCTTGAGACTGAGGTCTCAATGCATTTGTCTTCTGAGCAGAAATATCCATTAGTGTGGGGGGAAAGAAAGGTGGACAAGAGTTTTTTGTATTTGGAGGAGTAAAGAAAAGGCATACAGGGCAGCAGGAAAAAGGAAGAGACAAACAAGGAATAACAATACATGAAGGCCTCAGTGGCAGACAGGGAATTGTCTGCACAGTCCTGATTCTCCTCATCATTCAGAAAAATACAAGCATAATATTTGAAATTAAGGCAAGCCCATGATTTTCAAAAAGAAAATTAACCCTGACTTCTGCACACACACACACAAAAGCTGCAGCTTATGTTTAATTTATTGGGTTTTGGTTTGGGGGTTTTTTGGTTTCCAAGGGAACAGAACATACAGCAATTGAAAGCACATGTTTCTAAATTGATGCCCTGGAGAAATCCCATGTGGCTTAATGTCATGCAGCCTAATTTAATTTGCATTAATAGTACAGTTTGCCAAAAAACATTGCTGGTAGTGTGAGGGTTGGTGTGTGTGTGTGTGCTACTGCAAAAAGGAAAGGATATTGTATCAATATTTTAGTGTACTGTGTCCACTGACTTGCAAAATATTCAGAGTCCAGATCACCAGAATTATTTCTGTGCCTAAATGCCAGTGCCACTTTGAGACAGGGCATGTCCCTATATGGGGAGGTGTCTGTGTTTTGAATTATGTTAAAGAAGTATAACAGTGACATTAAAAAAGTTTGTTAAAATTGGCTCATCCTAGATATGCTGCAGATTCCAGTTATGTTTCCTGTACTTCCAATGGTTTAAAATACAAAATTATTGTGCCCTCTAAAAACAGAATGAAATAAAAGTTTCCATTCCACAGCATTGTTACAACGACACAGCCACCAAAGGTTAGAGATTAATGGAGAAGCCATGTGTTGAAATTAGGATCAGGAGAAAAGCTGTTAGATCACACTTATTATGCCATGATGGTGACAGGGGAACTTCTAGCCTTGGTGACATACAAAAATATCTGCCCAGCTCAGAGGCTTTAAGATTCAGAACTGCAACCTGAAGGAGTAAACAGGACTTTTGATGTCTGGTGACTTAATCTGCAGAGTATGAGGACCAGAATAAATATGTAATTCAAACAAATATGAAAAAAGTCAAGAAACAAATAGTATGGAATAATAAGATCCATCAGGTAAAACAGAAAACCAGAAGAGCATTAATACTAGGGAAAAGACCAGGAAAAGAAAGGCCTACTGCCTTTCAGGGGGTCAGATTTATCAGTGACAATTAGAACAAGGGGACCATGACATTTAACTTCTTCCACTAACTTTCACTAACAAATAATATTTTCACAATTAGTGACCCCAACAGATGAAAATTCTCAACCTCAAATGGGAATACACCATCTTAAATACTTTCATATGATCAGGAACTGTTAAATTTCATTTGTCATTACCAAAGAGCCATGAAACACAACTGACTAGCCATTAGCAATCATCTTTAAAAAAAATAAAAGTGAATGTATGAAGAGAGGGGAAATTTAGTGCTGGTCTTGAAAAGCTGGGAAAACAACACATGGAATTACAGGTTTTCTGCTTCAATTAAATTCATAGAAAAATACTGGAGCAACTAACAGAGCTATTTGTGGTCATCTGCAAAGAAAACAGAGAAAAGGCTAATAATTATATGGATTTATCATGAGTGCAATGCCTGGAGCACAACACAAAAGAAAGTAGATGTCAAACCATTTGGACTGCATCTTGATCTCTTTGGAATCACCAGTGACTTAGATGATGATATGTGTAAAACAGTACTATTCTATAGAGACAAGTCTGAAGCTCTCCATAGAAACTGTAATAATCCATTACCTGAATAGAGGATGAGCAACAACAGACTGGGAACAGTTCTGCAAAGAAGGGGTTGAGATAGTGAGGGATTAACAGAGGATTGATCAACAGCAGCAGACTGTTAAGAGAGAATGCAAACACTGTAATGTTAATGAACGGAGGTACATCTTATAAGACATCTCACATAACCCTTCAGGATTCTTCGGGGTTACAGAACAGTGTGCAGTTTCTAAACTCCAGTTTTAACACATTTTTGAGTGATGCAGGAATAAATTGCCTGTGGTGATGGTGGAGTTTCTGCCAGTTCTTCCAAACAGGGCAGACAGGCTTCTGCCATGAAAACCTATTCCTGTAGAGCATGCTAAGAGGTGCAGAGAGAAGGGAGCTGTAAAGAACACATTCATGGGTCATAAATGTATTTGGAAAAAGGACCATTGCTATTTAAAAAAAAAAAAAAAAAAGAGAGAGAGAAAGAATAATTGACCTGTGAAAATTAATATATTACCCAGATGAAAGCCAGATACTGTGTGCTGCACTAACCAATCTTTGCCAGTCTATGCCCAGCCTGTTGCTGATCTTGTGCAGGCTACTGGTGCAGATTCTACTCAGGTGTTAAGAAATCCTGTGCTCCCTGAGACAGGTGTCCTCATGCTGGAGTCCATGCTAGGAAAGGAAGGAACACAGTCTCCCCTGCTGTGGTCACGCTCAGAGCAATGCACGCCGTGGTTGCTACAGGCAAGGGGAGGTGGCAGCAATTTGTGCTCCTCTATTACCATCTTCAGCCACACAGTGCAAGAAATTATTTCTCCCTTATGTTAAAAAAGCATGTCTGTGCTCAGTAAATATTTCTTTGCAACTCCAATCTTAAATGTTAAAGGTCCTTTTGTATTCCTTTCCAGCTTAATGTTTTTCTTGGGAGTGAGTTTGTTGTCATGCTGTTACTGGGTGTAGAAAATCTATAGGGGGCGATGTGCTCAGTCGGTTCAGGGATGATTTCTACAGTTCAAAGCAGCTCCTAGAACATGCAGTTTATTTGCAAGGGTCGTGGGTGCAGGAGCTCTGCCTAAGCTGCCACAGCTTAGAGCATGCCCCAGAGAGAGCGAGAGAGCATAGGAGTAAGAGGAAGAAGAAGAAGGATAAGAAGAATAAGAATGAATGGAAAAAGTCTGGTTACATGATATTATATCTCTTCCTATACTGAATATGGTAATATTACAACATCCAATCAATAGAAGACAGCAATCCTTATAGAATTTACATACAACCTATCAAAACTACTACATTACCATACTGTGTTATATTTTAACTCCTAAAACTATTTTCTAAAACTACTTTTTTCTTCCCTGCCACGCTGGCAGGGTCTCTCTGACTCTTGGACTTTTCTGTTTGCGGGAGCATCTTCTTCTTTGCTAAAGACATTGCTTAATCAAGGGAGATTCTCCTTCAGCTGGCTAGTTCTTTGTTTTTTGGTTGTACATTGACTAACAGCTTGGTATCTTATATTTCAAAGCTAGCTTTCATTTCTATTTCACTTACAGATTTTATATTTCCAGAATCTTTTGCCAAGCAGTCATATTTATAAGGTTTCCTTATTTCATCCTCCCCAACACTGGGGACATACATGCTGTCTCCTGGGCAGGACATACAGATCCAAAATGGATCAAAGGCACAGGCACAAGGTTTTGATCACTTGCAAATAGAATGGAAATGTATCATCCTCTGTTGTTTCAAAGCAGATTACAAGTAATTATGACATGTGGCACACGCATTGGAATTTTGCTGGCACAGGCCTCCATGAACGCTCCATTAAAAAGCAAAACTAGAATTCAGGCTCTATAGTTTTTAATATATTGGTTCTGAGCTTCTGCTGGGCCTGTTTTATTATATTCTGTTAGAGATTTTTCAGGCATGGCACAAATCAAAGGCCCCAATCTTTCCCTTGAAAAAATAGTTGGAGGCTGAGAGGCATTCCATTTACTGGGAAGTAGACTGACATTGGACGTCACAGCTTCAGCTAATTTAGATCCCTCAAGTTAAAAGCAGGCATCTATTATGAAATTAATAGAATTTATGGTTGTCATGCCTTAGGTATCTAGTTTTGACAATTTGGCAGGTAACCTGGTACTTCACCTTCATTTTTCACATCATAGTTCTTGTGTCATTCTGTCCTGAAGTAATTTCTAAAGCTTTCTTCCTTAAGAGTATGATCTAGTGGCACAAATGTGGTGTTAGTGCATTTTTGGTGTGTAACTGTGTCTCACCTCAGTGCATCCAATTCAGTCTTCTTGTTAATTTCTTTACATGATTAACAGTTTCTATAGCTTAGAGTGCCTTAGAGCTCTAAACCCTTTAGTTTTTGCTAGCTCCTGGCGTGTTGGTGGTGGGTTTTGTCACTATCTTTAATAGATTCCCTTTATGCTGCCATACTCATCTCATTAGTTTGACTCTTTGACCCCGGTAGTGAAGATCTGTGATTTCACCTTCAAAAATGCCTGTTTCTATATGCAGTAACATAAAATCTGTTGCATTTCAGTTCAGAGGAGAAATATTACCACCAGCAGCTGTGGCAAAGTTAGACAACTGGTTCCTGAGACTCCTCTTAACTGGGAACTGAACTTAAATACTTTGCCTTGGCTTTACAGAAGACTGTCTCCCATGACTATTGAACAAGCTCAGGGAAACTGCTTAGTGTAACTGGCTAAACTGTGTGCCTCAAGTGGGATGGTGTGAATCCCTCCAGCTTTCTAATTGAGAAGGCTTGAAGCTGGAGGAAGGGACCCATTCATTTTTTTCCCATAAATTTCTACATATATCCTTTTGGCTTTGTAAATAAAGTTAAGGCTGTTTCCTTCTGTACATCACTGGCAGAGCTCAGAGAGCCAGACACTTAAATGGGCTGTCTTTTGATTCATCCCATGCTGATTTGGACCCACACTATTCCTTGCCTCTTCTCTTCTCTTGCCATTGTCTTTGAATCCAAACTTTTTCTCCTCTGCCAGAACATACTCATAGGAGGAGCACAAAGCATTGCTTTATAAAGGATTATTAACTTCCATTTCAGGAACTTAGCAACAACATTCCTTCTACCCCCTCACTGTCCTCTCTATCCAAATAATTTCCATGGCATGATTCTTCCAAGTTTTATAAGGTTCAGTCTCTCTTAGAAGTTTCATGGAAATGACAGGGGGTTTTTTTGATAATGTGCTGTGAATGTCTCAGAAGTCTTTCTGACTTCTAAGTCAGAAAGATTGTATTAATAGCCCATTTTATATAGGTTAAAATAATGCATGGCAAAACTTGGACCAATGCTTATACCCAAGAGAAATTATCAAGAAGATATTCTGTGGTTTAATATGCTTTTACCTTCTTTACATACATTTCCCTGATCAAATTTGCCAACAATATTTTCCCCTATGTAAAGATATGTTGTGCTTATACTTCTTTTCTCCTTCCTGCAATTTATTCATGTGCTGCCTTCCAGCATTACAGTCTTCTTTCACAGCCTCCCCTGAAAAGAAATGCTGTACATTTTTACATTGCAAAGCATTAGCATGTTGTATCTGACTTAGAAATAACAAATAATAGTAAAGACTGTATGCAAGTTGATATAAATGAGCAAAAATACTCATAAATATTCCACATTAATAAATATGCCTAGATTTACCGCATACCCCAGAAATGAGAGAGAAAAAAGAAGTTATGTGCTACAAAAACATTTCAGGCATTTCTGTATATTGTAAAAGAACATAGGTCAGGACCACAGCATGCAGGTGGCAGAGGGTCAGTCCTTCCTGTGTTTTAGCATAGGATTTTTGTCCAACATTTTCTCTATATCTTACAAATTTTTTGACCTTCCTCTGTTGTAATTACTTTTATTCCTGACTGGTGTCTTTTGTATTTTCTGTGATCTCCAAAGAAATTCCTCTGGAGTTCCTTGTAGGCTTGACATACTGTACTATGAACCATGCCCCTGAGTTCTTGCACATTTGGCAAAACCTCACATCTGCCTTCCTATTTCCTTCTGAATTTTTATACTTCAGTCAAAACAACTCATACTTACCTTTCCCCAAAGAAATCAGAATTTACTTCTGCAGTTTCTCCCACAAGCAAGATCACAGATCTGAGGTAGGAAATTTGTAAGGAAAAGAAAGAAACAAATAAACAAAAATGAACAGCAACACCTTCATGTAAATTATTGTAGTGGATGACCAGGACAGTAAGGGAAAAAATAGCTGTCCATGTTTGTTGTCCACTGTAGTAAAGTTCATCTCTTAAAAATAATGTGATAAGTAGGTGTCCATTACATTAAAAAAAAAAAAAAAAAAAAAAAAAGAAGGCAGCCTATTAATAAATAATTACAAATAGTTGCAAATATTTCAGTCCAGAGGACTTATAGCCATGATTAACTATTAGTGCATATTCAGGTCTTCAAGCCCTAATCAGAGAGAAGGACACTTCTGTGATACTAATGAGGTTATTGCTGTACTATTGCATAGCAAACTAGGGCAAATCTTAGGAATGTTTTGGGTCTGAACCTTTAAAGCATCCTGTTGGTATAATTCCACATACTTTCATTAAGCAATTAGAAGCAATATAATGAAGAAAAATCAACATATTGAAATATTTTAAGGTTCTGACATTTGGTTTCATTTCACAGTAGGATAAGAAAAAATAAGATCTTTTAAATAAGTATCATTTTGAAATGAATGTGCAATAGAAATACTTCACCAATAATAATTTTGTAAGCATATTTCACTAACTGCTTATAAATCTTCAATTCTAAATAGAGCAAACCCTAACTGTCCTAAAGATAAATCAGAGCTAAGGGAGAATATCATAAACAAAGTATGCTTGTTTCTCATTATGGGACATATTTTGGTTTTCCCACTACTAAAAATTGGATAAAATATTATAAGCATTTACCTTAGTTGACAGCACATTGTTCTGGAAAGTTTGCAAATCTGCCAAACATTTCTTATTTATCCAGATTCTCAGAATAACATTTCTAATGTTTTTCAAAATTTTTTCATTTTCTTAATATTTCTGGAATCTAAAATCCTTTTGGGGAGCTAACTATTTAACTCAGTCTTGGTGAAACATAAATCCAGTCATTTCTAAAATACTTTACAGGCCTTTCTTTGAACATATTGTACGTGCCATATAAGCAAATTGAATATTCGCTGTATATGTTAGATAAACAGGCAGATAAAAAAGCATCACTAGAATTTCTGTGGGTTTTGGTGCTCTGATGATTGGATCACAGAATGAATTTTTGATTGATTCTTCTATTCTAAATTTATTTCTCCTAATTTTTTTATTTTATGTGCTTCTCATTCGGAGAGACATTTTACTCACCCAATCTTTGTAAATTTGTGTAAAAGCTGAGTATGAAGCTAAGGCTTAAGGTAGATCCACTACTTTTCTGGTCTATGGACTATGAGGGAATATCCAGAGGGTGGTTAATTGTGCAATATGTGAAATGAAATTATGAACTAGTCACATGTAAGTATCACAAAACCGCTATTTTACTGTAAATCAATTCTGTCCTTATCCCTTATTTACTGACTTTATCTAATCTACCAAGAGGACTCCCACTGAGTGAGGCTTACAGGATCATTTAATCAGATTGAATCACATATTTTGAAGACTTTGCTGGTTTCTAGTAAAACCTTGGAAAAATCCAGTTGTAATATATCTTCTTAAATAAAAGTAATATCAAGTAATTTAAAATTAAGAAAAATCCATTTGGTCTCACTTGGTTAAAATGGTTCAAATGGCATAGAATACTGTGAACTTTCTTATGTAAAATTTTACTGTCCTCTAACATTTTTCAGTCTTCATTGATATAATCAATGTAGGCAGAAGAGGCTGCTTTGCCGGATATTATAAGCATGCCTGATCTATTATTTTTATAGTAATTTTGATTATCTTATGCAGTTCATAGTCACTGTTTATTGGCATAAACACTGTACATGGCTTTTCCTCAGCCCATGCCCTTGAACATACTTCAGCCCACTTTGGATAATCAGCTAACTAGGTTCATTAATAATTAGTTTTGTATTTCATCATTATGCGCTTTGGCAAATAAAAAAAAAAAAAAAAAAAGACAGAGGAAAAACTATGACAGAAGTTCTCTCCAGTAGATTGTCTCTCTAGTAAAGTATCTATAAACTGCTCCAGAGCAATATGCTCATCTCCCATCTGGAACCATTTTGTCAAGTTGAAATGCTTATGGTCTCAGCAGAAGAAGTTTTTAGTGGGAGAAGGCATGCAAAGCCCTGAAAGTTTATCAGTGTGGAAATAAAAGTTGATATAATCTTTATCCACATCCCTGCTCTTCATGTTGACGAGTAAATAAAAGAGATTTCGTTTTTCAAATCCTTTGAGAACAGAGCCTTAGCTTTGCCAACATCTGGCACTGTCCATCTTAAATATAATACCTTAATACTGATTTTTAGTGTCAAGCACAGGTGCTGTGACTGACACACTTAATATATTCCCTCATGCATAATACTGTTTATATTTGAAGGTGTTATTTTGTGCTGAAACTAATTATTCAGACTAGATGATCTGTTATGTTACAGACACAGTTGAATGCTAAGGTGCTGTACTTCTTTCAGCTCTGCTGAAGAGGAGAAATCAGTGTAGACTAGGGAATTCAGCCCATATGTGCACTAACACATTAAGGGGACCTGCTCTATTCTTCAGGCCTATCCCATCTGTCTCCAAGAAAAGCTCTGTGGAGAAAAGTACACAAGGATGGGGTGGATATACCAACCTCTTCACCTTTGTGTACGAGCCAGTAACAGCAAAACAGCTCTTTTACCCATATTATACCAAGAAACAGTAGCTTTGCAAACACTATTCCTTCTAATATCTTTCATGTTCCTTTCAGTTCACTTACTGCAGAGTTTTCACCATATGAAATGGTGAACAGCATGTTTGCTTTTGAATCATATGCTACCTACAGCTTCCACCCTGAGGAACAGAAAACTGGCTCATATTCCTGTGCCCATGGAAGAGTTCAAACAGTTAAATGGCTGCGAAGCAGATGCTGTGACAAAACTTTTCTTTGACACACATGTGCCATGGAACCACAGCCTCAAACATGTCAGATGTTTTGAACAAGCAGAAAAGATCACAACCAATTCTACTCCAAGAGATACAAGTCTCCCCTGTTTCACCAGTTATAGGACCCCAACTGGAGGCTTTGGTCTACAGAGGCTGGACATAGATACATCTTTCCCTGGAAGCCCCTAAAGTGTTGGGTGAAGGAGGAGGGTGGTCTGAGGGACTATAGACAGAGGGATCCTACAAATCAAGAACAATTTCTGGTAAATACATAACTGTCTGCAGGATGACACAGGATTTTGAAAGAGGCTGAATACAATACAGGTATGGAAGTGGGTGATCTTGATGACTTCTCTGCACCAAATGTCTTGCAGACATGCAAGTATAGCTGCAGGGGAATAGACTTGATGGTTCAAGTCTAATTTCCACTGTGGTTGCCCATGTGTCTCAGATCCCTTACAGTTTGCAGGGGTAATCAGGTCACACCCACAATTTTCACAAGCCCTGAGAATTTTTCTAATATTGTAATTAGCACTTTCTGAACATTTGGACATTCTCCAAGCCACAGGCTCAGAGGCTTTCCATGTTATTTGTATGACCTGAGGCTGGCCTTGGAACCTTTAGCCCAAACCCTCCCTGGACACCTGTTTTCTCTTGCATGGAAGAGAGGGTGGGCAGAGCCCTCACCCCTGCAACTGCATGCCAGGCCTAGAGGTTCAAGAAGTGAATCTGCATTCACACTCACCAGCTCTCTTCACTTTGTGTCCCTCTATGCCAGTGTTTCCTATTCCCAATCAGCTCCTACAACAGGGAATAAACAAAGCCAAGTCATTCTATCTGAAACATGACAAGTGATCACCAGTCAGCAAATGCTGCTTCCCTGTTTACCCCAAATTCTTACTGTTGTGTTGTCTCTGAAAATCTGCACTTGATGAAAACTCTGGCAGCTCAAGATAGTTCCTAGAAATGTTTTTCAGGAAGATCTATTCTAGGAATACTTTATTTTAAGAGGTATGTGCAGTATAAGTACCTGTTTTATAGGTGGCTGTATTACTGAAGAAGACATGCAAGGTATATGTAGATAAGCAAATTTACCTGTGCTAAAAGATCCAGTTGCTGAGTATTAGACATCACTTTAGGGATGTAAATTGGTTGGAATATGGTGATACTTATATGCTGTAAATTTATGAAGTAAAAGATTCAGGTCATTAAATCAGGTTAAATCTGGAAAAAAAAATTGGAAGCTGGTAATAAACAAATTATATGAAAACTGGACAAAATAGGAAAATGAGATATTATCAGAGGTACAGATGTAGTATATTCAGTTACAGTGTGGGTGCTCTTCACACTCAGATTTTTAAAATATTTTTAAATTTGTCACTGAATTATAAAAACCCCAACAAACAATACCAAAATCCCAAATTATTGAAAATACCAACCTGCATCCAAATACTCAGAAATATATACACATTGTTGTTATGTGATTAGATAATATCAGTGTGAGCAAAAGCTCCCATTAGAATCTTTATGTAACAAAAGAAAATAACTAATTTAAAATTAGTCTATACAGTAAACACACTTCAACCCACTCATTGAAATAAAGGCATATTTTAAAACTAGATATTTGCTTATATAAGCAAATCTTCAGCAATAGGCTTGATAGACTTTTGAATTATGGCTCTGATAAACCAGTGTTTATCCTATGCATCTTATTAAAAGCAGTCAGGCTAGATACTATACTGAATTACAGCCTGAAAAATCCCCATGGAAGTGGCTTCATTATATGCAGGCTCCAAACCAACACAGAACTTGTTTTATTGTATTTAATTCAAGACATTTATGAAGCCTAAAAAGATGTTTTCATTTGTATAGACTTAACAGCAATTACTTTTTTAGAGAAGGGCACCCAAAGATGAAATCAGAATTGAAATCATTAATTTGAAAATATTGAAAGGAAAAAGATTTATGTCACAATTAGAGATTGTATTCATGTATTCATGTATTAGAAGAAGAAAACTAAGGTTAATGAATATACCAAGCTCATATTAACAATATTTTCATTCTTTAAAGAGAACCTAGAAGACCAACATTTTGTTGGAAAACTAAACTAAATACCTTTAAATTATTATGCCAATTATCTAAAATAATTAAAAATTTCTCAGACAGGCTATAATAGCTAAAAATGTGTATTTTCAGTCCTTTTCTGGTTACACTGGTCTAGTGCCTGTCATTACTTTACATTGAAATTTCATGAAGTAGTTCTACTGTCATATCTTGCAATGAAAAGTAAAAAAATTTAGGATTACTAAATAAGTAATTAATTTAACACCAGACAGTTCAAAACAAATGTGACTTTTTCCAAAAGTAACCTTTGTAGTTCTAGTATCCCAGGTCTTTTTTAGTCTTAGGATATGGAAATCTTGATTAGAAAATTTTATTCTAACCATTATCTCAAAAGTATATAAAACTAAAATTTTCAATATACCAAATTGTTTATATGGTACTCCAACATAGGGAGATAATAAAAAAATCATGAACTTTATCAGCTGGGTTTTTCCTTAATGAAAAAATTGCCAGAAGTTGGACTAAATGGGTTCTATTCACCTGAGATTAAGAACTAAATTTGCAAATTAACGTCAGTATGTCAAAGCTTTTATCTAAGAATATAAATACACAACTTATAGGATTTTCAAAATTAGACACTCTTTCTCCTTTAAACCAATACAAACCTAACTTTTTAAAAAATCCTTCTGCCTTTGACAGTCTTTAAATAACTTGAAATATCAAGCCATAAGATTCTTGCTTAATTAAAGGATTCTAAACAAAAACAAAACAAAACAAAAAAACCCCA
The DNA here is from genome assembly GCA_020086605.1 of Lanius collurio. Taxonomy (NCBI): domain Eukaryota; kingdom Metazoa; phylum Chordata; class Aves; order Passeriformes; family Laniidae; genus Lanius; species Lanius collurio. The sequence continues at coordinate 22,653,423 of JACBWW010000008.1, forward strand.
CAAAAACAAACAAACAAAAAAAACCAAACAAAAACCAAAAAGACCAACAACAACAAAAAAACAACAAACAAACCAAAAAAAACACAAACAAAAAAAAATAAACAAAATCAGAAAGCAAGAGAAAAGTTAGTTTACATTTTATAGAAAAAGTAAAAAAAAAAAGGAGTGCAAATCAATAAGTTAAATGTAAAGTAAGAAGTTTGAAGAGCTGTCTGTAATTATGATCTTACCTAAAAATAAAATTTTAAAAACAATTACTTCACTACCTGACTGTCAAGGCTTGTGTCCAAGCCTGCCTTTTGCTTAATCTTCTGATTGCACTCAGACCAGTATTTGCAATATCCTCTGCTAAGTGGGAAAAATATTATCACATCATGCAGAGGAAACACAGAACTTTTGCACACAAATTCTGGCAGGTTAAAATATTTCTCAGTTCATCTTTTGGTTTTGATTATGGCCCTTAAAATTTGCTTCCAGCTTTCTGGTACCATTTTTGTTTCTATAATCAACTGCAGACTTGAAAGCAAGGAAAACTTGGTTTTGTCACATTTTTGGCTCCAGTGCTGCAAACATCTCTGTGCAGGTGGACCCACCCTGTTGAAATCACTGGGTCAATATAATGTTATTTAAATAATTCTGCTTTACTTTTCTTCCTTTTTTACCTTTGTGTGGTCGTTCTCTTCCTCAGAGAGATGGCCTTCACTGAGGAAAATGGTGACAGATGAGCAGCTGTACCTATGCCAGGAGATGAAGAAAAGCTTATGCTAAAGATTGGCCAGATTACACCAAACTGAGCTTTTCAGAGATAATAATCATCAGCTTCAGTGTACACACCTCGCTCCCATGGAAATCTACTCACTAATGAATGTAGCTGTCCTGAACTGTTTCGGGAACTAGAGGGTACCAAAACAAAGGCCTCCTGTAACGCCAATTATTTCCTCTGTAGCGGAGTCAGAAGAAGTGAGTGTCTACCTATTCCCACTGCCACAATTCACAAGCCCTTGTAGTTGTGAAAAACACACATAAACTGTCAGGCTGGGCGAACATGGCTTGTATAACTCTCCCTTTCCCCCATAGCTACCAAGATGAAATGACTTTGACCAGAGGAGCATGGAGTTACACCCTTATGCACCTGGTAGAGTTTGTTAGATGTTGCCTAGCAAATCCAAGGCATATATATGGAAAGCCAGGAAGATGGATTACTGCAGTCATGGATTTTAGTTACAATTAATACCCAAAGACAGCTACTAGCTTTGTAATACTTCTAGGCCCCAACTTGAACTACCTTTGAAAATGCTTTGTAAAGCCCTTTGGAGACTCTTGTTTAGAGTCTTTAATTATTTACATATATTTTTTCTCTTAGTAAAGTTTAGTCAAGCACCACTTCAGATATTATAGCTCATAAGCTTTTATTTTGCCAGGAAAAATCTTCATATTTGTGAACTCTGTGACTAAACAAGAAGTCAAAAAAACTCAATGCATATTGCTGCTCTGATTTAATTTAAGAAGATTAAAAGTTACTTTAGGAAATCCACCTTGTTGGTTGATCTGTTAGAAGGAACCTACTCCTACTACAGATAATGCAAATCAAACAGAACGTGGGAAAAAAGCACACACACGTGCTGAAATCAGGGCTCATCTCTAGTCCCTGGATGTTCCAGGCTGTCATAAAAGCAGTATCTGCATACAATGGGATGAGCTGAAGAACAAGTTCTTTATGTGGGGTTTAAAGCATTTTGACAGTGTGTGAATCCAGGTTTTCCACAACTTCTGTCTGTTGGGTGCCCAGTTAGAAAGAGGCACCGTAGCTGGTACTGTTCCTTTGTAGCAAAGGTGGCCAATGGTACACTGGGCTGCTTTAGGAGAGGTGTTGCTAGGGCCAAAAGAAGTGACCCTTCCCCACTACTGGGCATTGGTGTGGTGACCTAAAGAGTGCTGGGTCCAGTGCTGGGCTCTCTAGTACAAAAGAGAGATGGAGATACACTGAAGATGAAATCCAGCAAAGAGCTTCAAAAATGATTAAGGGACTAGAGAACCTTCCCTAAAGGAAAATTCTGAGAGGGCTAGGACTGTTCAGTCGACCAGAAAGCAAGCTCAGGGCAGATTGCATCTTGGTTTACAAATATCTGAAGGAAAGATATAGAGATGATGGAACTGAACTCTTTCCAGAGGTGTCCATTTCGCAGGACAAAAGGCAATGGGAAAATATTGAAACAGGAGATTCCAAATGAGCCACAGGAAAGATTTGTTAGTGAGAGGGTGACTGAGCATTGCCATAGGTTGCCGAGAAGTTGTGGGATCACCAGTCTTGAAGAACTTCAAAAAATATCAGGAGACAGTCATGGGCAAGTGGCTGGGCAAGAAGCTCTAGGTAGTCCTGATTCTGCAATGATTTGGGATCAGAAAGTCTCCACAGGTCTCCAACAGCATTAAGTGCTCTGTCATCTCTGTGCATTTCCCACCACAGACACTTCTTACACCATCAGGTCCTTCTGCTCAGGCAACCAGCCTGTGCTTAAACCCTAAACCTACCATAAGGCACAGCCATGTGATGGCAGTCAGAGTCCTACAAAGCAGGACCTTTCTCCCCTTGATGTGGTTGTCTTCCTCAGTGAGAGGTGGGACTAGGCAGACCAGAGGAGGAGCCCACTGCAGCAGCAATGGCAGTGGTTGTGGAAGTGACGGTGGGGCCAGCTTTGCCTATGTGACTTTTGCTTTCCCTCTTAAACTGCTTTTATGTTTTCCTCAGCCACAGGTTTTTCTCACCTTTAGCCCTTCAGTCCTCTCCCCCACCAAGCAGTGAGTGAGCAGCAGTGTGGCACAGAGCTCCTGGCTAGGGGTTAAAGCATGACATGGATCCACCATGGCTATCCAAGGACTGCGAACCCAGTGCAGCCATGGAGTACACTCACACAGAAGGCACCTCATGTACCACACCTGCCTTCATGCTCACATTGTGCTCAGGGCTCCTTTGGGCACACCCACAGTCTCAGCTTTGGGGAGAGCACCATCTCTGGGTGCTGAGCTAAGGACACCCCTTCCCATGCTCCTGTTCCCACTGCCCTGCTGTAGGGTGCTGGGTGTTCTGCATGGTGACTGTCCCCAGGCCACAAGCCCTACTGAACAATTCTGGTGAGTTCTTCTGACTTTGTTGACCACTTCCTCCTTCAGGTACACCTTTTGTGATTCTGTGATTCCATGTTTGGGAAGGAATAAACCTCCGCTTGTCTTATGATATGTTCTTCTGTAAGCAATTATGGTAAATTCCTGAATGGGAAGCTCTTTTCAGAGAGTTCAACTTCACAGAGATCTACTGCAAATACCATACTTCTATGACTAGTCTGGCAAATTCCTGAAGTTTATTGTCACAGGTACTCAGTAAGCCAAGTAGGAATGTTGCCCTCCTAATTTTGCTGTTGCTCAGTAGAGAAGGACTTCTGGGGGCTGTGATGATAGGTGGCTGTCTTGGCCACAGTGGTGACAAAATAGTTAATTTTAATCTTTTCAGTGTAATGAGAAAAAGAGGTAATCAGAGTGATTACCCGTGATTTTAAAAGGATAGGCTTCAAGCTACTCAGGGAGCTACTTAGCAGTGCCCCAATGGAATCTGTCTCTCAGGGCTTATGTGTCAATGAGTGCCAGTCAGTTCTTAAGAAGCACTTTTTAAAAGCACAGGAGCAGGCAATCCATAGTGTCCAATATCAGGCTGAAAAAGGAACTTATGTTGAAACTCAAGAGGGAAAGGAAATCACATGTGTGGAAGTAAGGTCAGGAAAGAAATTTTTGAATTTTTGAAGGAAAGTTGCTGAGCTGTGGTTCATACATTCTGGGAGAAGATATGAAAGACCAAAGCTCAATTAAGAGTTGAGACTGGCCAGTGTTGTGTCAGACATCAAGGTCTTTTTAATACACATTAATAGTAAATAGGTCTAAGGAAAAATTGGGAGGATATTTGTTTAAGATGATCACCTGGCAAATCAGGATGAAGAAAAAGTGAAGCCATTCTGTGATTCCCCCCCCCCCTCAGATTTTAGTAACACAGACAGACCTTGGGCAGATCCTCAGAGTTGGAGGGACAGTCTGTCTCCAGCATCATTGTTACTATGGGGACCAGGAAAAACTCTGCTCTGGCTCCTGGAGCACCTCTTCTATTCCTCCTTCACTGCTCTTGGTGTCTGCAGGGCTCTTTCTGTCTGTCACATGCTCTCACTTGTTTCTCATAGCTTCTCTTGTGCAGCACTTTTCTACCTTTCCTTGACTTATCCCAGAGGCATGCCAGCATTGTCACTTGGCTCAGTTTGGCTGGCAGCATGTCTGTCTTGGAGTTGGCTCTGTCAGATATGGAGGCAGTTTCCAGCATCTTCTCACGGAAGCGACCCCTGCAGCCCCTTTGCTACCAAAACCTGGCCTCTCAAACCCAATAAATTATATGCTTCAAGAGAGAAGGTATCGCTCCTACTCTCCCAGCATCCAGAAACCAGGGCCAGGGTATCCAAGCCTTTTGAGAAGCAGCTGGACTAACAGTCCTGACCATCACTGGAAAAAAACTATCTAGGTACCATAAAAGCACCAACATTTACTTGCTTGAGTGCTAATGATAGGCATAACTCTATTACACAGATAGTAGGTATTACAGACATTTTCCCTAGGTCTCTTCCCAGTAATACTCATATAATTTGGTAGTTTACAACAGTTTGGAGCCAAAGCTCAGCTGATTACATATGGCTTTTTTAGTGAAGAGATGTGATTACAACACCTAGCTGACCTTGTCTGTTTAGGAATCCTGTGATAGGTTTTTAAATACACAGTTTCAGAGGGGTGAAAGAATTAAAGAACTCAGACAAAGCAATTGTGTGATCATGATGAATGCCCTGGTGGAATGACTTTGAAAGTGTAAACTCTTGAACTGAGCCTAGAAATTCTTTTAACTGTGGTTTATATAAACATTTGACATCTTGCACCATAGCAAACCTGTGCCCCTACTATGCTAAGATTAAGTTACAGTGCTTGGAAGTATGCAAAAATTGTTTAACACATAACCTTATAGCACAATTTTTACTCCTTTTTTAGCAGAACATTTATATTTTATCTGAAGAAAAAGTAATATCCTGTTGTAATAACATTAAAGGCTTGTTAGAAACTTCAATAAAGCAAATACAGTCCTGGCAAAAGTTTGTATTAAAATATGGCATTTAATTGGCTCAGTCTCTTGATAGCAGCAGCACAATTATTACTATGTTCTTGACCACCATTTATATGTGCTGTTATATCAATCACTGCCCTCCAGCTTGCTGTTCTTCCACTGGAGCAATTAAATTGTATGCTAAAAGAGGAAGAGAAGATAGAAGACAAGAGTGGTAGCGACAGAATTTAATGGTTTCCTGGTTCACACCTGACACTGAAAGGCTGGGTCAAGAATTTCGAAAAAAGTAGGTTCCAGATTTAGGCATCTTAAATCCATCCAAGCCCTAATATTTCCTGTTGCTTGGCTGTAGGGTGCAGGAAGTGTCCTGCCAATAGAAAACACCAGGCACTGAGAATTGGGTGGAATTTGGGATTTGTGAATTGGAGCCAATGCCTATATACAGTCATAGAAACACAGTTATGTTGCCATTTCGCCATTTTAAAAACACTTCAAAGACCCCACACAGTCATAGGAACCCAATTTTAAGTACATTGCCCAGTGGGCTTTCTTTTCTTTTTTTAACAGATCTTTTGGGTTGCTGCAATGAGAGCTATACCACACACAATTACACTGAAAATTCACAGCTTTTGAAAAACAGTACAGCAAAAACAACAGAAAATCTAGCATACAGCTTGGTTTGTTCTGTAGTAACCTCAGGGGAAAGTTCATGGCATATAAATGATGCTTGTCAGTTTTAATCTTTCACTGATTTTTGTCCTCTGGAGATATGTGTTTTACCAAGGAACCAAATGGTCCTCCCAAAGCAAAGAGATTGTCTGTGGAGCCTTGAATTTCGTAAATCAAGACAACCCACATTTCCTGGAAAATGCTAAATATGTAGGACACGAAGGAAGGAATTGAGCATATTTATAACAACATACTCCTACTTTCAACAGCAATTGAAAAATATAAAAATGGGCAGAAATATTTTGCTTTTTTACAGTGTCAGAGAGCTCTGTGCTTTTCAAGCTTAGGTTAAGTCAAATATTTCCATGTATATTCAGATTCTACCACATATTTAGGAAAAACTAGGTTCTTGCTATCTGTGTTATCCTACCTCCATTCTGCAAAAAAAACACCAGTTCTGGTTTTGCATTGCTTGATCCTTCTAGAAACACATATGTTCTTTAGTACCACTGGTAACCAACACAGCACGTTTCTCTTTCAAGAAGAGTCAGATCCAAATTGCACTGATAACTTGCAAATCATCCACTTGGCTTCCAGAAGCCTGTGCTAGGCTTCAGGTCTCATCAAAATGCTTACCATATCTGCCAGTCCATCTGGAAATACATGAACAGTTCACATTTAGGAGGATCTTATCTCTCTCAACTTTTAAATGAACTATCTCTTAAGGAACACAGAGATTTAAATGAAGTAAGTGCACACATGGCACTTTGAACAATGATATATAATAGCAGAACATCTCAAGCACACTGTGATTCACATGTGGGTTTCAGCTAGCAAAGGGAAGAGGCAGAAATAGAACCACATGCATTTAGTTCTGTCTGTCCGCAGCCCTGAATGGAGGATGACTGCAGGAGCCTTAACTCAGCTTGTACATCTTGTCTTGGTTCTAAATTAAGCACAACTATTTCTGATGCCATCTGCATTCAGGATTAGAAGTAGACAATGTACTAAATTGGAAGTTTTTAAATCCTGGAGGAGCAATGCTGCATGCTATCCCAATCTTCTGTGCCTTGCTCCCACCTAGGGGGTGATGGACTTCTGTGTTCATTTACACTGTCAGTCTAAACATACCATGACTACTCAGAACAGTGAAATTCTGCTCCATGGGCCACCCAAATGGTGACTTTGGGCCACCCAGGCTCTTGCAAGTTACTGAGATCCTAGAACTCCACCATAGAGCTATACCATTGGGAGAATTACAGCACTGCTCTATATGCCCCCTACTGAGATGGATTTGGGACTCCAACTACTGGGACAGCGTCACCATAATTTATATGTATCATTAACCCCTGTGTCATGAAAACATAAGAGTATTTTGCCAATTACAATTACACTAATTAAGAAGCATATATCAAGCTAATTATTACACTGATTTAGTGTATGATATCCTGTCTTTGGTCTCATATCCAAGACTCATAAGGAACTGACTGCAAATTAAAAATATACTCCAAAAACCTCACTATGCCAGTTGTAGCTGGGCCAAGCAATGACTAATAGGGACAACATTTGCAAGGATTCTGAGTGCATGAATGCCAAGGAAAGATAGCTGAGTTATGTTGGGTGGTCCAAAGAGATACTAGCAACAAAATAGTAAGAAGATAAAACAAAGAAGTCAAGTTCAATTAGAACCAATTCCCCTATGTTTAAAATGAGCAAAGTCTTTGCTTCTCCAAAGATTGGAGAATGAAGTTTTAGATGGATGGGTACCATGGTTTTAATTTTAGACCTATCAGGGAGCAGACATGGGGCTCCCTCCTCCCACATTTGAGAACATCCTTCCATGAGCAGGTATTAGGAAAGGTGAGACACCAGAGATGAAGTGCTGGCAGACGGGGATGCTCCCATTCAGTGTGATTCCCACTCAAAATTAGGTCAAAGACTTGAAATAATGGGAAAAAATGGCCCCACTGAACTTTAGGTCTGGTTTCTGTCTTTCACTGAGATATTCCAAAAGGGTTTTTTTTTACTTATAACCTTTTTTTTCCATCTAACCTAAGCATTTTGGTGCAAAACCTGAGATGAAAGGCAAAAATTTTTGTCGGCCAAAATTTTAAAAATTGCAGAGTGTTTCTGAATAATTCAATTTCTGGGCAGAAGAACTGAGTCAATCTTTTTTATAAGTTTTTGGGAAACTGATTTCAAATGAAACAGACTTTGGAATTATTATATATCAGTACCAGACAACCTTCATGAAGTCCACAATTTATAACTACAAAGAATGAGAATCTGTTGTGAAAACAACTGATTTGGACAGGTCTTGTACTGTCATAGATGAGAATGTCATTCCATTGATATTTGGTTTCTTAAAAAGAAAAAATGTCTAGTAGAAGCAGGAATTCTTACCACAGTATTGATACAATCAAAATTAGGACATTGGTGTCATTTCTAGACCTGGTACTTAAATTTAAATATAAAAATGTTAAAGATGTGAGGGAAGAAAAAAATAACAAAAAAATAAATGTTGAAGAAACTAGAAAACAGTCATTATGATATTATCATCAAAGATACTGTTAAGGGAATATCTGAATTCTGTGTACAGGTCCTTGCACATCTGTTTCCAGAAGGTTGGGTTGTTCATTCTGGCTGAAAAAAAAATCATAGTTTAAGTTGAAATAAAAGGAGAATGCATAAAGTCATCAGTTCATGGAGTTTTTATTATTATATAAATCTTTCTTAAACATGTTTATATTAATTTTTGTGAGAAGTTTTGTGGCTCGGGAGTGTAAGCAGTTCGTCTGCACAGTCATATTTGAGCTTAGATTCACTAAACTCCACACTTTAACCCTTGTTTCAAGAAGGAGCCTGGAAACTGTAAGTTAGTGAAGTCTCAGCCTTTAAGGTATCAGTTCATTAGCTGGTAAGATTAGAGTAGATGTATTTTCTCTAGTGGTTTTTAAAAGTGATTACATTATAAGTTTTTTTCCATTTTCTTCAGCACTTAGTTGATAACTATTCTCAGGCAATGCAAGGAATTCTTTCATTGGGACACCTGTTCAACATCGTCTGCTCACATATTCAAAGTTAGATTTCTAGTTTTGCAACTATAAAGGAATTAATTGCCAGAAAAGACTTTCTGCTTTCCTCTGTAGTACTAAGCATGGATTGCTTGCTGATTGGTCTGTTTCTCACCTAATGAGATTTAGGGGCACTGGCAGAATTTTGACAATATCTGATGATATCTCATCCTGGCATGAATAGTTTAATGAATAGTAGGATCCAGTGCTATCAGTGAGTGGGCAAAAGAGAGTGATCTGTTGGTGCCTGGAGAGAGCAATCTCCAGGAACTGATATTTTACTTCCCACAGCTGTTTAAAAGCAAAAGAAGGAATGTTTCCATCTAATAATCAGAAGTTAATTACATCATATAGAAATCTGCTTTTCCTTCAGTATTGGTGGGTCAGGTCTATTGATAATCGGCCAAATTATTATGTTCAGGTTCAGAAATTTAGAAATCACTCCTATAGTCTGCATTCATCCATACATTCATACAAAATGCCCAGTACATTTAGTGCACACAAAATACATCTTCAGGTGCAGACCAACATAAGCAAAGCATGAGTTGCCTTCAGTAAAGCATCACTCAGACTTTAAAGCCCCGGTAGAAACATGTTGTATGAATGTACTTATATGTGCATGCATATGCTTTGTACACATACAGATTTAGGTGCACTCTTTGGATTTTGGAGCCAGTCCATCAGACATTGCCCTTCTCATTTGGGGTCCATCTGTGTAAAAAGACTATCTCTGGGACCAACTGACAGCAACAACCTTTTTTATTTTTTCGTCTAGAAAACCTCCACTTCAAAGGGCTAGAGTATTTTAGACATCTGTTCCTGCCTTATTTTCATAGATCCAAACCAAAAGAGCTACTTCTTTCTCAGAGCAACTCCTTTATGTGTTAGGTGTGCCAATGATTTCTTACCTTCGATCATCCATTTTCAGTACATCATTTTATATATGTTCCCAACAACCACACAGATCTTAATGTGCACTGCCAATCTTCCACGGCCTACTAATCCACATTTGCTGAAACAATGAGAAGGGATGATGAAAACTGAAGTGTTGCAACCGTTAGGAATATACTGAAAAGCACAGTTCAGCAAGAAGGAGTGTATACGTTGGCTATAGTTCACTGGGGACAAACTGTCTGCACACCTTTGAAGCAGGAACACCAAGGAAGCTTGGTGTGCTGCTCTAAGGGGGACATGAAACAAAGGATGGAGTGGCACAGAGCTACTGTGGTCATGCTCTGTTGAAATCAATGCACATGTTACACAGAGAATGGAGCAACACAATGGGGTTGTGATCATGCTCTGTTGAAAACAATGTACCTAATGGGAACAAAGCCAAAGGAATGTGCCAGGTGGTGAATGAAAGCTGAGCTTTGCTTCATAAACTTGAAAATACGTATTAATTTTCATGCTTCTACAAATACTAATGACTAAAGTCTGTCAAAATCCACCTAAACATGAAATTATATCAACTGTAATTTACCTTCCCCCTCCCTCGAAGAAAATGATATAAATATAGCTTTAGTAGAAAGGGAGGTCAGAGGAAACTCTGTTGTAACTTCTGGCATCATTGGCAAGCTGTACCTGTCTTGTCTTCTCCCTGACATTTATAGGGTAAGAACCTTATTCTATGCATGCTAAATAATTATCTTGAGCTGTCTTTCATTGGGCATTAGAAATTATTTGTATATTGCTTTAAATTCATTTTTGCCAATCAGTATACTATCAACACCATTATCTCAATTTAATCTATCCCAGTTTACTATTATCACTGTGTTTGTTAAAATGCATTACTCTTTAAAGTGTTTAGTGTGAGCCCTTCAAGGCCTCTAGCAGTCACTTGACAATCTGTACCTGAAAAAAATGATAATATGCCAACTAAAAGCAGGGAAATCCAGAAAGTGGTCTCTGTTTCTAAACTGATACAAAGGATTTGACTCTGTTAAGCTGTCAATGCACAACCCAGATCCCCTCTCTGATACATCCAGCTGTTAAGTGGGGTCCCCATAACAGGTTATAGACAGGCTGGTCAGGCACAAGAGTCTTCTCTGTCTTTGGGCATTGGCAGCCTGGTCAAACATAAATGGTATGAGGAAACTGCTCTTTCAAGTGAAAGCATCTGTAGAGTGACACACTGTTGTTCCAGGGCAGACAAAAGGAATCCTTTATTTTACTTATACCAGCAAACCTAACTCATAATGGCAAACAGAAATGAGTAACACAGAATGCTCTGAGCAAATGACTACCTGAACTAGAATTGTGGAAAAAATATGAGACAGTCACTTATTTAACTGATTATTACTCCCCATCTCTCCTTTCTTTGAATCAGATTTACCTCACATTTACACAGACAACTGCATGATTATGCTTCCCAGAAATCTCTTGCAGATGACTCCATGACGTTTTTTGTTTCCATCAAACTGTGGTCTGGGTCTCCACAGACTTACGTAGTGTGGACGTCTACCAATAGATGTTTCTGATTAAGATATCAGGTGTTGCAGCCCTTCCATGTCTTGTGCTAATCCTTCTCTTTCTTCTGGTTTGATATTGTATGCATACAGGACTTGATCAAAATATGTGAAAAGAATGTGACATCATTACTGAGCTTCAGGCACTTAGCCATTAAGTAATTCTATGGCAGTCATAAGCAGCTGGCTCTCCCATTTTTACTTAAACTCTTGTAAAATAAGTGTTAAATTAAAACTTGAAAGCGCTTGTTTACAGAGGAAAAGAAAACTGAATATGGTTCCACTGGCTGAACGATTCAAAATTATGAACATGCTCAACATGTGAACTGTGAGTTCACAAATTAGGATTTTTTTGACAATATTGCAATTTTCTCTACTTTCCACATCATAGCTCTCTCTCTTTCCAGTGTCTAGAGCAGAGCTTCTGGCAGCAGCTAGTGAATACAGTCCTGCTTGCTGAGTTTTACCTGGCAAGTGGATCCCTTATTGTATGGCAATAGAAAGGGGGAGTGAAGGAGAGGGAAAAATAGCATGGTTCTCTATTCCTATAGAAAGGTATGAATGTATACTTCATTATGTTTATTTGACACGACTATTTTAATCAAAATTTCATGTAGAGTAGTCATTTTACTTGGAGAAATTTAGGAATAGAATATCAAGACAGTATCCTCTATCAGACAGACTTGTGATATTGTATTAAAAAAAAAAAAATCACAAAACAGTGATTTTTCATGCCTCACAATGACTGAGAGTAATTATATTTTTAGCCTCTCAGCTTTCCTGTGTGGCCATATGAAACTATTTGAGTTTAGCAACTCAGGCAATAATTCAGCATGCTCAGTTTCTTTCAGCTCATTTGTGCAGGTGTTTTGTCATAAATTACTCAGGATCTCAAGCTTGATATTGTAATGCCAAATATTTACCATACCCTTTAAGCAACTAGGCCAGGGAAAATCTTTAATCAACACTACTTGCATAAGCTCAGCTTATATAAGTCATATAAGCCAAGTGTTTGCAGCCTGCAAGAATGCAGTGTGACCAAAGACTACAGCATTAAGAGGCCAGCTAGAAATAATGTCATTATTAGCAGAAAAATCATGACATATTAATTCTATTTTTTTCCAAAGAGGGGTAAACAATACAATGGAATGGATCATTCCAGACACACTTTTTGAGTCATAATCCAGAAATTAAATGCAAAGAAGCTAGCAGAATCAAAAAGGAAAACTGGTTTCTTAGAAGAGACAGCATGTGGACAGTCTTTTTCATTCCAGGTCTGCTCTCTGCTCTCGGAAAAGTTTCAGTGTTCCCTCCATTTGCTCTTTATCTCCTGTAATATATTTTTTCATTCCCTGTATTTTTTTAATGTGGTCTTTTGAGTGACTGGAGTGTGCAATCAAAAGCCATACTTGATTACACTGATTATTCTTGAGAACTGAGGATAGCTAAGAGTTGGATGATCCTTTATTATTATGTTCAACTAATCAAGTAAAAACCCCCAAACCCAAAATCTGTAAAACTGGCTTCTTCACATAAAACTCTTCATAATTACTTTTGCTTTCCATATCAGTTGGAATCTGTTTTGGGCAAGCTTCAAATACAAACGTACTGGCAGTCATCTCCAATTACGCAGTAAACCCGAACTACCCAGTACTTGTCTCAATCTTTCTGTGACAGGAACAAAGCCAAACTGGGCCAGCTCAGAGACTGAGTCCCTAAAACAGAGTATCATTAAACATACCCATCTCAAACAACCTTGTTTGATGGCTCATAAAGCATAAACATACCCCCCAACTTGTAGAAATGTATCATCAATTAAAATTACTCAGACTGTCTTGTTAAAAAAACTTGGTTGGATTAGAAGGGGAATAATGAATGATACTATTACACAGCTACACAAAGTGACCTTAAACTTCTGTGACACTTTTTCTGAGGAAAGGGTCTCAAGGCTTCTGTTTTGCTTTTTCTAACCACATTTTTCATATTCTGAAGGCCTTTCAGTTGTCTTAAAACTGCATTATTCCACACTGAGCTGCCAACAGCAACAGCTGATTTGATTTCATTTTAATAAGAAGATAAATGGTCTTCGGAGTAAATAGCCGATTAATAAATACTAGAGGCTCTTCAGTTATTTCTGAGATATAAACATGTGCTCATTTCCAAAATAGTTGGAGATTGAGGCAAAACCACCAAGTGTGTGATAATTCCATTCCCTGAAGATCTCTAGCTCCAGTTTTATAGAGAGAAAGAAGACATTAAAAAGTCCAAAATGGCTGCAGTAACATTTGCCCTGTGGATCAGTTTCAGTTTCATCCAAAAAATAGAAAAATTTTGGAGAAAGCATGTTTGTTCTGCCTCATTCCATTTTCCCCTCTGTCTTTACAGTTATTGTATTTTTCCCATACCTATGTTCTCTCCAGCTAATTGAATATCTAACTCATTTGCCCTATATTCCTTTTAAAAATTAATTAAATATGGTAATAAAGTAAGATCCATATAAAAAATGCTTATAAAATGCACTAGAATGACTGTTCCTGTTTTATAAGGCTATTCATAGCACAGACACAGTCAGAGCAAAGCTCTATAAATATCACCTGCTTTGGGAATTGTGGAAGTATAGCCTCAGCATTTAGAACGTCTGTATTCTTGAAATTTTGTGTTACTCAGTGATTCTTTAATACGGGGATGTATTAGAGAACCCTGCAGATTCCATGACTCCTGGCACATGATCCAGCATCTCAATGCTCTGTGCTTTTCCAAAACTAGGGACATGTTCTCAGATGTCAGACACCAACCCACTTTAGAGAAAATAAGAAAATAGATGGTACCTTATATACTACAGTATGTCGATATAGACACCCCTGAAAAATGCTCCTCAAACACCTCACACAGGGTATGAAGTCATTTAAAGGCATTGAGAAACAGTCAGTGTAGCAGAATGTCTGTAGGAGGCAATTCCCATGCCTCTGTCAAGCCTAAATCTGAAAAATGTTAGATGCCTCCATTATTGTCAAGTTACTACCTAATCCAGGTACCTATATGAGCAGGAATAATTAATTTTGAAATGAGTTATGTCAGCTATTACTTTTACATAATCATCTAAAATGCTGTTCAGTACACTAATCTGGAAGACAGAAGGTTTGGGATTACCTGGCAGTAGCTTGAGTGCATTCAAACCCGCATCCTGGAAAAATGCCTTAAGCACAGAGCTACAAAGACATCGTGAGCACCACCCTGTCTCCAGCTATTTAAGTGGGCTAGCACCAAAAACCACACATAAATACAAGGTTCATTTAATGAACAGAAAAGAGAGCTAGAAGGAGTGATCAGTTTTAAACTCCAGTCTTTCCTTAGTTCTGGATTTTTTTGCATTAAACCTGGGTTTGGCTGCATAGAGTGAAATACATCAACTAGCCAGCATCAGCTCCCCCACTCCAAAGCACTGTCAGAGAAAATGGTCTAGTCTCCCCCTGCAATTCCTGTAGCTTCAGTAGCCATTATTTATCTAAACTACTTCCTGGCTCCCTGACTGTTGCACTCTTCTGGTAATTTAGCCATTTAAACCCTCCAGGTTGAGGTGCATCCCACACTTTCTGAACAAATGCTGTAAATAAATCGGGGCACCTGCCCTTTTCCTTCTATTTCTGAACTAGTGATTGTTGCTACTGTGCTGCTTTCTCAATCCCATGAAGCCAATCTTTGTTCTACTGAAGGAGGAGGTGATGTACAAAATGCTATGCATGGACCCTTCCTCCCTTTTTTGTTAAGCTCAATTTTATTAAAAATTTTCAGAGAAAACAGGGCTACAAAATCCCACCAGGACCTAACCCCAACTATTTGCAACAAGTGCTGGACACTGCACATTGTAATTTCTAATGTATGTTATTCCTGGCTTCTAAGTTTAGCAGCTCTGGTAGAGCCTCCACAAATGTAATAGGACTCAACAGTGCAGTTAACAATTATTTTTTCATTGGCCTTGCATAAAATCTTACCAGCCATTTATAGTTTCCAAAAAATGGCTTGGAGATTAATAGATCCACAGTCTACTACCATACCTCCTGGGCCACCCAGTTCTCCTTCATAGTCGCCTTTCAATATATTCTCCAGAAGAGACAGAGCCATTTTACATTTGGGAGATCTGTCTGATCTCTTTATCCAAGGAAGCTTTAAAGTAACCTTCCTGAATAATCTCTCTCAAGCACCACAGACTGCTGATTTGTGAGGTGACTACCTTTCATATATATCACATCCAGGCCAGATGTCTCAGCTATTGTAAACTTCATCATGACTTAATGGGATAGTTAAAAAATCTGTGCATTTAAAAAAAATCCAGAGGTCATTAGCATCAAACGTAAAGGAGAGAGTAAAATAAATTAAAAGTTGTATCACAAGCTTTGATATGGTATGATACATAGGAAAAACAAACTCCTTCACAAGGCAGAGTAAAATATCTTCAGATAACCTGGTGAGTTTTATCTTGAAAATAAGAGATCTTGTATAGAATTATGAACATATAAGCAATATTAAAGCACTAGGATGATTACTTTAAATTTTTCAGGGAAAGAGTTTTCTATCGAATTGATAGTTTCCATATGTAATAACGTGGAAGCAAAGTATAACTATGTGATACTCATAGCATATAAGAGGATGATTACATTTGTGCTTATTCTTATTTTTTTTTAATGTTTCTTAAATTAGATGAGTAATAAAAGCTTATTTTATATGAGAATGAAACCTACAATGACATTTCTCTAGGGGAAAGCTCTTTCTTTGTTGCAGTATGAAAAGTTAGATGAAACAGTATTTATTGACTATTTCAGTCAATCTGTTGCCAATTACTCTGGACTTATTCTGTGTTTGAACCAAGATCTTTCTGTAACTCTAATAACAGCTAAAGACATTATCCTCTAGCCTCTAAATACAACCCTGATGCCAGAAAGTAAGCGTCTAAAGTGATCTACAGTAAACTTTACAGTTAATTAGTTTGGAGGCCACAGAAGACTTCCATTTAATCCATCCCCTAAACTGACTCTTCCTCATGCTCCAGCCAGTGTTTTCCTCTATATCCTGTTAATGGAGGAGGGCTTTCCAAGTTGTTTTCATAGTGCTCCTTAATTGTGCTGGAGATAGAGATCTGCATTTCTGCATTTGGCTCATAGGATCAACACTGTTTCTCTGTGCCACAGACATTCTTTAAGGCTTCTTCTTCTTCTTTTTTTTTTTTTTTTTTTTTTTTTTGAAAAAGAGTCACAATTCTTGCATAAGCAGACTTACATAAACAAAAGTTACATAGAAACTTTGGGTTGCATGTCTATCAGGATATAAAAATAAAGTTTTTGTAAATGAGATTTGGCTTCAGTCAGCAGGTAGACCAGTAGATTGTCAGTAAAGAAGGCTGAAGTTTCACTGGAGCTGTATAACATGGGTAAATCTGTCCCTTGTTCTTGTGTGTCTTGTTTTCCACTCAACCTCTTTTCTTATCCCTTCCATCTAGCAACCCCTATGATGCTGATGTTCTTTAGTGTAGCTTTCTGAAATATGTGGTAAAAATGGTGTCCTAACCATTATGTACTGATACACCTCACTGCATCAACTATGTTAACTATTTGAAAGCATGCAGAACAGAATCAAAAAACCAGAACTTGAAGGTTAAAAGATGTTTGTACTGCCCTTTCTCCCTCCTGACCCTTTTGCAGTGTTTGGTGGGTTAGCTTTGGGACACTGACTTAAATTTTCTTTTTGTGGCCTTGTTATTTGCAGCAACTTGTATTTCTCCCCCACCCTCCTCCTGATCTCACCACTAACATCTTTGATTACATTCAGGGAAAAACAAAGGGAACAAATCCTGACATTACTAATATAAAGACAGTCTGAGCCCACTTTTCTGTTTGTACTGGGAGTTCAACAAAAGTGGGCCCAATAAAATGTATATGTGTGAACTTTTTAATATGCATTGGGAATTCAGGACTTTGTAGAAATATTTTTGCATAGAAATTCACTCTCCTTTCCCAGAGCCAAAGGGAGACTGTGCTCTATTCTGTCTCACATGTTAGGTACTCTTGTGCTTTGGATGTGCTTTACATAGTTCTCTGCTCCTCAAAATAGGATTTGCTGCTTATGTTTGACTAGAGGAAACATTTCTAAGCATGATTTTCAAATGCACAAATTATATTTAGACCTCAGAGAAAATTAACTTTCTTCATTCCTTCTTCTATATGACTGTATTTAAATGAAGTATGTTCCATGACAAATTGATGCATGTTTCAACACATGCTCATGACCTGCACAAATCCCTGTCCAATAGTCAAGTGAAAAGAAATGGGCAGCTATTCCATTCTTTTCCATTTGCTTTTGCTAGGAAAAGAAGACGTATTGTTCTTGTTTACAGATGGAAGGATATAAATTCCTACATCAGTGAGTACACTCTGTATATCAAAAACTTAATGTTTGGAAAGAAGAAAGTGGAATATCTCACGTTGTTTTATAAGATTTTCTATCTTTTTATTACTTTCATTTCACTTCAATTTCAAGTCAGTACCTTGGCATCAACATTGTTTGTTATATAAGCAGTTTCTTTCAGTTATCTGTATTTTTACATTTAGAACAAATCTGAGCTTTGTCAAAGTCATGAGATAGTCAGCAAATTAAATTGGTCCTATTCCCCAGAATGTGACAGATCTTCTTGGGATAAAATGAGTGATGCTTGAAGAATATCACACAATAATAAGGTGGTAAATAGATTGTAGATGAGTTTTCAAGTTATCATTTCTAAATAATCTTGTGCTTCAAGAACATCATCTGCCCTGAATTTGATGTTCCATAACTAGGATTTCTATGGCATTTACTCATCTATTACACAATGCTGACAATCATGTTGACATTTAAAGGCAACATGTAGAGAGTGGGGTTTTTTAGGGTAAATTGTTTTTATAGAACATAGCCTTTACTATAAATTATTTTGAAAAATAACAGAAAAAAAATAATTAGTAGGGAATACGGAGATGTCTGTACATTAAAAATGCAACAGACTTGGAATTATTATTTGATTATTATTTGTGATGTGAGATTATTTGCTAGATGAGAAAGAGAAAGTGAACAAGAAGTAACCTGTCAGTATTATGCATCTCTCATTTCTGTTATTAATGAAGGCCCTGGCTGAAAGTGACAGCTGCATTATTAAAGTGGAATCTTTCCTCCACAGACCACCCCTGTGTGTATCAGTAGGGCTGTAGGCTAAAATTGCTGATACTTAGCTATACAATTTTTCAGATACAGGAAAATCTAGACAAATCTTTCTAAGCTTTATGACTTTTAATCTGATCAACATTGCAAGGCAAACAAAAACAGCAGTGATAGTGCAGTCTGAAAAGGGCCAGTGGAAAGAGTTACTAGCTTAATTTTAATCAGCAAGCTTTAAGGAAAAAACAGCATCATGTAAATCATGGCTGCTTGAGGGTATGGGGGGAGAGGAAGGTTGAACTGATAAAAAGGCCACCCTCCATTCTGCTATTAGAAATTTTCTCAATAGGTTTTTGTATTAATGAAGTTCATTTAAAATAATCCAAATGCCAGTATTTGTCTAATTCTGTCAGCCTACTGACAAGGGAAATAAACACTTCCCTTCACTGCTGAAGTCAAACCAGATTCAATCAGATGTTTTGTCTCTGTCACGTGGCGTGGTCTGTCTTTTCAAATGGTTGTAACATGTCAATCCATCTGATATAAAGCAGTTTAAGGAAGGCAAAGCATGGCATTTTTATCTAGTCTGTCAAGGTATTTTTTCCTTTGCTTTTGAAATATTCCAGTGTCCTCTGACAAAAGCAATCTTTTGTATTTCAGTCTAGAATTCATATTAGTGGATCTTTAAAATATAATTACCCAGAACAATGCCAGTTGGGAAGAACATATTTCACCTGTCTTACTCTGTTGTTGATGCTGTGAATGTTTTGCATCTGAAGCAGCTTAACATTTTGCAGACAGATTGCTTTTTAGTGGTCAAAATAGTTGAAAGGAAGATTTAAGCTGAATTCACTTGACTTTTTTAAAGCTTCTTCTCTCTCTGCTGCAGGACTTCTTTGCATTTTTGTGACTTTGTGAAAGCATATAAAATTAAAAAGTCACTAATTTTGACAAACCTACTTCAGCAAAGAAACATCCCAACCTTTTACTCAACTCTTGCTGAAAGGCCTGCAAAATAGTTTCCCATTAGCTGCATCTAATTGAAGTTTCCATGTTGGCATTTACCACTAGGTACATTTGTTTGTCAAATTTGCTATGGAAAGTCTGATTATTGGGAAAATTACTAGGATCTGCTCCTTGCTCTGGGACTGAACTGGTTTGACCCCTTTTGGTTGGTCACTTTGTCAATTTCCAAAGGCAGATTCTGTTTCTGGATTCCATCTTTCATAGAAGCTGCGTAGTGAGTCGTCAATGACACTTACGCTTTTCTGACTCCTGTATGTACAAGACTTAAAATAGACTTTCTTTATGTAGTGTGTCTGTCAAATAAGGATGCCATTACTCAAACTTTCCTTTTAATATATATATCCAGATTAAGTACCATAATGAATAATTCATTTAAAGGCTTATGAAAGTAATTCATATGATCTAATACCAATGTTTGGTGATCATGTTTGGTTTGTCTGATAGAACACATACAAAAGTACCAGTCATGACTGCAAGTGATTTACAACCTATGGCACAGACAGTCAGACAGAGAGGTAGTGTAACAGAGCCTGAGCTAATGAGCTGTGCTGCAGCTGGAGAGAGGAGTCAGCAGCAGGAATTAGGAGGTAATTACCCAGTGGCATAGATGAAGAAAAGGCAGCATCAGTGGGACTTGGCTAAAAGCAGTTGGAAAAATTCATATGGAATGTCTTACTAATTCTCTTGTTAAGTCAATGTGGAAACTGGGTACAGATTCTGTGTTACCCTCTAGATTGCCATCTGGCAGTAACTTTTTCCAGTAGGAATATTAGCTTGCTAACCTACAGACCTCATATTCATGAAATAAGAAGTCACACCTTGCGCTTAAGTAGAGCATTTTCTCATGTAATGGATCTACTCTATAAAAATGTTTTTACATTTCAGGTTTAAGTTCAGACTCTGTATTTAAATACAAAAGGTTGAAGTACACAGAAGAAAAAGGGGCATGTAATAATGCAATTTCATACTTGTGGGACAAAAATAGGGGACACAGCAAAAGTTAAAATACTAGATTTCACTATGACTGAGTCATCTCTTGGATAGTACAAAATATGCTAGGGGTATTACACAGAGCAGGAATATGATTATGACTAATTTTAGAAAAATCACTTTGCAGATTATTAAATATGTAAATCACCTATAAAACAACATTTGAGATGTAGTATAACTAAGCAGACTTTACAGTGTTTTCTAAAGATTATTTGGAAAGAAATGCCAGCATTCCGTGAGAACATGGTTTTGAACAGCATGCTTTAGGGTGAAGTGCTTTACATAAGGGGACAACAAGAAATGAGCAGACTGTCTTCTCTAATATAAAGCAAAATCTTTCTATGCCAGAGGAAACCAACTGATCAACAGCATTGTAACCTTGGGTCACTCCAGCCTGAGGACTCCATAAATGCTCAATTGCCCATTTGGGTGGATATGGAAGGAAAATCTGTTCTTGACTCAACTCACCCATGATTTCTTTTGGAATCTGGTATCACTACTGGGAGGAGGCAGTGCATGTTCTTGTAGAGTCTGGAGCATTTGCCAACATGACAGGCCTCATTCCTTGCCAGGTGTAATTTTTTCAGATAGTAACTCTGGAAAAGACTTTGAAAGCTGGTTTTTTTGTTGTTACGTGTTGACTTTTTCACTATATTGTTAAAAGTACTTTATTCAGTACTTTTAACAGTACTGAATTATTCAGTCTGCAAAACAGTAATTTTCGAAGTTATATATGAGAAATCTTAATAAATTGTTGTTTTTCATTAAAGACAGGAGATCTGTATTTTAGTGTACATCTGAAAAGTTTACAAACACAAACATCCTTCAGAACACTCAATATTTGCAGAAACATCACATCAAGTGACTACCACTAGACAGTGGATCATAATTCATCTAAGAAAAATTACTCTTGTTGTGAGTTTGTACTTAGCAGATTATTCTTATTAGTCATTATGTGGCCCTAAAGCTGCCCTAAAGATAGTACACTAGAGTCAGTTTAGAAAATACAGTTTCAAAATTGAAATTTTATTTTCATCAGTAGTGTTTATATTAAGAAGAAGAAATCCTTCACTTAGAAATATTAATTAAAAGTTAAAGGACATTTTAGTAGCACTATATGGTTCATCTACAAAATGAATGATCATTTCTAATAGCAAAAGTGTCTTTGACCATCTTTCCAGGGACTCTCCAGTCACATGTAATGATACATCATGGGCTCTGTTACCATTCCAAGTAATTGTAATGGAAAGAACGAGACAAAGACTGTGATCCCAGTGGGAGGTCTGCTATTCTTGGCCTTTGTTTTCCTTCTGCTCTTTCATTTCCAGCTATGGATTCTTCTCCAAAGAGTGGAGTAAGAAGATCAACAGCTTTATTGGGTACACAGACATAATACATTCTGATTCTGATCTTGGATATCTTTGTCCTTTTTAAAAATGTTGACCTAAATAAATGAGTAGCAAATAATTCAACTCCTAATAGAGACAAAAATGTGAATTTTCTCTGTTTAACAAAATCACATAGAAACCAAAATATCATATCAAGCAGTTATGCTTTCTTGCAATGCACTTAAAACTTAGATTTTCCTTTATTGGAAGTATCTGAAATTCTTCTGTCTAACTAGAGGAAAGATAAGAAAGATGATAAAAATGGAGATTTCACTTATAAAAATTCATAGACAACAAATCAAGGACCCTAGAACATTTTCTACTCATCTGCTTAGCTGTGAACTCTCAAAATCTTGGCTAGAAGAACTCTGAGAGAGGAATATGCATGTTTTAAGGAAAATACAAGATTAGAAGAATAGGACTTAAATACACTCATTCAGTACATTTACAGTTTGCATGCATACTATAAACAAATAATACATTTGGATGCATACAGCTACTCATCTTTGGCATATATATATGGGAGTGAGATGCAGCCAACACACAACTGTTCAAATAAGGAACACAATGTTGCCTAGAAATGATGCTTTTCTCTGAAAAGATGAGTAATATTCCAAGATGAAAACAATTAGTATTGGACTCATATCATATTTTTTCCAATACTTTCAAAAGAACTGGAAAACCAAGAGACATACTACAATAAACTTATAAAAACAAAAACATGAAAGGAAAATTAGTGAAGCTATTGAGAGCTGAGTATCTAAATTTGGGCTTCTGAGTCTACAGTAAAGCAGCTGTATATTATACTTTTCCAAAGGGCTGAGATGGCAGCATCTTCTATTAAAACTGACATTTTTGAAAGTGTGATGACCTACTTAATTGTTTTCACCTGGATTTCAGCTCATAATGCTAAATTTCCATGCTTATTAGCCCATGGGAAAGAAACAAATGCTCTGCAAGTAGTAGAACATTATGAAGAAAGGAAATACAAAGAGGAAAGAAATATAGTAGTAAAAAAACCAACCCAGTGTTAAATGAATCTGAGATGTCAGCTTTTACCTCAGTTCTTTTGGTTATCAAGAAAAGCAGTGCTGTTATTGCTCATACGCTTGTTTTTTCCAGAATACCATGAGGTAGGATCAAATCTAAATGTAAAACATATTCAAAGGTTCATCATTTGACTGTGGAAATGTCACTCAACCCATTTAGCCTTTTCTATTTACTTGAGCTACACATAGACTGAGTCTTCTGCACAGCCCATGACCAGTAAACATCTGGGAATCTTTTCTGTTTTAACAAATGATCGTCATCTTGGATGCTAAGATACTGTTCAAAGCCAGCCAAAATGTCCCTACTTGTCTTGCATCCTGGGTTTAAATGCACAGTAATAGAATGGGCTCAATTTAAGTTTAATGGATGTTAGCTTGCTGCACTAGGGCACTCCTGATGAAAATTTAGTTCTCCTTTACTTCTTTGGGAAAATCCTCTATAAAAATAAATCATTTCTACATGCATTTTTATTCCATGATTGTACTATAGATCTTTTTGTGTACAAACATAACATACATTTAGGAAAATATATATATTTTGCCTGAGGTGCAACTTTTTGTTGTTACACAATATGTTATGTATTGCCCGATTCAAAATCCTTTATGGTTATCCTCTGATTATTATACCATAGCTCTAAATATTCACAATAAACAAGAGGAAGCATCAATCTCCAGTGGAATGCATCGGAGGGAGCAAGGCAGAGATAAGACATTGGCATTCCAGAAAAAGTGACTAGATTGATTTCCTTGCAGGAGACTTTCTGGCAGTATGGATCAGGTGTCCCCCATGCTGTCCAGAAGAGTGCTTTCACCCATCTCTGATCCTGCTCTAACTGTTCAAATCTGTGCTGCTTAATACAATCTCCTGTGCTACAGTGACGTAAGTTAGTTTGTTTGGATCTGTTGGTTGGCTTTTTTGTTTTGTTCTGTTTTTTTGGTGGAGTTCTTTTCTATTGATGGTACTGTTTAAGTTCTTTAGTGGTCTAATTTTCCTGTGCCCTAGCTATGGAAAGTCTGGGACCACAACTTTTCCCACACCAGATTCCTCCACAGATCACCCAAACAAAAGCAAAAAGGAGATCCTAAAGGTGGGATCATCATAAATCAGGGAGAAATATAGGATTCAGACACACACTCCCCCAAAATAAAAAAAAAGAGAAAAACAAACAAAAAAAACACCCACTCACAGTTAAATAAAGAACCATTTGTTTTTGAAGGGCAAGAGAAAAGAAGGGCTGGGAATTGTTCTAGTCTTAATTTTAGGGAAGCATACAGTTTCATACAGCCAGGTTCTTGAAGACTGTCTGTCTGCCTATGTAGGTGGCTTCAAAGAGCTGCTTATCCACACCAAGCAGAAACTATTAGTAGCAGAGATACCTCAGTCTGCACAAAAAAAATGTTCAGACAAAAATACAGTAAGCTCTGAAAACAAACGTATTATGACTGCATGGATATGCTTTCCAGCTTGCACAAAATTATTGTAAAAGGAAAGCAAAATTAGCGATATTCAATAGCAGAACAGTACATTAAAAAGGGAAAGGAACATTTATCATGACTGATCCTCGGTAGTGTAATGACTTAGATGAGCTATGAGATGAGTGACTGCTGGTCTTGGCCAATGCTCTGACAAAGACTTGGTTACATTTAAACTCTTATTTGTCCAAAGGTATTTGTACCCCAAACTGGTCAATTCAGTCCAGGGTTTGGGACTACTCCTACATTCCTTTTTGATGAAAAACTTACACAATATAAGTGTCTGTGCTTTCTGGAGTGTCACTGTCTAAATTCTGTCACATACTGCCAGATGATGATTTAGCCTAAGTTATTCAAACTCTCACCACCTTTCAGTTCAACATGAAGCATTAAGTGCCTAGGAAACACTAAGTGGCATAAAACATTTCAGATTGTCCTTCTAGTAATACTGGCTACTGTAAATGACTCAAACCTGCATCACATTCTCTACAGTAAAGATAACAACTCATCAAGTTTGAAAGAGTTCAATAACCCCAAACCAGTATATTAGCATTATCACCTAAAGTTGTAGCCTTCCTTTAATAAATTCCTGCTCCTGAGGCAATGGCACTTGCTAGAGAAAGGCTAAAGACTGTCTGTGAAGCAACAGGCATTTTCAGGAGCTGATCCAATGGCTTATAATGCTTTACCTACAAATGAAGAACTAGCTTAATACCTTCTGCTCTAAACTAATTTCTTCAACATTTAATTATTGCCTATACTATAAACATGCAGCAACATTAATCTATTACTGAAATGAACTCTAGACACAGCATTTCTTGCCACTGAGGAGAAGATGTGAGAATGAACATATGGCAGATGTTATTTATGTTGCTTAATGCATTATTGGAAGGTGTTCAAATATTGAGGTGATATCATATGGAATACAGTACAACAGAACACATGCAGCAACAAAGCCTAGGATGTGCAATTGTTCTGCAAATATCTGGATTTTCTTTCCCTTTCCTCGCAGCAGCATTTTCCCTGGTTTAATTGACTCACTCTCCCTATAAACTGTAAAGAAACGGACATGTTATTGTGAAGTCTTTTTCCTCTTTTTCTGACCTTATCTAAACACAAAACTTTGAATGTCTTGCCTTTTCTTTTATTTCTTTTTTTTTTTTTTTTCCGGGCTTGTGTGGAAATTTGTTCCCTTAATGTGGTGTTTAATGGAGCTATTTTACTGCTTCCTCTAATATGTTTATGGTTTGTTCTGATATGTGGATAGATTAATAGAACTGAGGGCCCAAGCTGGCCTCCAGGTCACCTATCTAATCTGACTTCCTGCATATCATGAGCTTCGAAGGTTATGTCTACATATTACAAAGCAGCATGATGAAGAGATGCCTGAGCTAACTCCAGAATCATAAATATTTTTGTCACATCATTATGGCATTCCTCCTGGGATGATTAGCTCATGGAACACTGTATAACATAGCTATACCTCTGCTGGATACAAGCTAATATTTCTGCATGAGACCCCAAGGACACCCCAATGCAACATATTTCAGTATAAGGCTGCTAGACTTATGTTGGCATCCCCTCAATTTCACTTAGTTTCTGATGCTTGAGACAAAATAAAGATAATGCTGAATATATATGTGCTTTTTAAAATTAATCTTTGCACATAATTCATAATTTTTGTGGTTTGTAATATAATAGAAGATACAAGTGAAAAACTAAGAAAGCCTATCTGAAATACTCAGCTAGAAAAGTTCTGACATATATGAAGACAAAGTGATAAGCAGAACATGAAATTATTTGCATTGGTTTTGGAACTTGCATAGCAGTATGCAGAGGCTTCCAAAAGGACCAGAGCCATGCAAAATTTTAAGCTGTACAAAAGCCATAGCTGACTTTCTACTCCTTCAGGATCTTGCTCTTCATTTGCATGTTGAAAATAAAATACAGAATGGTTTTATGGGCAAAAGTTATCCTTGAGGCTGTTTGGGATGTCTCCATGGTAAACTAAGGATCCCAAACTAAGGATCCCAGGAGATCCCTAATTTAATCATTACATTTTATATTCACACAAATAATGAATCTCAGTGATTCTATTTCTAAAAAACTTGAAGAAATCCTGGCAGAAATGTGACCTCACTTTCATTACAGTTCCTATAGATTTTTATTCATATGCCTAGAGTATATTCAGATGTGTTCATTTTGAGGCTAAGGGCTTTCAAATATACCAAGTTAACAGCAAGAAAACAAGATAATACCCAGGCTTCATAGGCTTACTCTGTATTAAAGAGCCAGCTCCAGCTGAACAAGAATCATCACAAACAAGATAGTCACTGTTGTGATGGCGAACAAAGAAAGTAAATTGTATAAATTGTACTAAATGAGATGTAATTTTAAAGCTTTTCTTAGTTGTTTTTCTGAATGAACTTCCTCTTAGTTCTTCTCTCTACCTTGCACAATTTAGTGCAGTGGTTCTTTCTGTATTCTTCACAGCCGTAGGGTGAACACGTAGTGGGCTCAAAACACATGGTTCATATTTCAAAAGAAACACTTCTTTTTCTATATATAGCCTAACAGGGTGAGTGTTTGCATCTATTATAAAGATGCAGAAATGTGCTATTGTTTTGATTTTGGCCTATGACTCTATCATCCTCGAGTTCACAATCATCTATAACTTTCACACTGAACAACAGTGATATGAATGTAAGAAGTCACTCCACTTCTCATCAGATTCCACTTAAGGCAATATCCATCTTGCCATTGGTAGCCATACCATATGGGGTAATAAAAGGGATTTATGACACACCAAACAGTTACAAATTGTGTAAGAATCCACAAATGAATCACAAATATTATTTGAAATTAACTGGAGTTTGAGACTGGTTTTAAATGCAGCAGTTTCTCCTTGGTTCTTTATTCATAACAAATATATGTGATCACTTAATGGAAAATATTTTTTTAGATAATAAACAACATCTTTGTGAATGGGAAGTAATAACAAAATATGTAAGTCTGGAACTGATGAATTTGTTCTTAAGTTGCTTCTGTTGCTTCTAACATGTTATTTGCCTTCTGGTTCTCAGTAGTTTTGTCCTTTTTCTGCCAGCTGAAATTTTATGCCACATGCCTGTTCTCCCCTTAATCAGCCATCACAGAATCATAGAATCTTTAGGGTTGCAAAAAACCTCTAAGATAATCAAGTCCAATGATTAACTTAATGCTGTCAAGTCCATCACTAAATCATGAGCCCAAGTGCCACGTCTACATCTACTTCTAGGGACAGGTGCAGCAGCCCCACCTCGAGTCCTGGGTCCAGCTTGGGGTGTGACACCAACACAGAATATAGTGGGACAATCACCTCCCTCCAGGTACAAGGCCTTGACCCAGGTAGTGTGGATGTTGATGTGTTTCTAATTCTCCTACAGCAGCTGTTTGTTGATTTCTTCTCCAGGGGACAGTAGTTGGTCACTTTTTCTTCCCTTTGTAAGAGTCCTTGGCCTCTGCTATTTTCACACTGTTTCTCTCTCTTGGCCAAGGCCCCTGCTTTGCTGTCCAGTGCTGCCAGGACTGCCCCTGCTGCCAGCTCTGTCCGGCTGGCCCGGTGTGGGGCTGGGGGCAGCAGGGGCAGTGCGGGGCAGCTACCTCACTCTCAGCACTTGCTGCTGTGGATGCTGCTGCCATTGCCACATCCGTGCTTTGAGCCAGGTCCCACTGTTCTGTGGGCTGCAGCATGTGTCCAGGGAACAAAAACAGAGCCAAGCCCCGGGTCTTTCCCCCAGTGTAATTGTGTAGGGCTGGGTCATGGACTGTGGCTGTGCATGGTTGAAGATCCCAGTGTTCTGCCCATGCCTTGCATGTGAGGGAGACAGGGAGCATCTTTTCTGTAGAACTCCAGCTTTTGTCTCTTAGTGTTCCCCTCAGAACAAGTCTTGGGAGCTGTAGACTTGCCAGTCTTCCTCTTCCTTGGACAAGGGGACCCTCCTCAGTCTCTGGTGCTGCCAGGCCTGTTGCCCCTGTTGCCCCTGCCCACTGTCCATGAATGTCCAGCTGGTTGGAGAGGAGCTGGGGGGGTTGCAGGGGCAGTTCAGGGCAGCTGCCTCATTCTCTGTCCCTGCTGCTGTTGCCTGCTCACAGGAGGCAGGAGAAGCTGCTGTCTTTGTCACCTCTTGTCCCTTGGCAGTGAGAGGTGCAAGGTGCTCCCCTTCCTGCGGTAAGGCTGCCCGTGGTCCACTTGCAGGCAGGAGGAAGAGGACGAAGAAGAAGGTGGTGGCAAAATAGCATGGAGACAGCTGCCATGGCATGCAGCAGTCCCCTTGTCCTGGCAAGCCCAGCCATGTCCTGGAGAAAAATCTAAATATGAATCAGTCCGCTTGCCCTCTTCTCAACACAGTTTCCTTGACTGGAAATTTAGTTGGATTTGACCATCAAAAGAGATAAAACACAAGATAAAAAACTATATTGTGTGCATAATCATAGTGTTCTGGTTTGTATGTGATCTTGAGTCCTAAGTTTGAGCACAGACAGATTAGATACACATACACACACAAAGAGAACATGGTTTTTGTTGTAAAGAGACAATGCTATTTTATATTTTTTAGATTTGGTCCCAAGTCTTTACTTCCAGCATGTAAGGGAGGGGTTTTTTGTTGGTTGGTTGGTTGGTTGGTTGGTTGGTTGGTTGGTTGGTTGGTTGGTTAGTTGGCTGAGGGTTTTTATTGCAATTTTCTGGGTTTGGGTTTGGGGTTTTTTTCACTTTAGCTGCATATAATTGAGCTTATAGTTAACAGCTAATGTTCTTAATTTGGAACCTCTACACCCTAATAATTTTCTATAGACATTGATTTTGTCAATAGAAAATCTCACATTCTGCAGGACACTATGACCTATGCAGTGAAAATGTAGAGAAGGCCCATTTCAAACAGTGAGAGAAAAGTCACAGCAGCAGATATTCACTGCCTCAATCCATCTGCCATTTGAAGGAAAAAAAATGTCTGTTTCTTGTCGGCTTGCTGTAGGAAGCAAAACAGGATGTAAGAGCTGCTGGAGTATGGAGAAAAAGTCACACCAAATATCATTCATGTCAAGTCCATTGTTTGATACACACTCTTTTCCATCTTTGCCTATTTATATAATTTAGGTTTTTTCTACATGGACATGACATCCAGCTCTTGAACTCACAGTCAGTTTTCCAAAACTTCCAATTTACATCCTGAGCATATAGTTAATTATCCTCTAAGCCAATTCACACAGTAAATAGTTGCAATGCTTTCAATAACTTCAGTTCATGTGCTTAGTCAGTGTTGTCTCCATAAAGCAACAGGAAAATAAATCTTCCATAAATTGAATATTCTATAGCTTTCAGAAGTCTTCTTTCTGAAGACTTTTTGTCTAGATTTTTATTCAACAACTCTGATGCTCCTAGTTCTTGTACCCTGCATTACAGTATTTTTAAAATGTAGTCTCAAGGACTCAAGTGCCTCAGCAGTTCTGTGCTTTTTCTGCCTAGTGGTCACAGGCTATTGTTAGAAGATGTTGCTTGCCATAAGAGATGTTATGGTATTTGGAGACATTTTTAAAGCAGATATAAACTTAGAATCCTGTAGGTTCTTCTTTGGCTAGAAAGATGAGGGGAAAATAATTGTTAAGAGATGTAAAGTTAATAAAAATCCAGACCAAAATGTGTCAGCATTTTCTTAGAGAGTGAAGTTGGGAGTTTGGATTCCTTTAATAGTTTGTGAGGAAGGCAAGGCAAAATGCTTGTGGTATAAGTTTATTTACATAAATTGGCTAACAGTACTAGTTTTCATGCAACTATTTAAGGAGCATTTCTTGCTTAGAACTTGAATTCAGATTGACTTTTATACCTTCCAGAGTATAGGAATGATGCATGGCTGAAGAGATACACAGTACATAGCCAGTGCTATCTACTGAAAGTACCTATTTCACAGAAGCAGGGCTATGCCATTGAAGAAATTATGTAACATATTAAAACAATCAAAAAATTATAAGCCAAATTCCATTTTTTCTTTACAATTTACTGAAAGGAAAAATACACGTCTTTTTTGTCTTTTTTCTTTTATGATCCGTCTCCTAATACTCATTCAGAAATTGGGACTAGCAACACAAGATGGAAATTGTTACTTTCACTCCTATGAATGTTCACCTACCAGTGGATCTTGTGCACATGAATGAACAAAGCCCAAAAGCTTCCTTGTCTTCACTTTCCAGCAATGAGTCTAGCATTACTGCCTCTTACCTTGCTTCCTTGACTCCTTTAGATCACTGCACACTCAACAAAACTGTCACTGCAGAGTACTTTGTGGTGAATATAATCTCACCCCAACAGTATACACAGGTTACACTGGAGGCAGGGAGTAACAGGAAAAAGAACCTCCTCAGATCCAGGTCTCTAAACATTGACCTCTGAGAAACAGTCAGGAGACAGCCCTGTGTGGTTCAGCTTATTTAGGTAATCATTCACTATTATAGCAAACACTCGTGCAGCTGAATCAAAGTTACATTTGCTTTCTCAAGAAGCTACTCAGGTTTAGTTTATGGGCTTATCCAAATATTGTTAATAGGAAATGTTCTTCTTAAAAATCCTCTCCATGACCAGAAGGGTGCATTGTCTGCACAGGATGAATTACTGCCAAACTTGAGACTGTGAAGACACATACCATGTACCATGGGTGGAGCCTGGCTAAGTATTTCAGTGTTGAAATAATGGCATAAGAAAGGCATCTTTTGACTGCCTATTGTAACAGTGCATACCCTCATGTGGAAAGCATTTTTACACCCTATTCATCAAACAGAAAAGCCTCCACTGACATTGTAAACAGAAAGATTTTAAGAACCTCACACAAGAAATCTGACTGTAAAAGTTTATGGTACTGCTGAAACTCCTGTTGATGTCCTGTTGGCAACTATGGAAGTCAGGTTGACTTCCTCAGTATCTGGTGCTTCTACACTTGATCAGGTCAGTGGTGTCTAAATACCAATACACTACGAAAGGAAAGGGCACTTCTATCTTGCATTAGAGATGAAAGTTAAGAAGCTTTAGGGCAATAGATCTTAGAAAAAAAAATGCAGAATTGAAAAAAATCAACAAAATGAACCGACTGCAGGCAATGCCCAGCAGTTAACTCTGCTCTATGGAAATAAAGGAACTAGGAATATTTCATGTAGAAAGCTTGGAACAGCAAAGATAAGACACGAGGACTTTTAGGACACAGAGTCGGAAGACCAATTCCTTGTGAATATAGAAAAAACTCATTATTATCTGTTTCTATTTTGTTGGAGGCATGCTTAAAATTAATATTCAGTAACTATACCAACTAAAAGATTTTATAGAAATCAAAGAAGCAATACACAGGATTGCTTCAAAGACAAAGTAAACTGTGGTCCAATGCAATTTTCAGTCCAGCTATTATTTTTATTTAATTCATATGTTAGACCTAACTGATATCCACTTCAAGATTGCTGTCAATTTTCCATCAAAAATTATTTCTCAGTATTTTAGCACAGCTGTTCAAACTGTAATTTCTTCTCACAAAACAAATATAAAAAGGAAATTAATCTAGAAATACTGAAACTTTACCATATGCTATGGTTATTTTGACATAACTTGGTTTGCCACTGCAGAGATCTATTTTTCAAAGATTCATGAACATGCCATGAATATCTACAGTTTGGAAAACAGCCAACTATTATTTTGGGAAATTACATGGTTTGTTGATTGCCCCAATAACATTCAGCTGAACTATTGGTTAAAATGGTTTCCAGAAGTACAGTTCCTACTTGAGTCTTTTTTGCAGGCAAAAAATATAGTCCTACAAAAATAAAATTTTTCTTTGTCACTCAGGCTAAAGAAGATATTTTTTATTGTGGTCATACAACTTGCTTTTATAACACTTGTCCAGCTGTTTAAAAGATAGCTTCTTTCCTGCAAGCTGGCATAAATCTGTGCTCTGTCTACTCAGTAGCAAGAATTATATACAGAGCAGTATCTGAGGTATTAAACCATGGAAAAAAAACTTAATGTATATGAGGAGGCATATCAGTGGTAGTTAGCAGTACTTTTATTATTAAAATTTTTATTAAATCTGCTATAATGAGATTGCTGTAGAGTGGAGGCTAAATCAATGTTTTGCTGATTTGGCACAAAACACTAGTGTCTGGACAATATTAGAAGAACTACTAGGAAGGCCGGCTGAGGAGAGCGTTCATCATTCAGGCCTGAGTGTGTTTGGGGCATAAACATGTCTGTACTTCATAGAGTTCATGGCATAACATGTGTTCTGGCTCTGCCAAGGCTTAGTTCCTGTTTCTGAATCATAGCTGCAGAATAATTAAGCGTGGAATCAGCTGGTTGTGGAAGACAGGTTGGTGTAGCTTGATTTCTCACACATTTGCACCATCCTACACTGGTTGTCATTCTGGCCCCTTCTTCTTCCATGTATTCACCTATGACATATGCATTCAACATTCCCTATGAAAGTTAAGACTTGAAACAGGAGATAATGTGACTGTTGTTTGCAATAAATCCACTATGAAACAAAGTAGTTAATGCATTGCTGCTTATGCCTCTCTTTCTTCCAAAAGAAAGAAACTTCTGTTCCATCAGAAGCGCTGCAAATATGTATGAAATTACCTTTGTCATCTCTATGCAGCAGATAATTTTTATGGATGCTGCGTCAGCTCCTTAATATGTGAAAGAGTAAAAGATACTCAGATTTTAAACATTTGAATAAAACTTAGGTTGAATTAAGCAGCAGATCAGATATCTCACAAAACCAATATAGAACTTCTAATTATTTTCCAATTACATTATCATTATCTTCTGGAATGTGGAATGGAATTAAGTGGAGTAAGTCAACAGTCAAACTACTACTTCTTGAGAAAAACCAAATCTTTCTCATCTAACCCAAGCATTAAGGAGGGTGATTGAATGCACTTAAAAAAATATTTCAATACCCTTCTATCTAAATTTATTTTATTATTCATTACTTCATTTGTGAAACTGAGTTTCTTAGAACTTTGTTTTCCACTTTTGTCTTCATGTAAAGCTCTATGTGTTTCCAGAGTAATGTATATGTCTGGCATAAACAGATGTAGCCGTAGCTTCCTGCAAACTAGCTTGTAGAGTGCACCTTGTTACATAAAGCCAGCCTTTGTAGATTTTTCAGTGAAGCATAAAACACTTCAGAGACAATACCTAAAGTATTACTTTAAGACTTGCATTATTCATTAATAAATTTATACACAAGGTCTTTGTTCATATCATTTCTGGATGTTGTACTAGTCAAAAAGAAAATAACCCAGTGACAAGGAATTTGGATCCTCATTAAACTTTCTGTGTTGCTGAAGATGTAATGTTGTTATGTTGCTACAAAAAAAAAAAAAAAAAAAAGCCATGTGGATCATTTTTTCTTTAGTTTAATCCAAACTGACCTGGAGCAAAACAAAAGAAAACCAAACCAGACCAAAACAGAAATATAAACAAAGAACCTCTACTGCAATAAGACATTCTTAAGCCAAGCCATTCACAGAGTTTAGATTTATATATATTTGAGAGTAGAGATGAAGTGCTGAGGCAACAAGCACAAGTTTTTGTAGAACATAATCTCAAAGAAACTTTGATTTATTTGGGTTAGAGCATAAGGTACATAATTGATCATTGTTTAGATTACAAAGAGGAGTTATCTTCTTAATGTGTTGCAAGCTTTGAGTATAGGAAACAATTAAGGCTATACAAGCATTGAAACCTAGTCAAAGGCAAGGGTGCAGAGAATACAGCTCCTCTGATGGTTCCCTGCTACCTTTAACTGTGTGATAAGTGATGTAGTGCCAGAAGTAATTTTAATAAAAGTTTAAATGCAATTCTCATTCACATAGCTTAAGCAAAAGTGACCAACAAATATTTAGCAAACAGATCTCAGATAACTTCTAACATATATTTCATGTGTGTGTGTAGACATACACCTACACCCACACTTATACAGATTTAAGGGAAATTATTAATTTCTATGTCTAATACAATCCTGGTACATTTTCAGACAAGTATTTTAAATCAGATATGAGTTTAGCCCTCTAAATTTATTAGACTTGAGATGTTAGAGTCTATTCTAAGTTGGAGAGGCTTTTCTTTGCTTGCAATGCAAGCATGGACCTAAATAAGGACCAAACCTCCAAAAAGGGAACAGAAGAGAACACCGTTGATAGCCTTGCTAACCCAGGCCTGTAGGCAAGTTTGTCTGGGAAGAACACTTAACTGAGTGATACCTGTTGGATACTAATAAAATACATTATTAACTTGCTATGAGTCAGCCTGGGCATGAGAACTGCCAGAAGAATTTTAATATATAAAATATTCACTTTCCTCATTTTCCCTCATAATTTCCCAAGCTGGCATAAAGAATCAAGAAACATTACAGTGACTCCTGTGCAACACTAATTATAGTTTAGTTAGTAATTCAGAAGTCATGGAAATTTGAGAATAATTTGTATAAGTAATATGTGCACTGAAAATCACAAAGATCTTTTCTAGATAAGTATTCTTAGGAAATATAGGGCAAATCAATTATAGTTATCAATTTAATGTGCAGGTGCATTAAGATTTTTTTCCTTTAGACTGTCACATTCAGGGGCAAAGTGTTTTTTATTTCAGTTTAAGCTAATCTTATGCTAAATAAATAAAAACATCTTTATTTAGTAAGAGGTCACAAATAATAGGCAAATCCATTCATATTTTATGCATTATCTCTGGTTGATTCCTCCTAACTTTTCCTTTCCTGTTTAGACTAGATTGAGCATAATTCTTTTGTCCCCTAATCAGGTACATTTAGGTATCTGATTTAGGTATCTGATTTAGATATCTGATCTCTACACTGATTTTCAGGCACACCTGTAAAGTATGTAAAGTAGAAGAGTCCCAGAAAAAAGAAATCTAGCAAAGCTCACAATAAAGCTGTCCTCCAAAATATCTTCTTTTCCATTTCTGCAGCACTGATATAAAGTTCCATGAGCAGTAAGTGAATATAAATCTTAGGCCTGCTTGACATAACAGCAAAATAGGTAATTTTCAGCAATATGTTTTGCATTACATTGGACAGAACATGAAACCAGAAAAACAATATAAATCACTGTATACCATAAGTAGCAGTGTAACAGTGCTATAATTTATGTCTGTTTTACACAGTACTCGATTTCATTCCTGAAAGCATGCATATTATCCTTGCTATGGTCCACAATCTGCTTTGGAAACACCTTGCTAATTTTAATATCATTTTAGCAATTATGCCAGAGAGAGAAATGACAGCTAGCTGCAAAAGAGAGGCACTAAGGGACGGAAACAACATGAGCCAGGAAAGAAAAAAACTACAATAGATCCAGACAGGAAGGGTCAATCTCTTGGTTTTCCTCAAGCAAAAGAGAAGAAGCAAGGAGAGTGATGAGGAAAGAAACAGAGTCATGGAGAGGGCAGAACGTACTAATTTAGTTAACTCTGCATGTTAGAACTGTACCCATCATCCCAGAACGTCAGTGTGGGTCTGTCAGGAGGGAAGCATAAACAGCAGTCCTACCAAAACTCAACCTAGTTTAGAAGAATGAATATTTTTTTAGAGCTATTTTTTCTTGTAGTTTCTACCCCCTTGCTTTAGTGTTTTCTGTTTCCATACGCATTGTATTAGTGCTTGAAGAGAGGAATGCATTAGAACAGCAAAATGGAAGAAGTTCTCTGGTAAATAATATGTTTTGAAGTTATACCAGGAATGAATAAATTAACTTACTTGATATCTAGAGCAGATATTTCATTTGCAGTTGGTCACACAGAAGTCAACTCCAGTCAAGGACAGTGAAGATATTGTTCTTTTCTAGCACTCTAAAGTATATACCTCATATCTATATCTAATTACTGCTAGTAATTCTTTTAGTAACTGGAAATTAGCATTTCCCTGCACATTGTTAGTTTCCTTCTGACAAGTAACTTTTCATCCTTTTTATAATTTTAACATGCAGCTAAAGTTACACTGTCGTGTTCTTATCTAATGATGCAGCTTGATGTTACCACTAAACTGATCTAACCATAAACTGCTATCAGAAAAAGCAATCTTATTGCCTCTTTTCTCCCACAATCTATTTATTTCCAATCCTACATGCCCCTCTTTGCACTAGCAAAGTTTTCTTTCTCTTCCTTTTTCTTTTTTTCCTTTCTTCTTCTCTCTTTGTGTTTCTATTTCCTTCCTTCTTCCTTTCCTTTTTTCCTTCTCTCTTCCTCTCTCTTCTCTATCCCTTCTCTCCTTCCTCCTTCTCCTCTTCTTCCCCTTC
>JACBWW010000008.1:22690605-22746686 GCA_020086605.1 Lanius collurio
CCTTCCTTCCTTCCTTCCCAAGCGGAGGTGTAAGCAGGCGGGGCAGGAGGGGTTCCCCGAGCCGCTGATCCCCCCGGGAGCAGGGGGAGCCGATCCTGGATGCCGGCAGAGGGAGCGCACAGCTCTCCTTCTCCAGGGCCTCCGGCGCTGCCCAGCGCAGTTCAGGGACGGAGCAAATACGTGTGGAACAGGTTAGCACGGAAAAGTCCCGTCCCGTCTATTACAGCATCAAAACGGGGATTTAAAGCAAGCAATGGTTTAAACTGAATCATTACTTTCGCCTTGTCCTCATAGTGGATTTCATACTAGTCAAATAGAATAATCACTGTTTATTTAACCGTTTGGTCAGAATTCACATCTGGGACGTGCCGTCAACAGACATGAAATCATTTCTAAAGAGCAAGGAGGTAACAGACTAACAGCTCTGAGAAAGCCAAAAGTGGCCTTGCAGCTCTTACAATTTCCATAAAGCAAGTAAATTTATGTAAGAAAATACATGCGAGCTAACACAAATAAAGCAACATTCATGCAAAGTCAGGAAAGCCAAATGCTAAGCTTTAACTTCCTTAGTTTTAACTCTTCACGTTGTATATCCTGTAGTTTTTATGGTAGACCATAAATAACAAAATGATACATTAAGGTTTCCATTTAATAAGGAAACCAGGAATAGAAAATAACACATGTATGACTTGGCCAAGTAAACACTGTGGAAACAGTCTTAAATTTTAGTGTTTCCTGAGTCTGGATGGAGGATGTTTCAGACCCACATCTGGATCAAATGATGTGACTTGAGTTCTTCTCAGACATGAAGCTGTGGCATAAAATTCATTCTTACACTAGTATAACCCCATTGCACTGGTTTGCTTTTGGTTTGGTTTGGTTAGGTTTGATTTTTTTTTTTTTCAAATTTGGGGAAAATTACTGTATTTAGATTGAAAAGAAACAACAGTAAATTTTACCAGTGAAGTAATTAATTTTTAAACATAGTATCACACTGGAAAACAGGTGAGAAAGTTAAGAAAAAAATCACATCTCGAGAAAAATTATGCTTCTTGAGACAGCCACATTTAAACAAGAGCATGCAGTTGATTGCAACTGAAAATCACCTATCTTGCATGAAATTATGCCAGGACTACTAAATCAGTTTTAAGTGAATTGTTCCATATTTACACAAGCACAAGTGTGATTAAACAACACCTAAAATACAAGATCATACTTTTCCAGAGCCTACTTTTTTGACAAAAAACATCTGTTCTACTTTTGTGGTACTCATAGCAGAAAACTCCCATGGTGAACTTCTGTTCTCTTATTATTTATATAAAATACCATTATCATTTTCAGGGCTCAGGTGGAGTCTCTGGAATGTGCACCTCTCACTTGGTTTAGAACTCTTAGCTTTGAAAATGTCTGCAGTGACACTTAAGAGAGGAAAATGTGGGTGCACACAAGCATTATGTGCAGATCACTAATTGGAGTGTATATTTGAGATCCATGACAACAAAAGAAAAACCAAGATGTATATGGTGTGCTGTGAGTACTCTGTAAAGCATCCTAAGCAGGTAACAGTCTTCCACAGCTGCAGAATACCTTAAAAAGAGACAGAATCAGTTTTGAACTATGAAGTATTCAGAGTAGGTCTGGTTATGGTGATGACCTGGGACACATTATCACACCCACCCTAGCACATCAGACATCCCTCAGAGTCAGAGTGAAGTGGATTAGAAGAAAATTTATCTTTCAGCTTCCTAGTCCTTTCCCACCTGGACTCCAGATGCCCTCCAGGGGGAAGGATTATTTGTTCTCAAGCCTGTGAAGGCTTATCCCTTAGGCACATGCCTGGTAGAGTTGTGTCCAGAAGATGAGTCTGGATCCCATCTTCTGGGGTGGTTGAGATCTGTGGCTGAGACTGCATCAGGAAGCCCAGAGGTTTTTCCACAGTTGCACATGGGGCAGCCACCTGAAGTACCTAGATTTCACTGCAGCTTCCCCAGTCCATAAAAAAGAAAAACAAATTAACCGCCAGTTTCACTGTGAACCATATCAAATCAATTTAGCTAACTGGTCAATCTTCAACTTCTGAGCTCCATTACAGGGTTTACTTGCTGCCACTAATTAGTAGCTTCACCTGCAATTAAAAATCAATGAGTAGGCTAGTGTATAGTAATGTAAGAGTTGCATAAAATGTGATTGAGAAGGAAAATGCAGTTTCTGGTAGCCAAAACAAGCGGCAAAGTAAAACTGCATCACATTTCAGGTTATATGTTGGTAAGCCCATTATCAGAGCACAGGCACTAAAAGAATGTATTTCCTGGAGAGTCCAGCACCAGACTGCAAGAGCAGACCCCTCTTAGGAGGACACACATCCTACCTGGGGTGGTGAGCCAAGGTTTTTCTGCTTCTGCCAGCACTGTTTTCTCTGGTAGGAAGAGAGCTTTTACAGAGGGCCCTCATCAGATCTATTACTACCTGATCTTGCCAGGTTATCAACTGTATTACAACTTCTATCTTTATGGTGTTTTTCCATTTTAGTATATTTTTGATATATACTTAAATTGTTCTCTGCAGTACTACCAGAGCAGAGATCACTAAAATAGAGATGACTGACTTCATTATTTCAACTAGTAAGCTACAATATGAGTAATTTTCTAACTTCCCAGCACAGCCTGATATAAGTTGTTTGCAGTGTGTCAAGTCTATCCAGAACAGATAAAATGGAAGAAGCTGTACTTTATTACCATTTGAAAACTGATTTGGAGCCACAATCACCTATTTATGGCTTTCTGGTGAGGTTGCAGTTAATGAGGTTAAATTATTTGCAATGCTTTCGGAAAAGTCTCGAAAAGTTAAAACTGGCTTGTTCAGCAAAAGAGCAAGTGGAAGACAGAAGTAAAAGAAGTATTTTAAATATACAACTTTTCACAGCTTCATAGTGCCAGTGTTTTGGAAACATATTCTTCATTAGTCTCTTTCTCCAAAAAAATAAATGTTAAGAGCCCAAAACTACAACCTCTTCTTTTGAAAAATATGCCTTTGCTAGATAGACCACTTTATATAATAAAATGTTTAATCAGTTATTAATAAAGAAACGTCTCTTTTTTTCCCCTCCAGATGCAGGAGATCTTGAGGCCCCAGTTTCACAGTCAATATTCCATCAGTGGATTTTTGCATCTACCATAACAAACATACCCATACTAACAGAAAAATATTACAAGAATGGAGTCTTGCAGAGAAACTGTCAGTTGTAATGACCAGTATTTAGTGAGCTCCAGACAGGAAACAACATACAAAGCATAACTATAATAACAAACATGAAATACAGGACAGTGGTAAATCATGAAATTAAAATTATGCTTCCTGCAATAAAATGATTGTGCTGCAGACAGAGACTTTTTGGTAGGTTTGGAGTCAGTCCATATATGTGACGTTTAGCACTAAGAGTGGAAGGAGTGTTAAATCATTTCAGCTACGGTGTTAGACTAAGACTGAATTTCAGAAGTCAAGAAAGAGTGCAGGGTCTAGAAGATCACAATGTACTTTCTCTAGGACCAGTCCATCCTCACCAGAACTGTCACAGATGCAACTCACAATTAGAAAAAGATGAGTTAATAAGAGCCCATTTTTGTGGCTAAGAAGAATAGTGTTTTTCATTAGTAGGCTTTTTACCTTTCTTGGATGCCAATGGCATTCAGCAAGGATTTCTCAACTTTCAGTCATTATTGCGGTGGCAGAAAATTCAGACATCAGAGGATGTCAGACAGGTTGTGACAAAGTATAAATTTTCCACTCCAGTAATCATAAAAGAACTGGGATCAAATACTCAAACATATTTATAATCTGTAGGCATTTAGTATTTTATTTTATATAGCAAAGGGTTGGTAACTCCGCTAAAACTAAAATCTATTAATGGGAGGATTAAAAAAAAAAAAAAGGTGATAAACTCCTTTAGATTTTTTTTGGCTGACATCCTAACATGGGACATTTCAACACATTTTAAGCAATAAACACATGAAAACAAAGAATTAGGACAGTTCTCAGTTTGTATCCCAACAAAAATACAGGTTTTATGACTAACTAAAATCTGTATTGTAAAATAATGCAATTTGTCTTCCTGGACATAGAGTGAATATTTGTAATATAACTGCCTCTTCCATAATTCCTTCTCAAGTTTTTATTTTACCAAAACCCCATATTTTTTCTTGGCTGTAAAGCTCCTGCTATACCAAGCTTTCTTAGAGTCGTATCATAATCCATTTTTACAACAGAAATCCCTAGGGAAAGCAAGTGGAAATTTTAAAAGCTCTTTATTTCAACAGAGTTGGCTCATCATAAGCAATTGTCTCAAGCACAATTATTTTAGTTATCTTAAGGCCAGAACCTTAGTAAACAGGAAAAAGTGATATAACTAAGTTTATATTAAAGTATCTTGTTTGCAGAATTACGTCCTGTTGCCAAACCTGGCATATATTGTAACTGCTGGATGATTACCCAAGAGAACTCAGTCATTAAACTGAATTTTCCTGCACTCATTTTTTCATTCATTTGTGCCAAAACCCTTAATCTGAATCTACCTAAACACATAGGAATGCCTGTCGAGGAACAGATTAATGCTTTTTAGTTCCTGCTTAATACATTGTCCAAACCTGTTTTGACCGTGAAGGCAAATACAACTACCCAAATCACTATCAGATTCACCACAAAGGTTCATCATTCCTGGCTGGTGACCTAGAGTGGTTGTCAGGATAATAATCACTCATTTGTTGAGACTTTTACAAAGGTTGGAGCCTTCAGTCCATATTCTTACCTGTTTAAATGACAAAGATACATGTTGTTGTGTCAATGGGCCTTGGTAGTTGAGCAACATGAAGTTAAAACAGGAGTCCATAAAGAGAGGAAGCAGGACCAACAACAAATAGAAAGATATAATTTAGTTTTTTTCATAGTAGATTTTAACAAATCAATTTTAAATATGGTTGCAGGAACACTCGTTCATTTCTGGAAAGGCCTTTTCCTGTAATTTGTGAGCTACAACTCCTCAGCAGTTGAGTGCAGCCCATGGTGGATGATCTGTATTGCAGCATCAGCAGTTCCTCAGAGAAGACTTCAGCATGCTCCCACCCCCTCAGGAAGTGGGAGGAAGGCCATCAACA
The DNA here is from genome assembly GCA_020086605.1 of Lanius collurio. NCBI lineage: Eukaryota > Metazoa > Chordata > Aves > Passeriformes > Laniidae > Lanius > Lanius collurio. The sequence continues at coordinate 22,695,753 of JACBWW010000008.1, forward strand.
CTACCTCCTCACCTTTCTTTCTGAGCTACAGATCATTGTCAGTCATCAGCTTCAGTGGTCCCTCTGCTAAAGAGTCACCCCACCAATTTCTGTCACGAGCAAGCGTGAGGTGAGCAACTGCAGCCCTTTATTTCTACTCTGCCTTGCTAAATGTGCAATCCTCCAGCCTGGTGTGGTCAGTGCAGTGATCACTGACACTATCTGCCCAGTCTCAAGGACCTCAAAGACCATCTACTCAAACTCAAGTAGATGCAAGTGGGAGTATGGTGATTTTCATAAGAAGGCTGCTCTTATTTGCTGAGGGATAGGAGAGGGAGGCTCTACCAACAGTAGGTCATCTGTAAGAAAGTTTTGAAAAATTGAAAATTAATTTGTGATGGTGTTGGCAAATCTTTTGCATCTGGTCAGTTGTTTATGGTTTGTACCTTTTCTTTATGTGTCCGAAAGGATTACAGGAAATTAATATTTAATGTCAAAATTCCATAGTGTTATCTTAGAAAATATTTTCTTTAAAAAAAAAATACAATCATGTTCATAAATATATTACTGATATAAGTTATAAAATAAATTAGTTTATGCATCTTAAAAAATCATATCATAAATTCTAAAAATAACATTATGAGAATTAAAGATATAAAATTTTTCATTTGGTGATTATTTATTTAGAAGGGGAACAAATATGTGCTGTTTCACAGGTAGGTATTTATGGAATGTTCTTCCAACTTCACTGGAATTTCCTACTAATAATATGATCCTTGCTGGAAAAGTTTGCACTTGGTATAACCTAATTCTTTAGTCTTTGTTACATTTAAATAGTATCATTAAAAACACAGATGTTAAAATGTGTTATTAATGTACAATAATTACAACTGCTAAACTTCAATTATACTAAAATATTAATTAATTATTTTCATTGTAATGAAGAGCAGAACTGGTTTTCCATCTCTTCTAGTCAAAAATCTGCCCAACTTTTTCAAAAAAATTTTGAAAATATTCAGTGGATTGTTTTTCACTGCACTTTTTTCACAACTAAGGAATGAATAGTAACTTAGTATTTAGGTAAATATAATGGTAACACTGTAGACAATTGTGATTGTATTAGTAGAGTGAGTATTTTAATTATTGATATATGAATTTAATTATGAAACTGCAGCCATTAAACTCATGACCTTTAAACCTTTAAGAGACATATTGCCAGCAGTCAGAATTTCTTGCACAGACAGGCAATGCCAATTCAGGTCATAGCTTTTGCTCTTGGGCACTGTACCAAGGTTTAGAGCCGGTCTTTCATATAATCAACAAAATTATCTACTCTTTCCTCTGCTGAGATCCCTGCTAACAGTCAGATCTATTCCTTTTCCTACAGACCTAGAAGTCTCTTTCAGCTATTGCTCTTTGGAAATTATTAGAATAAATGAAGTCTCATTGTACTCTGATATATAGGGTTGATGAACTGAGCAAGCTGCATTTGCACCTGCTGCAGGTGGTTGTCTCTGAAACTTAATGGTTCAGGGAGAGATGTTCCAGGAAGGTGAAATGCTTTCAGGCCTTATCAGAATTAAAACCTTCAATTAATGCAAGTTAAGTGGTCTTTATGTCCCAAGTTGTGGGCCAAAGTGGTGGATTGGAAGTACTCACAAATATAATGCAGGTTTAAGACTTCCATACAAGAGAGGTATTTCTGAATGGAATTTGTATTAGAGCTATTTTGGAATTTTCGTTCAGATTTATTTTTTTTTTTCAAGCAGAAGTTTATCTTTTGATTGCAGAACATTGCAGCTCTTAAGATGGAAATGGTAATTTATGACTTTGCTAATTGTTCTGGGGATATGGAAAGGATATGGAAAGTGGCAGGAAAGGAAGGCTTCCAGCATTGGGAATCTGGAGAGCCTTGGAGGTTGGCAGCCTTCAAACAAGGCAAGGCCCTTGCCCAAGGTCCCCTGTTCAGCACCTTTTTGGCTGAACTTCCTGGCCTTGCCTGCTACCTGTGAGTGGATATTTCCACTCTTCCATATTCTGCTGTAGGGCAGTAAGACAGCTAGTATAGAGCAGTCCTTGTATTTAAGTTTGTCAAAAAAACCCCAAAAATCCGTTTAAGATATAAGAATTTTTAGAGTTTTTTTATGACTTGAAATAAAAATTTCATTGTTTCTAAATCCGGGTCTAATTTTAATTAATCCAAAACTCAATAATCCTGCCTTTCAATAAATAGGTTGAGCGACACTTGAATTTTATTCCTACTGCAGTTGTCATAGGCCTGTCTATACACCTAGAATGTTATTCAATTTTGTGCTATGCTTGCTGTACAAAAAATAGCTTATGGTCTGATGACATTTATGGAAAGAAACAAAGACCTATTCTTGTTAAAATGAAACTAGAAGCCAAGTCTGCATAGAACAAATGTGTATTGGAAATTTGCTCTCCAGAAGTTTTAGGCATGATTAATAAAACACACCTGAAACCTTTATTGTATGAACACAAGGAACCTGGGAGAAAATTGGGTGAAGAGCTGCTAGTCCAGAATATGAAACCAGAGATGGTAGAAGTTACAAACAGCTACTGTAACTGAAGTATAGGTGTAGGATTTAAGGGAACAGAAACATGAGGATGAAGGTGCCAAACTGAACACTAGTGATGACAGATACTGTGAAAAAGAACTAATATACATAAAAGCAAATTGACCCGAGTCAAATTGACCCCAGTCAAATTGACCTGAGTCAAAAAAATCAGTCTCTGATACAGAATAATGGTCCAAGTTTTCTTGATTAATGTTTTAAATCCCTGTGAAATCTTTGGATTAGATTTGTATATAAACAAAAATCTTGGTATTTTTATTTGAAAAAAGAACTACTACAAATTTATATCATTATGGGAGACTGTAACAGTGGATATCCAACCTATGAAAAATAGGACTGTGCTAGTTAGCCCTGGGTGGGGTGGCTCTCAGCTGACAATCAGCTGAACCCATGAGAGGTGAGGGTGTGTTAGACTTCATTTAAGAAAGTAGTAAAAGAATCTGAAACACTTGGCCATGAACAAAACAAGGTGTGAAGATACAATCACAGAACAATTAAGGTTGAACAAGCACTCCAAAATCATTGTGTCCAACTGGTAACCCAGAACCACTAAACCATAGTGTTCACCTCTAAACCATATCCCCAAATGCCATATTCACAACCTTTAGAACACGTCCAGGGATGGTGATTCCATCACTTTCGGAGCAGCCTGTTCCAATGCCTAACCACATTTTCACTGATGAAATTTTTCCTAATACCCAGTGTAAACCTCTCCTGTCACAACTCAAAGCCACATCCTCATGTCCTTACACCTGTAACTTGGGAGAAGAGTTGCTTTACTTTAACAGAGGGACAAACAAAAGCTGATCTGCAGTGCAGGTTCTCAGTTTCAGACAGCTGAACTAAGGAATTCACTGAGTTATGAAGTACTGGTGATAAATAAAGAATAGTCACACTTCCTTATTTCCTTCTTTACAGTCACTAAGTGTCTTTGGAATGAATTTAGTTCCCATTTCAGAGACACTTAGTGGAATTTGTTGAGTGACAAATATTTTTAACAATAAGTGTTGTTAGGTGTTAAGAAAGCCTAGTTCTGAATGCTTTCCACTGCCACTTGGGAACATTTTTGCATTTATGATCAAAGTTCGATGTTTATGTTGTATTTATAAAGTTGGGGAAAATAATGTAATCTTTTGTGATATAATTCAAAAATTCACTTGTAAGTCTACAAATATGTAATCTTTACAACATGGCAATAGACATTTGAAGGCGCAGTTTTGATTGCCATTGAATGACACGATGAAATCTGAAGGCTTCATGTTCTAGATCAAAGATCGTGCAGCCATGAGTCACTAAGTGTGCTTGCATTAATTTTATAATGGTGTTTCAGGTGCATTCCAAAAATATTGCTTAACTAACTTGTTAACTTGTTTGGATTTATGCCAAATTCTCTGTCTCTCCAGAATCAGAATGCATTCCGGCTCTGTGCTTTGGCTGATCCCTGCTTCATCTATACCCTATCTATATTTCTAAGAACTGGACTGTAAAATCTATAATATGGCAGACAGACACACACTATGGTTGAAAGAAGATATAATGCAAGACAGTAGAAATAATAATAATAGTGTTAATACTACAAATTAAAGAAGAAAACCAAACCAAAAACAAAACAAAAAAAAACCACGAACCAAATCAAAAACCTATGGGAAAAATCTTGATATACATGATTGTCAAATCTAAGATAGTACAGTCAAGTCATTTTATCTAATTCACTAACCTTTGGTGTCTATTAAGGATACAGAGGTACCCCAGAAAATTTATTGATTCTCTTTAGCTCTTTGCAGCTCTTCACTGCCAAGAAACACAAGAAGGGGTCAGAAGCATACATCACAGAATATCTAGAAAAATTAATGATGTTGGATAACAAAGTTGACATAGTTATTAGTTTTGAGTATTTCTTTTGCAATTTAATTGGAAAAGCAGGTCAGTGTCATCCATCTCTGGATGACTGACAGGCAAGTAAACCAGAAAATTTTACAGGTCTGTAATTTTTTTGAAAATTACTGAAATCAGAATGACATCATGAAATTATTTTTGGTATTTTAATTTAAACTCAAAGTTTATTTTTGTCAGATTTAAAAATACATTTGACTCTTCAAGTAGATCAAATAACACTCATTGTAGAAAATAAAATGCCTTGCTATCTCAACCTTAAAAAAAATTGTATGTTCAGTTTTTTACTTTCTAATTTTTCAGTTTGTGCTATGTCTGGAATTCAGAGAGATTAATCAATAGTATCAAATCTTCTGTTAAAACAGAGAGAAAACATACTAAGCCAAGTGTTATCAAGAACCAGCTAGAAAAGTAAATGCCCAGTTTGTCAATATTCACTAGAGCAGAAACTTTCAGCAGCGTATTTAATCTAGCAGGATTTATCAAGGCATGCTTCAGCAAGAGTGGCTTACAAGAGTACAAGTTGTTCATTCAAGTATTTTTCATCCAAGTTAGTATTGACATTGATCTGATGATTTTATGCAGGGAAGCCATCTTAGCATCAGATAAGATGAGTTCACAAATATCTCAGTGGCAGTCATACACATGTACACAATTTTAGCCTCTAAGTTCATCCTGCATCAGTCTTTCAAATAGAGTTTTAAGCCTTGAGCTTTTTCTTTGTGTTGGATTCCAGACTCCCTGAACTAGGTAAGAGCTTCTGTTTTACATCAAAGAGTAAGTCAAGATTTGAATTCTCTTCCAAAAATCAAGTAATCCATCTACAATAAAGAATATATATTATATATATAAGGTATAAGGATGCTAAAGAAAAATAGCTGCTGTAACAAGCCTGTAAAGTCACGTCACTTCCACCAGATATCTCTTCAGCAGATGCCAACAAATCCCTATCTCTTGTCTCCCACTCAAATGGTGTGGTGGTTTTATGAGAAATTTTGTTAGGAAGATTCAGAAGATTAGATTTGTTGCTGCTCCTTAAGGTATTTAAAGTGGGAACTGGAAAACTTGAGCTGTAGAAAGTTGAACTAGCTACTGCTTAGAGGCTGTTTGTTCTGTTCTGCTTATTATCCATGATGGCAGGAAACAAATTCTTCTCTGCATTAATTCTGATGATGATTTCTCCTATGATTATGAAATCCAAGGAATGTTTTCACCACACAATTGCCAGACTTAATTTAGTGTGGCTCGCTCTTTAAAAGGCTCTCTTTTCTTCAACTCTCTGGACATTAGTTGTTGAAATTAGTACGTTTCAAATGTACTTACACCCCTGTAAATCATCTCCTGCCATTTGCTGTTGTTGTTAGGAACATCATGAGCTCATAAATCAGTGGACTTTTCACATTTTTAGGTTTATCTCTAGAAAATCTTAATAACCCTTAAGCTGACTCCAGCAAGAGTGTTTACCACACTCAAATGTCTTATGAGATGGTCTGCCTCCACACATTTAGATCACATGGAAAACCACTTCAAATGTACATTAGAAAAATCCCTGATGCATTTGTTCTTAGTAAGACTTCAGTGTCTGGTACCTCCTGCCATCAGATAATTTCCATGGTCTTTGAGGCAACTTAAGAAGAAGTGAGAGTTTCTTAATGTGGCTGTGTGACAGCACACTGGAGATGTTACAACACTGTCTTGCAGGACTTAAGTTTTGTTCTCAGTTTGATGCCTTGTCTCTTCACAGTCACATCCAAAGTCTTCTAAAACTCCTAAAGCCTTTGATAATCTGTGGTTTATTTCATCATGTGGGCGTGCATCTTATAAATGGTGCTTCTTAGTGAATGACTTCCAGTGCAGACAGCAATAGTGGTGTTAGCTAGCATTAACAGGACCTAGTTGATAAGTGATTTTTATCCTTTATTTTTTTAATGAAGAGTAGAAACAATGTTATCACAAGTCCTGTGGACCTCACTACTAGCCATAACACTTTTTTTTTCAAGAGCATGTTAGGATCACCTGAACTACTATTATATGTAACCAATGGATCAGCAAAGGAGGAAACTAACACTAAGCTCCTGAAAGAGAGCTGTCTGTAAAACAAGAAAGGTCTTCAGAGAGACAGAAGATTTCATTAAAAAATCCTGGGCTGAAAATCTTGCTGGAAAAGCTTGCTGGAAATGGAGACTAGGTGAAGAAAAAGTGTTATTTCCCCTTTTTGGAGAAGCATTTGGATAAAAGAAAGGCAATTCATAGCATGAGAAAGGTAAGACAAAAAGTTAAACCAAAATGAAAAACTGCCCTCCCTAAATATTTATGACTTCAATTGATGAGATTCCTATTCCTGATGGACAGCTTGCAGACTAATGAGTTTTTAATTGTTCTTACGCAATTAAGGGTGATGGTCTTTTGCTAAATCTTGAGTTTCAGCCATAGTTTATGTAAGTCATTCACATTACTCAACCTATAATGATGTACTTGGCTTCATTGTTTGTGGTCTGGTTCTCATTTGTCTGGCATTACATTCTAATATTGCAATGACTCAGATTTCCTTTAGTTTTACAACAAAAAGCAATAGCATGTATTGCAAGAGGCATCTCAAATTTATTCACTTGTTTGTGGTCATTTTAGTGCAGGTTTCTCAAGCAGGTGTATACAGACACATATGTCTGCATTCAGAAGATAAATAGGAACTCCTCAAAGTAGTGTCACTACCATTACTTCTTCACCATATAGTGACTAATTTATATTGAAAGTCTTTAATGTTATTTGAAATTTTTCAGTCCATGATGTACCTGAGAAAGGATTTCATCCTAGTCCTTTATTTTTAATAAAGATTGAGATGTATGTCTTTTACACTCAAACTATTCTACATAGTAGAAAAAACTTGTGTGTCATCTATTTGGCAGTACTTCCAGCAAAACTTGCCTAACCTTTATTAACATAAGGCACTGCTAAAGTTGGTAAGTCTTTTAAGTGGAGCAGTAAGGCAGGAGTCATCCATTGTGGTGTTACAGAATCTTTTTGCTTATGAAAAAGAAGAACTGGTATACATTTTAATAAGCTTTAAGTCAATTAGACTTTTTTTCTGTAAGCAGTAAAAAGGGTTATGCAAAAGTTCGTACTGATAAAGTGAAATGAATTCCAGAGTTTTAATAGACTTTGGGATTTAACTTTTATGTCTATTCACACAGCAGAAACAATGGTGTAAAGTTCAGCATATGCTAACCAAAGCATGTATTTAGATTCCCTTGACAGCCTATACTTCGACTCTTTCTGCATGTACATGGCTTCATTCTCACTAGGTCCAGATAGGATTATTAAAATTAAAACTACTATAACTGCACCACAGACTCAAGCATATGCTATTATCTTCCCTCTATTTTGTCATCCCTGCACACAACCAGAATAAAATATCTGCAGAGAGGGAAAAAAAAAAACATAGAGGGGGGAAAAAAAAGATGAACCATAAGATAGATTTTTAAAAGCAGAGGTTTTTGAAAAAACAGATTATCAGTTTTTCTGATGGGCCTGGAAGTAAGACAGAATTCAGTAAGATATTAAATTTAATTCTTAGGCTCTAGATTCTTCTGGATATTTCTTTGAGCCTATCACTCCAAAATGGTAGGTGGCAAAGTGGTGGAAGAGGACTTTGAAGACAGAGACAGATGATTTTTATACTGTGACTTCACAAGCACTGTATAATTACAGAATGCTCTGGAAATAATTGGTGCTGTAAGAAGCAACTGAGTGAAGCCTGAGAAGCCACATTTTGACAACTGATCACATACGATTAAGACTGTTTAATAATCTGTATTATGTTCATCTGTAGTTGTTACTTTAAAAGAAGTAAGGAACACTAACAACAAAAAAAACCCTCAAAGACATGACCTTGAAATCCCAAATTACAGATTGTAGCAACGGGATGTGGAGAGCCCCAGTTTTGGGATTAGGAGCTGTAACACTTACACTGTAGATAAAGTGAGGGACAAACCTACACAAAATACTCAGCATGAGGTTTTCAATAACATTTGTGCTGAACTCTATCTTCGTTTGGACAGATTTATCATTAACAACAGGAAATTAAAAAAAATCTGTAATAAAATCTGATTATAATTTTGTCAATGGGTAACAGCTATTTTGTGCTGTCTGACTATCAGAATAGTTTTAATAGAATTTGTGAACTTCTTCAAATATCAAAACATGTTCTCTCTTTTGGCAGCAGCCAAAAAAATCATAAAAGGAAGTAGTAAGTCCTCCTGATCATGGAGAAACCTTGTGTGTATGTCTGCAATCTGTTGTTGGCTTATTCTGTTCTTTTTCATTCTCTTTTCTGTAGTAGCTTCAGCACTGACCCCTAAAAACAAGGACAAAAGCCCAATTTCTTTTTCTTTCCTATAAAAAGGCCAATAAAAATGGTAAATATAGAATACTGGATGGCCATTGCAGTGATTCATTTTGGCAATTCACAACTAACTTATGTAAAGTTCAATTGGTTCCTGGAGTTTGACTCTCTGCCATTATTGATGCAGTTCCTGGGGTACTAACTCAAAATTCACTCAATTAACTCCCCAAGCAGCTCCAAGGATTCCAGATCTTCTTTCTCCAGGACACATTGTTCCAAAATCAGGACATGTTTTCTCAGAAATTACTTTAGTGACATACTATAAGAAATTTTACATTCCCACATGTGATATGAGATTTCAATAAACAATTTGAAGTGATGTTGGTGAAAGCAATCAGCTTTCAAACTGTTCTAATAAAGAACACAATGGATCTGTAGCCACTAGAAAAGCTTCCCCTTCCCTTTCCAAGATCACTTCAGTTGGCTTCAGATTAGGCATCATGATTATTTTCTTCCCATGAGGACAATGAGGAAGGTCTGCATTCCTCATTCTATTATGCAATTCACCTTGACGTGCTTTTTAAATTTGAGACTGTCCCAAAAAATGTAAAATATGATAGTCTTGTTACATAGATGTTTTATTTTCAGAACAGCAATAACAAGAACATTACAGTTTCAGGAAGAGCAATAAAAGTAAAAATATATATTACATAATATAAGTTAAAGAACCTGTAAAGAATTAGTTGGAAGTGTAAATACACTCAGATGGACTGTAATAATTTTAAATGAGAAGGAGGTCACTTCCAAGACTCAAATTCCATATGGGCAAAACTCTACTTTCCTAAATCAAATGAGTAGCCACACAGGAGCCAGTGAACCAAGAGAGGAGTAATTTTGTTTATGAAGACCGCAGAACGAAGAAAAACATTGCCTACCTGCATATGCCATGCTCTTTCTTCTTAGTACAGACTCAAAAGGTATCCTTCCAATAGCAATTATTTAGAATCTCACCTTAACCTGCTTCCTTCTTGAGCTGAGTGATTTGCAGGAGCAGGGCCAAGACGGGTGCAAATCGAATGGGCAGGACCACCAGTCATCCCAACAGGAGTGTAGGACTAGGAAACCAAGGCAGCTTGGTCCTCCTGGTGGATACAGCATCTTCAGAGCAGAGGAGTGTGTGCACCGACCAGTCCCACAGGCAAGGTCACCCACATTGTCGTAAAATCCTTCTAGTTCTCTGCAGCTCTGCACAGTAATACGAGTAAAGTCAGGGCTGGAACACAAAGGGCACCCTGCTAGCTCACACAGACTGTTACAGCCAGGAGAGCATCAGAGCTCCAGAAGGAGTACCTGTGTCTAAACTTCACCACATGGGAGGTCATACATGGACAGCGTGGCCCACTGGAGAGGAAGACATATCAAGATTCAGATGTGAACCCCAGTTATGATCTTAAACTACGGGATTTGAAAAAAAAAGGAAAAGAAAACAAATTTAGCAACTAAGAATACTTTATGTTCCACTCCAACAATTTTAAGGAGTTTTCCTATTATATGAAATTCTAAATTGTAGCAGCTTGTGGATTCTTTTATTTTCAAACTGCATTATTATTCAAGTTTTCTTCTATAACCAGATAAACACATACAGTTTTAAATACATACTATGACTCTATGGGGTTTTTCAGCTTGTTCCACACACAACCATTTTAAAGACTAAAAAATAGTATAAATTCTAAGTCTAGTAAGATCACTTAAAAGAAATTATCCTGTTTACCTTATGCTTTATGAAATGGTCAAAGTATTTATTGGAATTAAATCCTTGGAAAAATGTATCATTTTAATCATGCAAGACGCAAGTATCAATAAACACTAAAATTATAGAATATTTCTAAAGCAAAATTGTACCCTTAATGTTGAAACTTCTTTTCAGAATAACAAAGACTAGAAGAAAAACTACCCTAATAACTCTGCTGTTACATGCACTAATATAAACTGGCCTGTTCTTCATAGAGAAAGAAACACTGGAGCACTGTGAGAGGGTACATTTGCAAGTGGCTCTCCTCATGAAGAGATATCAAAATTCACCTCTCAGTCCTGCAGATTTCAAAGCATTAGTGGAAGGACCAAGTCCACCCTTTCAGCCCTTGCTCCTTGGCTACAAGTCTCTGACCATTTTCCACAGCATGGTCTTTCTTGAAAGCCCCTCTTTTAACCAGAGCATCTAGTGCAACACAGAGGAGATACAAGATTGTATTATCAATTTTTCTGATCCAGGATGCTGACGAAAATGGCATACCTTGTTTCCTTTGGGTGAAACTTCAACACAAAGAGAAAACTTCAGGATAATCTAAGCAGGAAAGAACAGAAAGAAAAGAAACACTGACATGAAAAAATGTCTTGTCCTGTATCTCGTGTCCTCCACACACAAAACTATCACAGTCCAATGATAAAGATGAAAAAAATATGATCTTTGAAGACAATGCTCCTGTGTCAGAAGCAGCAGAAACACAGCTTTCCCAAAGAAATGTAAATCAAAAGTGAGTATCTTTCTAACAATACAGCATTTACACCAGAAATGCTAATACTAAAATATTCTAATGACTATAATTTTTCAGAAGACATACTGGTCTTCTGTTTCTCCTGAATTTTTCTCAAAAGATGAGTTTCTTAGCAATATGAAACAGTGCTTCATGAAAAACAACACTAAATGTAAGGAGCTGCCAATATAAAGTAGTAACACAAAGCTGGGCAATCATAACCATGAGTACTAACAATGCAGTTCAACCTTTCCAAAGCTAAGATATGAAAGCCTTACTTTAAATAAATACTTTTTTTAAAGTAGCATCAAAAGCAGACTTGATTAAATTTGTTCACAAAGTTCTTGGAATGATTCTAGCTGGACTACAGATCTCTACAATTTTGGTTCAGAAGAGAGAACACCAGTAAACTCATCCCAGTTTTTGCAGCATTTTGCTTGAAACGTCTGATCAGAGTTTAGCTTGTAGGATCCAAACAAAATTGAGCAACATTTGATTATGATTATTTTATTTGATTTTCTGAAGCATTTGCACAATATTCTTGTTACTTTGAAGATACCTCACTTCAAGCTGTTCAGCTTTTATTCAAGAAGGCCAAGCACAGTTTCTTTTTATGAAACACTGTAAATATAGAAAGCTGTAAATTAAGTTGCTTTGGAACAGAGAAAGCAATTTTAAGAAATGTTAAGTGATATATCTAGCTTTGAAATCATTCTCCATGGGTAGGAACAGGACTTTCCTTATTTTCTAGCCACAATGGGAAGCAAAAAGGCTAATACAATTTCAGGCTAGAAAAAAAGAAAATAAATATATGTATATATTATAATACATACCAGTAGGTAGAAGAAATACTTAAGAAAAGCAGAGCTGTGTTTATAACCACAAAACTTAGGTGTTAGCATAAGTATTAGAAATACACTCCAAAATTTTAAAGTTATGAAGCAATTACTGCAGAATCTATTAGAATATATACTTTAATTACTCCGGTACCTACAATAATCACTTACAAACTTGTACTATTATTTACACATCACAGTGGTTTTGGAACTGATGCCATGATGATTTTTTGCCTTTCCTTTTATACCCCTTTTATACCTTTTTATACCTTCTGCATTCTTAGTGCTTTTTTGCATACATTCTTGGACTTGCTTCTTCATTTTAGGAGCTTCGTAGGCAGGGGTTAGTGTGCCCCAAGCCCCAAGGTCCTCTCCAGAACACATTCTGTAAACTAAGACAGAACCATCCAGGGGAAGGTTTCTTGGGGAGGGGGGGCTCATTCAAGCCTCTCCTTGGGGAATCTTTGATAGATTTGCTAATTAGTAATAAGACCTATTATGTTATACCAGATCTTTTGGGGGTGGGCACTGGGATGTGCATTTCGGTGCATTCGACCTGGACATAGTACACCTAAGGATCCTTAAAATAAATACCAAGGTAAAATCCCTTTTTCCCTTCTAACTGTGTTTGACTCTTGATTTTAAGACCAGGAAAAGGCATCAGAACAATCGTAATAAAACTAAATAAATAATTATTCAGGAAGGCATATACACTACTGATATGAATGGATCTATTAATTATAAAAACCTTTCTAGATTTTAATATTCCTTTCATACAGTGAACCATCCAACCTGAAACTGAACTGAAAGATATTCCTCTATATGGGCTGGCAATTACTGAAACCTTACCACAAGAAAAGGTTTGGGAGCAGATGTTTCAAAACTGGTTTGCTGAGTTTAAAGAGTTTCCTAAACAATGGTGATGGCTTACCTGAGTTGGAGCACTCCTACACCAGCAGGTCCAGCTGATCCCTGCTACGTCACTGCTTTGTGCCTCAGAGGTCACCCCTTGGCAGCCTGTGTGATTTGCAGCCTTGGCTGCAAGAATACAACCAGCACTGGAACCTGCTCTTCAGGTTTGGCACATGGGATCAGGGACAAGGCAAGGCAGCTGGCTTGGAGGAGGGAGGGGATCCAGAAGCTTTATATAGGCTTAAGAGTACAATTGCATTGGCCAGGCAGCTGTGTCTGAATGAAAGTGCACAAAGAGAAGGCAGGACCTTTGTGGCGGTGTTCTGGCTTTATGGGGTGTCAGGAGAAAGGTGACAACAGGAGAGAGATGTTAGACTGCCATTTCCCACAGCCTGCATGAAACCGGGACAACCAGATTTAAAAATAAAAGCCACAATTTTTAATTTTATTTTTATAAAAATAAAAAAAATGAAAAAAAAATTGAACGCCAATTTAGGGATATAGGTGAAATGTTATTTGTTCAAAACAAGTCATAAACCAGTCCTATATTGAGTTGGTCAAGCAGGTAAGCAAAAGGAAAGAGTCCTAGAAAACCTCTAATCTTATTTCCACAAAAGAAATTTTTATTCTAAATTTTTCATTACAAGCTATGTAAGTGCAGGTACCTTTACAGCTAATTAGATGTCTAAAAAATTCAGGAAGAAATTTTGCCCAGAAGTTGAAACTGATTTCTGAAAATGCAGTTCTGTGGGCCCTAATGTGTATGATTCCACCATCTACTTAATGTAAATTTTGCTGTGTGTTTATACTCCCCTCCAGCTATCACTTGTATTGATCATTGTGATTTCAATCCTTAGATGCATTTTTGGGGGCCCAATAAAAAGTGGCCAATCATGCATTTTAAACAAACAGTGTAGCTAAAAAGCATATACATAGATCTCCGCTAAAGAAGTGCTCAAAACAGTATTGGTGTTCAATTTAAACAGCTGATGAGTGCAAATCAGTGATGCCAGCATTAGCATGTTATACTGCTCTAGCAGTATATAACCTGAGAAGTTATATACTACTACTATATACTCCCACTACATTTATGAGTCCTGATGATAAATACATTTACAAAACAAAAAAATAAGAGATCCTGAGATTAGCTTAGTTGTTTAGAACGTGGTGCTCCTAACACCAAGGTCAGGTGCTGTATGGGCCATTCACTTAAGTGTTGGAACTGATGATCCCTTTGAGTCCCTGCCAACTCAGAACACTCTGGGACTGGAAAAATCACACCTGAAACCTCCAACTCCCTTACTGCTACAGCTCCATATTACAGTGCTTGCTTACTGAAATGAAGTTAATCATTGGGACACTGGAAGTAAAGAATCCAAATAGCACAAGCAGATTTTAATCTCCTTCTTTCCAATTTGAAAAGAAAAAATACATAAGAAAGACAATGGTGTAAGAACTGGTAGATTTTGTTACCCAGACGTCTGATTACAACCCATTTTCTACCACTCTTCCCCTTAATTTAAAGAAAATCATATACAGAAGTTTTATCTTTTTCCAGACTCCTGAAATCCAAATAGCATGTCTCCTGACTTTTGTTAGTTTTCTGCTAAATCACTGCCAGAGAGCATTGTTTGTTCTTTGTTTGAAATTATCAGCAACTTTTAGCCAGATCTATCAACTGCAAAGAAATCTCTCAAGTTCTGAGCAATTTCTCTTCTACAAGCCATCTTCTATTAGGCAAAAAAACTTGCTGGGATAATTCCAAACTCCCTCTTCATCCCTCTGGGATGTTTCTTAAATTTCTACACCAGGTCCTCAACAAAGAAATGAGCTCTTTCTTTTGGAATCAACAAGAATAAAGTGTTTAGTTTCTTAATTACTGGGCTAGGCTCTCTCCAAAAGTGTCTAAGTTTGGAATTCTTTTTCTGGCTACTTTTTTTAATCAAGTGCCAAGCATTTTCTGCTCCCTGGTTGGGAACATAATTATTTTCATTTCTTTTGGGCTTCTACTGTCTTTACTTGCAGCTCAGAACTGCCTTATATTCAGGAATACTGAACTGCAGACAGATAAGTAACAACATTGCAACAACAGCTACCTAGAGATGACTCTGATAATTACCAGAGTTTTTTACATTAGCAAAAAAGCAGAAGTACAAAAACGAGCTCTGTAAAAGCAATGGATAATAGAATGCTAGAAAAGTAAAAAAATGTTATTTTTATGTTCTAGCATTTATAGTCTTCACCAAGACTTTAAGCATTTAATTTGCAGCCTCCAAACTCCACACCAATCAAGCTCAATTTATTCAAGTGCAAATCCCACAGCAACTTTCAGCATTGCATAAAAGTAATTTCCCATACAGAAGCCGCAAGTGACTAGGATCAACTTGGAAATTTAAATACAATCTAGTTCATAAAAATCCTTTCTTCACCAATTCAAATCCTTTTTGCTGTTCCTCTGTCAAAAGTTACTCAATTAGTTGGTACTACAATGGTATTGCCCAGACATCCAGACTATATGCAAGTCTCTTCTCTGAAAACTATGAATTTCCTCACCACTTGAAGAAGTTTCTGGGTCCTTTCTAACAGTCAGTTCCGGGATTTGAGGTGCAGTAGCACAGATGACATTACTTTAAACTTGCTTCGTCTTCCTGTGTGTTAAAGAGTGAACTCTAAATTGAAAACACTCTTTTGGATACCTTTAGAATGTTTCCAGTTCCTACCAAATAGCTCTACTCTATTCCTTATAAAGAGTTGGAATAGTTTAAGTACTTGAGAACATCTTCTATTCCCAAAGATTTGGGATATATCACTTACTGCTCTCGGAAAATCCAGAGCATTCCACAGTGACCTTTTCCTCACTTTAATTACAGCCAAAACAATATATTTTATATATTTTGCTTCCAATGGTTTACATTGTCTGCTACTGAAGAAAGCTATCAACCCTCTTAACTTACCTGTGGAATCAGAATTAACAAATGTCCTCCAGTTTTGGTCATACTTTTTAAAAATTATTACTGTAAAGGATGTCAAATCAGCTCATTATTTAGTTTCTTTTATCTTATGGTGATACACTATAAAATCCTTCAGGGTGACTTTCTTTCAGTAACATGCTATGGCTTGTCCTAGTGCTGAACCAAATCAAATCTCTCAAGTTTTCAATTCATTACAATTGCTGCTTCCTGCTTTTTTGGCTTGCAAAACATCCTCTAGATCTTTGACTCACATGAGTTTCACAGAGCTCTTGTTTGGTGATTACCTTTACAGAATAAGCTGCAGTGAACTCAGGATCCTTGGTCTGTTTTCTGACTGGCTGCATATTGGTCAGCCTCAGTATTCTCAACCCTACATTCCTCAGGAGTAGAGCTCTTCTGCATGGAGCAAAGATTTTACTTTCATGCCAGTACATTCACTGCCTCAATTCAACACTAGTCCTATGCACTTGAATTTTCGTTTCATGTAATTTGCTTTTAGAAATCTCATCTAGTGAGATTTAACATCTAGGCCTTTTCCATATGTTGCCCCACTGACTTTAGAGGATAATTTTGTCATAATTAATCAGAATACTCTATGTGTAAATGCTGCAGAATTCAGCCCTCACATGTTCACTGTGTCCTTCCTACCTCACTCCATGGTTTCCTTTATTCCTTGCATACCCTGTATGCAGCTGGGCTTCCAGAAAGGGCAAAAAAAGGGTCAACACAAATATTTCACATATACTTACAGCTTAGAAAAGTCTTCAACATCACAAAACAGTATCCCAAATTATAAGATATTTGGACACCACTGATGAATTTGCAACTAGGTAGGACAGACAAATTGCATCTACATGAAAAAAACCACCAGACAAATCCAAAGCTAAGTGCCTTAGCTAGGCAATTTCACATCATTGCTGTTATTTGACTTAATGAGATCTGAAACAATATCAGCCATGACTTGAAGGACAATAAAAAATTTATATTCCTTTCACTAAAATGAAAATTTCTGCTAATTTTTCTTCTAGAAAGCTTTTATGCTTAGACTAACCAGATTCTTAGAAATGGGGAAAACTATTCCTATTCCAAAACATCATCAGTGTACTGTTTTTATGAAGATCTTGGAGGAGCACATGTCAAACGCTTGTTTTAGGTGAGTTAGAACCAGTAAGAGTGTGCTCTGTCAAAGAAGACATTTTGACCATCAAAAATGAAAACATTTACAAGGTCCTAAGGAAGTTCTCGGAAGCTTTTTCTTGAGAAATGAAATTGATTTGAAAACCTAATTTTTTATGAAAAACAAATATGACCAAAACTACTTGATCATTTTTGGCTCAAAACATGGCGATAAGTAATGAATCTGTTTCCAAAGACTTCTGACTTACTGTGCTGCTGCCTTGATCATCAAACCTGCAGATATCCACTAACTAATAAATCTAGGCAAAATTTTAACATACATTCATTTTAAAAAGTAATTTAAGTTCTAGTGTGCTTGGTGCGGCACAAACTTTAACAAAAATAAGTTCCCTTCACAGTCCTACAGTCTCATAATTTGGATGAGATCCTAAGAATACAATTCCCATTTAATTCAATGGTAAGCACATAACTAAAACCCTGTGCAAGGCATTGAAAATTTAGCACAGTATTCACTAAGTAGATCCAGATGATGGGCCAAATCCAGCTCTGATGTAGGTGGGCAAAATGCCATTTAAATCATTTGAGTTGCAACACTAGAGCTGAATTTGACCTTATATTTTTTGAACATCATGCCAAATGACTGCAAAAACAATGTAGTTTTTACTCAAGTGCAAATGAATGCGGTGGTTTCATCCTAGACCCTGGAGGACATGTATTCAGAGCACAAAAGCATCACACAGTTTGGCACAGCTTGTAACTGCTTTTCCACAAAGATCCAGGACTAGAGTGTTTAGGGCGTTGCAGGTCATGAGCAGAGGAGGCAAAGCAGCCTGGCTGCATGGACATGGCTGCACACTGCTTGCCTCTTGCTAACCTCTGGCCAGCACTCGCTTCCTCATTTTCATCATTCACTTTAATGCTTCAAGAGCAACATCAATTTGAATGATTCTGAAGTCTCAGAGGATGTGCACTGTTCCTCCCCAGGGCCTACTGAAAGGCAACTCCATAGCTTCATATTTATGCTGATAAAACCACAAGCTGAATTTGTCTTAGTGTGGTTATTAACACCTGGCCTGTGTAATGTTTTACTTTTAAATATGCGAAGGGTCTTTTCAAAAGAAAATTTATAGAAGGCAGTGATAAATAGGAGTACCATTTTTAATACATATACTCACCAGCTGTTCAATATTTTCATATTTAGACTTTAGCTTCCAGAATTAGTAAGAATAAAAGACGTTTATTAATCTCCTATAGACCTATATTCCTCTGTATTTAGCACAGATAACAATTAAAAAAAAAAAAAGTAGATAGCCCACAAAAAGGCTGCCTGAATCATGAGATTCAGCAACCTATCCCACCACTTTTTGAGGATATTGAGTCCATTTGGTATCCACATCCCATTACTGCTGATTTTCTTATTTACCTTTTCCATCTTGAGGCAATAAAAAGAGAAAGCTTTGCCATAGAAAAAGGGGGAAAAGGCACAAAAACATTGTCTGGTGAAAAATTCCTCATTTTGAATGTGTATACATGTAAGAAACTGTTGTCCAACAAGTTGAATATATCATAAAAGAAAAAGCAAGTCTTCTAGTTTTGCTGGTATTTCACAAGAACAACTTTTGTTCCGCTCTTTGTTCATCTCATTTGTACTCTTTAGAACTGTACTGTCAGCAGAGACACTTTCCTGAAAGAAATTAGAAGGATAATAACCCTGGACCAGAGAACAGCCAAAGAAATAATCTGCAGTAGTACTTTTCTCTACTCACATAGAAAATGAGAAAGATAATTTGTTTCTGACAGCCTTCACCTTCACTCTGCTAGCAGTTTTTATCACCAGTTTAATTCTTCCTTCCAGCATTCTCTGAATTGTTCAAACAAGAGACTTCAGCAGTGCTTGTTTTGCAGCTGTGTGGATCCCATACCGCCCAGCTCTGCAGACCAAAGCCCGCCAGCAGACTGGGCAAGCCCAAAGCAGGCCGTGCCAGTGTGAACTGAGCAGAAGAAGTGCTTGGGTCATGTAGCTAGAATGTAAAGCAGCAATTACAGCAAACCCAAATGGAGACTGAGAATTTATCAAGAGCTCTTTTAAAAGCAAATTAAAAGTCTAAATTCATCAACCTGGTTTTGACAATCTTGACTTACTGCTATTCAGGCTTTTGATTTGGGATTTTTAAATCTAATTAGGAGTAGATGCAGTTCAGTGTTTTCCTTGATATTCTAGATGACAAAGTTCCAATCTCACAATTCTTTTGTACATTTTTCAATTACTCTATTCAATCGATAGCAAGTAATGTTGTTACATCTACATAAACTTACTTCATCTAGGAACAGTGACATCAGAATAACATTCTTGAGAAAAAATTTTAAACTGCTGCTGAGAAAACATCTTAAATTTATCTTCTGGTAGGTGGCAGATATACTTTTTCTTACCCTTTCCCTCCAACAGATAGAAGGAAATTTAAAAAAAATAAAATTATCTCCTACAAACCAAAACCAACCATTTTTTCAAATTAAAAAAAAGGTGCAACATAGTTCTTTTAAAATCATGCTTTACAACCTTTTATTTTCTCCATAACTCACTTTTTTTTTTTTTCAGATGTGATGTCTGGAAAACTGTAGTAAACTGGCTTTCAATTCCAGTAAGCCCCCCTAGGAAATCAGCTTTCAGTTCCAGGAGAAAATTTTTAGTTAGTGGCTAAGAGACTTCCAAGTTCATGATCCAGAACAGGCCAAGAACACTTATAAGTCAACAACATCATAAATTAACTAAGTAAAACTAAAGTACTGAAATATCTGAAGTTGATTTCAAGGATATCAAATCAGAACTTAACTCAGACTTCCAAACCCTGCTTAATTTTCATAGAGAATTTTTGTCTCAAAAAAACAGTCTATACCAAAATACTACATCCCACAAAATCCACCACTAAAACCTTGAACAGGCTTTTTCATTACAAGTGCCAGACATTTTTTTCCCCTTTCCCCTTGACCACCTTTTTGCTAAATCAGACTTCAAATAGAGAGCTTTCTGGGAGAAATTAAAAGACACTCACAAACTACCCCCATCTTAGATTGACTTTGACATTTTACAAGGACATTAGAGCTAAGTCTTGCCAAATTTGAGTGGAAGACTTCCAACCCAAGATTCTGCGGCGAGTAGGGCTGGTGGATAGGTCACATTCTTTCTTTCAGCCATACAAATTGATGTCCTAATATGGTTCTAGGTGGCACTATTCTGTGAATAGATTCTTTTCTTAATAAAATAACTCTTCATTACCAAATACCACTGTACTGTTTGACAAAACTGTGCCATTAACCCATTCTTTAGCAAACTCAGGGTATGAGCTATCTTAGTCCCAAAGTAGTTTCAACCACTCTGTTTTGGTTCAGTTCATAGCTCAAGCTTCTTGTACTTCTGCTGTTAGAGAGGATATAGGTCTTCATGTATATTTTGAAGATGGTTTTTCTTTCAAAGTAGGATCACATTAAAGTCAGTGAAACCTTTGAAAACATTCAATAGAGAATTCATTTGGAAAAGCCCCATGGATCCCTTGGAAGAAAAGCTCCAGACATTTATGAACAATTGTTTAATGAGACAAAATTTAAAGTCTTTGCTCTGGGCCATAGGTAATTCAGACTCATGTTGCCCTACTCCCTAATATGCTGATTGCTTCAAAAATATAAGGCTGATTCTTTCTTTGCAGGGCACCCTTTACACCTACTTTCTTCCCCTTTCTTTGCAGGCATCACTGATGTACAAGGATTAAAGAACAAAAATTCACAGAGACAGAATACCTATTTCTTTAGGGACTGAAAACCAGAAACTTGGACTATAGTCACACACGTCTACATTTTTTATCTGTGTACCTCAGTTTCATCTGAAAGAAATTATGTATCTTGGCATAACTAAACTGTGGCATCCAACTGTGTCTTATAATCTGTTTCATAGATAAACAGAGTTTATATAGGCAAGCAGATATGCTTTCCCAAAAAATGCAAAGCAGCAATGAGAGGGAGAAAGATTCCACCCCTCTTCATGGGAAATTTCTTTAAGTGTCTTGGGGTTGCTCTTGCTTAATGTAACGTAATTTTCAAATGACACTTCCATCTGTAATCACTCATAATTACCATGTCAGCCCAGAATATGCTGGGGTTACTAATGTCTTGTATTTAGATTTTCTTGTTAACTATAGTCCAAGATTTTTAAACATAGCAGCACTCAGGACCTCTAATAAAAGAGAGTCTATTTTACATTTATTTCTTGCTATCTATTTTACCAGCAATTTGATGGCATTACAAAAAAATTGGCATAAGACATGCAATGTGATTAGTCTTATTAACAATCATGTTCTTAATTACTGCATGTTATTGAAAAAATCCTCTAATAACAGACAGCCAGTTTTCATGACATGAAATCCATGGAAATCTGTAAATATTAAGGCTGTATTTTTGCAAGCATTTCGGGTTCAGCTTATTATAATAGGATATCTGTTTAAGCTACATTCACACATTTACACTGCCTTTATAGGAAGTATAATACACTACAAAAGAAAGGTATCAGATTTATCATGAACATATTTCATAAAAATGAGCTCCTCTGCTATTAAGTACCAAATGAAACAAAGAATGAAAAATCAGGAAAGTGGGGGGAAGGGGTGAGGTCAGAGTGATTTTGTTTTGTCTTTTTTCCACACCGCCCAATACTGCTGCTTTCTAGGCTGGCTGTTTACTTATATATTCTGTCCTGCATAAAGGCATTTTGCATTCCTCTTCCCTGGTCTCCAGTTTGTCCATCTCACATGAAAGATAACAATAATGGCACAGGTAGCAAAGGCAGAGCTTGCTCAGGCTTAGACAGCAGAAGAATTACCCATGGCTCCCCTCCACAGGACTGCAGCCTGAGCAATTTTGCCTCATTTTCATATGGGCAGGTTATGGGCAGGAGGAGGGGCAGCCCCCAAGAGATTCACACTCACACTCCAGTCAATTCGCAGATATCAAATAGCTCCACGGGGTTGTTGTACTAACAACTATCCCGTTTGTTGTTGTCTTAGGCTCTGTAGAAAACTTTTAAGTAATGCTGGGTTTACTTAACTGCAGAAAGTTTGGTGAACTTCAGTTCATTCTGAGGCTTGTTAACAGCAGGAAAAGTCCGGCCTATAGTTACAGAGGATACACTGCTTGGTGACACTAATAAGATCCAGACCCAAGAGGTAGAGACAGCTGTGATCTTCCATACACTCTGCCCTGCAGGGTGAGTATGCTAAAGCTTTTCATCCTCTTATAATACTCCCCCTGCCCACTCAAGTGCTGGGGTAAGGGGAAAACAGGAGAAATTAGTGCCCTATTTTTGCATTAATAAGAATTTTTAAGCCTCTGCCAACCAGATAAAGCTTAGCGAGATTGCTGTAAAGGTACTCCAGATTCAACAATTTTTCAAACAGATATATTCATTATGAATTATAATTAGAAGCTATTTACAAGTAGCAAAACCTAGAGAAGGTAAACATATGCATAAGGAGGCTGACACAGGAAAGGTTACTTTGAAAATGTCAAGACAGAGGAAATACAAAACACAGCATAAAAAACTCTGAGGATTAGTTAGGCTCCAAACATGCTTCATGAAGGTGTATTTTTTTGTATTACAATAAGAATGAGAATTTAATGAACTAAAACAGATATTAACACAATTTTTAATAAAATGCCTTGGTAGTCGTATAAAATATCAGCATCAAAACTGAAAAATATAACAGAAGTATATGATGGTAAAAAAACAATTGCCTCTTTAGCTTTCCTACCTTTGTCTTTACATAAAATGCTTCTATTTTGAATGTGAGCAATTACATCAAGGGCAATAGTTTGCTTACTGTAAAATATCAGTTACACATGAGTTATAAAGGAAGTGACTGTATGCCACAAGCTAAATAATTTACATTCACTATTCCAAAAAACAGAGGTGGTCCTATTCTGAAAATTATGGCTTGTGAGTAAGAAACTTTCACTGATGGTATTTCTTTGAGCAGAGGTAGGCAGGATCAAGTCCTACTCTGTGCACCTGACATCCCCCCCTCTAGAAAACTCTGCAGATGTTTATCTTAACAGCAACACACACAAACTGCATCAAGGAAAACACAAAAGCTCTTTTGAACTGTATTTATTATTGTCAGGAAATACATAACCTTCATTTCATGTAATGGGATATTTTGGTTTATTAAATCTAACTTGAACAGGTGAAGCAGTAAGAAATAGTTCAGTTAACAGCTTATCTTTTAAATTCAGATGGCATTGCTATAGTTAAAGGGAGTATCAGTAGAAGGCACAAAAGACAAAATGAAGTCATAAGAGACTGAAAGACATGCTTGTTACTGTGCTAGACCAGTAGCTTCCAACAAAATGTTTCTTTGCTTATTGGCAGATAAATCACTAATACCTTCTTAGTCATGAGTTGCTTTACTATCTTTATAAAAAGAATTAGTTATCAAGCTCCAAAATAATATAAAGATTTTTATGTACTACAGAGCTTTAACTGTATAAAACTTGAGTTCAGGAGGAACCATTATCTCTAAACAAGTATATCATCTGTGATTTTTTTTCTCTCCACTGCAGTTCTCACATTTCCAAAATGGGCATGACCTACAGGAAGCTTTAGCAGTTGTCTGGTGCAGAGTTGCTATCCATGCTTGGCCTTGGCTTTGGTCTCAGTTGTGTGCCTGCATCATGCCATAGAGGAGGGATCTAATTTAGGTGCTGCGTTTGCAGTATTGGTAAAAAAACAAATTGCCTTCAGAAAAATCAAGAATAAAAAAAGCATTTTAACATGCAGAAAGTTCAAATGTTGCAGATGGTTCCTATCAGATGACAGATATCTGGATATAGCTTTATTGGAAAGCTAAATATTTACAAAATAATTTGGTCTTGGATTTAAAGGTCATCTAATTAAGCAAATAAGTAATATTAAATTAGTCACAAATGTTCTTAAAATATGGGTTTTGCCATTTTAAATTAGCCAGTAGAAAGTTGACTCATACTTCTCACATCTGAAAAAGTGTTACTTTTGACTTTCAAAGCAGTGAGAGGTTTTAAGCTGTATCAGGCTACTAATATTTAAATACAAATTGAAAATTGGCTTTGAGTCATATTTGGCATGATCTCCTACTTTTCATCCCAAGGGTAAAAATTATTACTGACTTTCTCAGTAATTCTCAGAGCAATGTTCTTTAGACAGAACTGGAGGAATTCTACAAAGATTTATACTCTGGAATCCCAAATGGAGTCAGTAGAGATGCAAATTATGGCCCAGAAGCTATCTGCCAAAAGGTGACATGCCACGATGTGTCTGTTTGCCATCAGGATACTGCTGTGGTAAAAACTAATATTACAGTTATCCCAAACACCTTTTCAAAGCCACTGCTCTTACTTTGAACATTTCAGTGCTGTTAACTTCAGAGAAACACTAATCTGAATATATGGAGAGGTTTTGATCCCTGTAATTTAGCACTTTTGTAGTAGAGCATTTGTAAAGGAACAGATAACTATGGTTTCAGAGGAAGGTTTTTAATGAGACAGGGAGAGGCCTTTTCTTTTTTTAGAGGATGGAACTAGTTGTATCTAATCACTGTACTACTCTTCTGTTGGTGTTGACAATGGCTGTTTCAGCATTATTTGATGCCTTCTTGATTTTTGTCTACAGGAAGGGTGATTACATACAGTCCTGCACTTAAATGTTTACCCATTTTGTGTATGATGGGAATTAATTAACAAATACATATTAACAAAAGTGTTTCCCTAACTATAACAAGCCAACAAACTAATAGAAGTTCTTAGTCTGATACAGCAACATTTTAGAAAGCCCAAATACCACGGTCCTGGAAGGATTCAACACACCAGTTTCAATTGCTGTAGAATTATTTTTACTTCATAGCAGTTTATGCTTAGAGTACATTCAGCTTTAGTTGACAATGCTCAAATCTATGATCTACAACAGGTTTTGTTTTGATCTAAACTTCCTCCAGTCTGAAGAATGGTTTTTCATCATAATAGAGAATCAATGAATTCTCAATTTTAATTGATTCCTCTTTTCAACTTTGAGAATAGCTCTGCTCCTGAAAAAAAAAAAAAAACTAGACAAGGATGTACAACATAAGCCCAAATCTTATTCTGTAGCACATGCCAACTAGTAATATATGGGTTCTAGTTCCTGCTCTCGTGATAGTCTGCAGCCTATATCCCATGGGTAGAAAACCACATTGTGTCGTGTCCTCTTGACACAATGTATAACAATATCCAGCAAGCTTAATACTCTTGAATATATTTCAACAGCAGAGCCACAATTATTTTTAGACATCTAATTCTTTAAGCCTTTTTGTGTTATTGTAGGGAATTTTGGCCATCCCCTGCACCGCCAAAGTAAGCTTGAATAATTTCTGTCAAGAGTTCAGAACTCATAACAGAGCAGGCTGGGAGATTGCCATCAGCCCCAAGAGTCTACAAAATTCTGCCCGCTAGTGACACACAGAAAGAGACTGAGATTTTCAATTTCATACAAACTTAATAGCCTTAAAATATTTGCAAAGGCTGTAATTCACGTATTTAATAGATATTTAAATTCATGTCAGAAAGCAAAATATGTCTTCCTATTAAAGCTGTGTCCTTTTTCCAAGAATTTCAGTCCTTCCCTAATTGAAGGAAATTGCAAAACCCCTGTCCATTTCCCTAGAAGGAGAATCAGATATTTTCATATCTTGACCAGGGACTACACCCTGCGATATTTTAACATAAGAATCATCCATATCCAAATGTATTTTTGCAATGGAATTAACACAAAAAAATGAGTCCTCTATCACAGAATCCAGAGCAGAGAGTCAGTACTGTTTGCTCAACCCCTAGCATTTGGCCATCTTATTTGGCTCCAACAAGCTAGTTATAATCCATCTCACAGGCTTCAGGGTGCAGGAGAGATCCAACAGTCAACAAGAGCTAGCTGAAAAAATAACAAATGTGCAAGTGGAGTAGGGCATCCCACTTGTTTCATTAAAAGCCTTAAGCATACCCAAGCTTGACTGTCATGCATGATCACACCCCAGGACCTTGCTGTAAGCAAAGCAGCTCTCACTGCAGTTACTTCATCACTTATCAGACTGCGCTGTCTCTTCTGACCAGTGAAAAGTCAACTTATCTGCTTAGATATACTTTACAAAACACTAAAATCTTGGTATACAACCTTTCCTAACACTTCCATAATTAGCTTGAGCTGTGGCTTGGAGGGTGTTGAGGAAGGAGCAGGAGGAAAGAAAAAGCTGCGTGTTAAATATTGTTAAGACTTCCGCTGTTTTATATGTAACATCAGAAAGAGAGAACTTCTGCATAAGGTCGTTCTCATGGTTTTCATTATCGCATATAGTTAATTAAAAACACTTCAACCCCAGGCAACCAACACACTGCAAAGAGAATATTAAGAGGGTATAAAAGCATCCTACTCACTTGGAAACTAATTAAATTGGTTAAAAATGAAACAGTTTTTTAAAAAGTACTGTAGTGTCAGGAAGGGCTTGTTGATACCTCAGATTTACTATGTGTGCACAGAAATGAAAGGCAATTTTGTTTCTGTTGAAGGTAATGGCAAAAGTCCGTCTCCGGGGCAGGCAGATCAGGCCTTTAGCATTAGACTTAAATGTTAAAATAAATAGGATAGCTATATAGTGTTAAAAATTGGCTTTAGGTGCCTAATGCTAGTTTGAGAACAATTTAGGCACTTAATTCCAAAATATTAGCCCTGAAAATCTTTCTTCAACACCTTCTTTAATTTTGCAGCATCTCTACTATTGCGAATATCTATTTGCATTTTGGAACAGACTAAAGAGCTTCTTTATGTATTATGTATTATGTATTATGTTATGTATTAATGCCTACTTAACTTACCACTTTTCCATGCCCAGATAGAGACTGGAGCCAAAACCTTTCCACTGAGCTGTGGGGTCTACAACACAGGTGCCCCATTCTGACATTGCCATCAGGAATATTTCTATGGTGAAGGGAGATCATGTCACTATAGGTAAAAGACTTCAGGCAAAACATACCTTTTCCTAAGGTTTGCTCAGAACCATGGTATAAATTCTATTCACTCTTTTGTCAACAAGACACTTACCTCAGACATTGATGCTTAGAGATAGGTAAAAGAACTCTATAGATTTGGGGTCACTCCTCCTATTTCTGCTAGCAAGCATCGATTCTCTGAGCATGTCTACTGAACACCAGTGGAAGCAGGACCTTCATAAAATGCAGTAGCAAGCGTTTTCATTTAAGAGATATAGCTGCCTTCCCTTTTACTCTAAGAAATCAGAGCACACATTCAGATTATGAAAAAATAATTTTCTATCTGTGCCAAAATCCTCCAGGTAGTGGCTAGTCTGATGATGATGCCAGATGAAGAATTGATAGTTTCAGACCCTCTAAATGAAGCTGCTCCACTGAACAAACAAACTCAAAGTAGAAATGTATTGAGTTGGATGAAAACAGCAGGAAGCAGCATGGTGTGCAAATCTCCAGTCTCCTGAGCAGACTCCAGAGGCAAGAGAACCCACCCTTTCTTTCCTGCAGAAGACTTGCCTCTCAGCACAACCCACATCCCCACCTCTCATGAGATGGCCATGCCTGAGTGTCCCACCCACTCAACACTCCACAAGCTTTTCAAATTGAGATGTTTTTCTGAAATCCTGACTAAAATACCTAAAGCATCCAAGAACAGAACAAGGATACTACAGTCAACAACACTTTATCCAGCTCATTTCATCTAGACTAGCTTAGGTGACTCTAATCAGCTGATTTGGATTCCATCCTGAGTTTTTTCACCATATGGAACAAATATTAATTCTGAATTATCTTTCAGGCACCTGTTTGATAGGAAGAATGCAACTTCCTTAATATGTGCTCAGCCTCTGCCAATTTTAGGCCTGACCTTGCAAAGAAAGTCTGCTGTTTATACTCTGTATCTATACAGCAAATGAAATTCTCAGCAAGTGTTTTAGTACAAAAGAATTTCTGAAGAATGGAGACCACAATTTGAAATATTCCCTTGCTGACCCAGACTAAAATAAGAACAGTCAAACGGAATAAATATTTATTTTTTAAAAATCGTCATCAAAGCCTACATTACAGGATTATTAGACATAGCATCACAATTATTTAAACAAGGATCATAAACAGTACATAATAGGTCACAAGTCTAAAATTGTTACCGATGCTTATTGCACACTAGGATATTTTAAGTGTTATTCTGTTGCACTGATTAATAATGAAGCACAGTACAGTGGTTTTCTTTACTCAGCTTTCTCTTACATGAAACTTATCCACACATATATTATTGATAAATAACACACACCTCTCCTGTTCACATCATCTAAATTATGCAGAATTAGGAACAGCTGACAAACTAATACACATAACTGTTTATCCTAACAGACATCATTGTATTTGTAGCCATCATACTTTGTGAACTGCAGTTTTGGGTAAAACACGAAGTTTATATAACTGCAGCATATAAATGGAGTATAAAGTATATATAAATGGAGTTTTCCTGTAAATGTCAAAAAATTTTTCTTTCAGCCCTTTCTCCTTATTTTTTTTCTGAAAAAAAAATGCAAAAAGAAACACTTGAAATAATGCAGCCTTATAAAAATAAAAAATTTTGCAGTATTTTGAAAACATATCAGTAATACTATAGTTGTCCCATCAACAATAAATAACCTTCTACCAATGTCCATTCCTGCATTGCTTTTACAAAGCAGTGCTTATTTTCATCTAGGAACTAAACACATCATTATCAAGCAACATCTCTCAACAGTCATGAAATATTTAGCACATTATTCACCTGAGAGCATCACCTAGTACAGATTTTCAAAGCAGCAATCTTAGGTTACATTTGCATTGGGTTTCCAAGAGGAAGTATGAGTTTTCCTATGCAGATACACAAGGGCAAATTTCAGTTCACTTAATTTACAACAGGAAATAATTTGGGCTATTTGCAACCACCTGAAAATACTGACATACGAATTACGTGACAGGATCATTAGACCAACAGAAATGCAGCTACACCAGTTCACATAGCATGGATAAGAAGCAGGAGTCATTGTGCAGCAGGAAAAATATTACATAGTTGCAGTCATGAAAAAGTGGTGGCAAGACTTGCATAGCTGGGGTGTTCTATTAGAGGGCTATTCTTCAACTGTGTTGAGTTATATTTGTATCTGCAACTTTATCTAGATGAAAATAATTGCCTGAGAAAAGCCTCACATAATATTTATTGTTTTAAAATGCAGTTTTACTGAGAAATAAGAAAAATTCGGCATAAGTTCATTATACACTATAAGTTCTGCCAGTTATGACTGGACAGCTCAGGTGAACAATTCATAGGGCCAATGACGTACATTGTGGGGTCTGAGGCTTTTTTGATCACTGGGGCAATACAAGTACGAGACAAAAGCATAAAACCCTAAAAGCAAGCCATTCTTCAAATACTGAAATCTAAATCCCATTTTATTATGCTGTCAATGAACTGCCGAGATTCTCCTTTGCTTGTTAACATGATAGCAGACAGATGAGAAGAAATAAAAAGTACTGGCGTGTGAAAGGCAAATCAAAAGGGGAGATTGAAGGGATTTCTCGAGTTACTCAGGTGAGTCTTTAAGCCCCAGCCAGTGACCCAGCCCGTGGTCAGAACGGTGCAGGTTCCGTTTGGTTGCTCCGAACGCTTAGACACGGTATCCAACTGTCTGCCCAAAAGGCTGAGAATTTGCAGTTTCTTTGTAAGCTTACTGCACAATTAACAAAAGAAGGGAATTTGATACTAACTAAACAGAGAATGAATAGTCAATAACATTGTATAAACTTTTTCAAGTCACAAATCTTTATGCAGCAGGAGCGACTTTGCATGTTACTGGAGTCTTTTACTGCAAAGATTGCTTTTTTTGTTCTCTACACTCATGTTTTAGTTGAAAAATGTATTTCTCTAAAATGGAATCCTCACCTGTTGGTAGATAATGGCATCAAATCCCTAACATAAAAAGAAAAATAAACCACAGACTAAACAAGTTACAGTAAATTAATAAAATGAAGAACCCTATGATAGTATTTAAGATAGATCCTTAAATATTCCACAGAACTGTAAAATAATTATTTTATTACTTTCAACATGGGTAACATGATATTTATGAAAGAAATTATTCCAGTAAAAAAAAAAGTATATTTTTTCACTGACAGATTTCTAATTCTTAAACTTAAAAAAGATTTCAAAGTACCTCAACCAACATTTTGAATTAAAAAATAAAACATGAAACAAATTCCACGCTATCATAACTCAACAACTATGAAATGAGGTGGCATGTGAAGAAGAAATGCAGCAGACAAAATGCAAACACAAGGAGATTTGTAAAACAAGTTTGAATGTAGTTAACTAGAGTTTATAGATCTCAACCTGAATACTCTTACAGTGGAAACATTATTGTTTGCATGTTGGTGTATATTTCTCAGAATGCACTAGTTGTCAAATTTAAGTAATTCTTTACATACCCTTTTCATAACTGCACAATTAGCTTTATGAAACCCAGCTGTTCAAAACAAAGCCTGGACCAGCAGTGCCATCTAGCATCTTTTAAAAAACCCCAACACAACAAGATCCCTGTGCACTTACAGAATTGGTAAATTAGCATTTATTAAGACAATCAATCTTTGTAATAGGTCTATGCATCAAGTCATAACCATCAAGTGAGCAACAAGACATGTTTTGATAATCAGTGTATTACCAAACACAACATCTGTACACGTCACAAACCATCTGGACAATAAAAGTGTCAGACAAAATTCTTTAGCCTTTGAAACAGCTCAACTGAGACTGGGAAGAAGGGGACTGCATATACTCATTCAGTGTTGGGTTATAATACTTGGATAGTGTAAAACTGGGACAAAAATGGGAAGAAGGAACAGTAAGGTTTTCTTTTCAGAACAGAGGCCAAATATGCAAACTGGACTCATTTCTTAGGGAAGACTATGTACTGTCAGGTGCTCAGGTTAAAGATGTGAAAGAATTCTTCCTTCTCTGGCACCATTCTCTGACTATTGCCCATTTTTCTGGTTAGAAGCACCTCTATCCTTGTATTTGCAGGGATTGATGAGAGAAGAATCAGGGAGACCCAGCAGATCAATACCTCTCTCCAAGCCTGGTGCAAGCAGCAGATTTTTGGGGGTTTTGATCCCAGGTCAGTCCATGTAGCACCAAGCCTCGAAACAGAAGGGCAACACTTGTCTCAAAGGGGAAAAGGATCTTTGTGCAGGAGTTAGTAGAGCTCACTGAAAGAGCTTTAAAGTAAATTTGAACAGTGAAATGGATAAAATCAAGCTCCCTAGAGTAAGCCTGAGGGTGTCATGCCAATGTTAGAGGACAGCGTGCTAGTGAAATCCTTCAGTCTTGCTGTTTCAGTGGAGAGAGAGAGGATGGATATCCATGCAACAGCAAAGATATTGATCTGTTAGAAACCATGGAACTACCTGAAAATGTTGACAGAGGAACTATGGCTTCCAACACCAAAAAGATGTTGGGATCAATAGCCCAACAGAAGCGCAGCTACACCAGGGCACATAGCATGCAGGAGCCATTCAGAAGCAGGAAAACTATCACACAGTTGCCATAATGAAAAAGTGGTGGGAAGGCTTGCACAACTGAGGTGCTCTAATAGGGATATAAACTCTTCAGAGGGAATAGGCAAGAAAGAAGAAAGAGTGGGGTAGCCCTATATGTTAGGGAGTGTTTTGATTATCTAGAGCCTAATGACAGTGACAACAGGGCTGAGTGTTTATGGGTAATGATTGGGGGAAGGCCAATAAGGCAGATATTCTGGTGGGAATCTATCATGGAGCACCAAGCCAGGATGGAGATAAAGAAAAAATATTCTATAAACAGCTGGGAGATGTCTCACAATCACTAGCCCTTGTTCTCATGGGAGACTTCAGCTTAGCAGGTTCTGCTAAAAATACAAATCAAAGGAAAGGTAACAGTCTAGAATGTTCTTGGAGCATGTGGAAGAGAAGTTCCTGTCATGGTTTAATCCAGTAGGATGGTTTAGACTGGGATATGTATCTTTGTTAATGATTTGAACAAGGAGATCAAGTGCACCCTTACTAAGTTCATGAACAACATCCAAGATGGGTGGGAGTGTTGATTTGCTGGAGGGCAGGAAGGCTCTGCAGAGGGATCTGGACAGGCTGGATCCATGGGCTGAGGCCAGTGGTGGGAGGTTCAACAAGGCCAAGAGCTGGGTCCTGCCCTTGGCTCACAACAACCCCAGGCAGTGCCACAGGCTGGGGCAGAGGGGCTGGAAAGGACCTGGGGGTGCTGGTGACAGCAGCTGAACATGGGCCAGGGTGTGCCCAGGTGGCCAAGAAGGCCAATGGCATCCTGGCCTGGATCAGCAATGGTGTGGCCAGCAGGACCAAGGAAGTGAATTCTGTATTCAATTTTGGAAGAAAGACATAGAGGTGCTAGAGTGAGTCCAGAGAAGGGCAGTGGAGCTGGGGAAGGGTCTGGAACACAAGTCTGATGAGGAGCAGATGAGAGAGCTGGGGGTGTTTAGCCTAGAGAAAAGGAGGCTCCCTAGTGCTGGAGGTTTTTGAAAGACTCATAGATGTAGCCCACAGGGACACAGTTTAGTGGTGGGCTTGGCTATGTTAGGTTTAGTTAGACTAGATGATCTTAAAGTTCTTTTCTAATCTAAATAATTTTATGACTCCATGATTCCACAATTTCTTAAGTAATAATAAATATATAGAATGTTTCACATGGCCCAAAAAATATTTTCTTGTGCCAGTAAAGAGAAACATCTGCTTTTCATGGTTTAATAAATGAATTCCTCATTCTGAAATCTGATAGACTTCTGCTTTTCACAGGTACATACCAACATGTAACAATACATGTGAAATATATTAATCTGCTCTTTTCTATATGGAGTTAAAAGACTTCAGATTTGCAAAAGTGTAACAGTGAGCAAAATTCACCCATTTTTATTGTTTGTTGAACAGAATGAATTGCTTGGCATTGCATAAGACAAAACATGAAAACAAATACTGCCTCTCAGAGCCTACAGTGGAGAAGACAGGCTCTGAAATGACAGGATGTACTGGGAAGCCTTGAAACACATTCATTAATTATTGTCATTGTTAGTAGCAAGCCTTTGGAAAGAACTTGAGTGCAAACAAGGATGGGAACACTGCAGCATATGAAGTTCAGAGAAAGAGAAGTGAGATATTATTGCAAGTTCAACCACAGTAGCTCATTGGGTCTACACTATATAGCTAGAGATATAACCACACGTCTTAGCCCTATAGCTAAGGATAATTTCTGTATTGCATAAAACACATTAATTAATTGCACTACAGAAATTATAATGAGATTATGGAACTTTCAGTTAAATGAAGAATCATTACATTCTGAAAAATAATGTCTTGGTGACTTTTAAACAGATTTCACCTGCCACTCTTTTCCTCTGTTCCCGTTCATTTTTGTGTGGATGTTCCCTGAGAAAGGTTTTGTTGATACAGAACTCTAAATTTAAGATACTTGAAATACCATAGCTTGAAATACCACAGGTTATTCTGCTCATGAAGGAAAATTCTCTCCCCACCTCAGCAGAGTTTTGTTGGGATAGAAATAAAAAAATACAATGCAAAGATTTAAACAAATATCTTTGGAACAAAAATAACCCCATCAAGTATAGATGCTCAGTAACTGAGTTCAGACAACCAGTGTGATCAGTCTGTGAGACACCACCAGCAAACTGTCTCTGAAGAAAAACGTGCAAAACAACCAACCAAGACAGCTCAATATACATTCTGGTTCACATTTCAGAAATAAAATTACGTAAATGTAACAGTTTGGTGGCCACTGTAATATCCTCTCCAACTACCTCAAAAACTCTTTTAGAAGGTCTGTTAGAAAAATTCTGTGGCTACATAACTATATATTAAGTTTCTTTTCTTTCAAGGAACAAGTATTTTTTCAGCCACACTTTACTATTATCTACTTATTACAGCTGGTATTATGTAAGGTTTTGTGAGCTTCAGCTAGATTTCAGCTGAGTAAAGACTCAAGCACTAAATATATATATATATATGATGTTCTCATTTTTTTGTTAACACTTGGACTGTTTGCTTATTTTCCAAAACACATTTTTTCCCAAAGGAAAATCTTCTCTGTAAGAGGAATTATTTTTAAAATGTAATGTATTTTCAAAAAGACCAGCATGTCGTATGTCGAGAAGTGAAGTAAGACTGTCAACACAATAGTCTGATAAGATGTTTCTACCTCTGTAAAGAAAAAAATTTAAATGGTGGCAGCATGCTATGTGTTTTTCAGTATAATCACTCGAACCTTGGACCATTTTTGCCATTTTCTAAGAAACTTTTATTTTCCCTTCTTATTTTATTTCTGTTAGAGCATACTGATGTGATTGTAAATTCACACCCACTGTGTGAGTCTCTGTTTCCAGACCTAGGGAGGCAAGACAAGGTCCCTTGTATACACTAGAGGAGCTATTTATGCAGCTCCCATCAGTTTATTCACATCATATGCCTGCAGAGCTCAGGGCTTGATATGAGTGTGCTCCCACTTGTCAAGCATCATCCCTTTAATGATTAAAAGTAAGAATATTTACAAAGGAAACAACAAGTAGAGATTAAAATGGGGGGGAGGGGGCATGATACATTCAAGCTAGTCTTTCACACACACAACTAACCCACTGGCGCAAAACTGATTAGCTGCCTAAGGCCACTGAGAGCGTAGGCACAGGATGTTTTCCTAAAGGGAGGAGGGGCAAGCTTGACCTTTAAATTTATAAAGGGAAACCACACACCCAGGTGTTGCAGCTCTGCTCACAAAGAACAATTAGGACATAATCTGGGTTGTTTATTTTGTTGGGTTCAGAGGTCCATGCTGAAAGATCAAAAAGGTCTTACAGTCATTCAGTAAGCTCCATGCATGTGATGTTTTTCAACAGCCTTTTGTGTTGGAACTATTTAGTTATTTGTTTGTTTGGAAAGAAAAAACAGTCTCTTTAAGTAGAAAATCCCACTTGAGCTACAACAAGGCAAATTGCCCCATTCATGTTAAAGCTGGATTTTAAAGGAAAAGAACAGCTTCCCCAGGAAGGGAAGTGGAGGGGCAGGCACTGATCTCTTCTCTCTGGTTATCAGTGATGGGACCTGAAGGAATGGTGTGAATTGTGTTTCAGGTGAGGTTTAGGTTGGTTATGACCCAGAGGGTGCTTGGGCACTGGAACATGCTCCCCAGTGAAGTGGCCACAGAATCAGCTTGAAAGAGTTCAAGAATTTTTTAGACAATCCTCTCGGGCACATGGTGGGATTCTGTGGGGTCCCTTGCAGCTCAGCATATTCTGTGAGATTCTATGAGGGTCTTTGATAAAAGAAAGCACATAGGCACCAATTATAACAGGTACTTTAAGGGACTCTTCTGGGCAAGAATGACACCAAATCTGCACAATTACCTCTGCAACTTTCTCACAAGGAAAGAGTCAAACTTGCATGGCTCTTCTGACACAAACTGTGCCAGCAGGGCAAAGAAAGTTGGACAGTGTTTCAAAAAAACAATAAAAAAATATTTCTCAGGCTGTCAGCACAGAACAAATAGTGAGAGAAATAAAAAAACCTGCAGCATACCCAACCTCTGGAATGTTGAATCTCTCTAAAGATTTAGAGGTGCTCTCCTAAAATGACTGCCTATTAGCAGGTTTCAGGTTTCTTTAAAATAGTCCTGCATCAAAGACGTGCACAGTAGACCCTTTGGCCATGATACTGGTTCAGGGATAAATCTGACTGTAATGGCTTGTGATACCTGTTTGGTTTTTTATAAATGGAGGTGTAATAGAGTGCTTTAAAAGATAATTTCTTCTGCCAACCACCTAGGAAATCAAAGTCCCTCAGCAGGATGAAACTTGTCATTCATTATAGAGATCTACAAACTTAAGCATAATGTAATGCATTGGACAATGTGCCAGCATGAAAGAGATTCTTCCCCTCTACTGAAGTTCTTGGTAGTTGATCTGTCATCAACTCCCCACAAGAGAGTAGGAGGGTAAAAATAGACATTCTTCACAACAAATTCCTTTCCAAATCTTTCAGATTGCCTGTCAATGCCTTTTCTGTGGCTGCTGTTCTTGCAGCTACAGGGAACTTTGGCCAACTGGATGGCAGGACAGCCATACACTGGAAACTCTCAGAAATCTTGAAATTGGCACAGAAAAATGTCAAAACTCACCATCAGAGTTACTTTACTGCAACAAATAGCAGGCTGGAATACCACAGTCTCCCAAGGCTGGGTCACTACTCCTGCAAAGACTTGTACAGAACCTCAATTTACACACAGCCTGATTCCTGCACAAGAATGGAAACATTTTTCCAGCTGATGTAACAGGCTGTAGGTTCAGAAATTGTAAACAGCCTTTTGTCCGAGTACCATTTCTTTCAGTGTGTGAATTTAAATCAAAAAGTTTATGACAGCAGCACTTTCCTGGGACAGGTTGGTGTATGGCATCCAAAAGCATTAGAAAGGAATTAGTACAAGGTGCATTCTTTTCTTGAGATATTTGGTTTATTTCTAATGGTTGCTGACATTTAAACTTACAACAAGAAAATTTAAATTAAGACAAACTGGCTGTTTGGTCTTGTCTTTGCTATATAGAAACTTCCTCTCTAGAGGTTTAATAAGAAGAAAATAAAACACAAGTCTAACATCTCAAGCTTCCAAAACAACCAATAAGCCTGTAAATATCTATTTCCTTTCTTTCAGGCTTTTTTTTTTCCTTTTCCCACAAAATTGGAGCAAGTAAGGTTTTCCAAAGAAAATGGCATATAAAAAACATTAGCATTGTAAGATCTGATCTAGTGCAACATTTTGACCAACACAAAGACCAGCGATGTAAAGATGTGAGGCATCACTTTATCTGACATTAATATTTTCCACAGGTTTGATATTCTAAGACAAAATTTACAATAGAATCTGTTCTGTTATCTTTAGCTTCACTAAAGAAAATCTACAGCATTCTGTAGGATTAAAAGTAATCTTTCTTTCATCAGAGTAAAAAACTAATTTTCCAAGATACAAAGAGCAGAGATAAAATCTGTTTCTGAATGCATCTGCTGGTTATGAACACGAGTTCAGCTAAGTTTTTGTTCTTTTTAACTGATGGAGAAGATTAAAATGTCAAAAATACAGCAAAAGCAGAAAATAAAATATGAAAGTTTCAACATTTCATCCAAAAATAAATGTTCTGAACTTAGATAATGATTTTACTTTTAAGTAAAAAGTTTACTTACCAATTTTA
The DNA here is from genome assembly GCA_020086605.1 of Lanius collurio. NCBI lineage: Eukaryota > Metazoa > Chordata > Aves > Passeriformes > Laniidae > Lanius > Lanius collurio. Next base: position 22,733,333 of record JACBWW010000008.1, read on the forward strand.
TTTTAAAGTAATTACTAATTTTCAATTTAAGTAACTGGAACATATTTTCTTTGTATAAATGTTCATTTTTGAGGGGTAAGGCTATTGTACAGATTCATAAATTTCTAGTCCAGAAGACAGTGGATGCCAATACTCAAAGCATGTTCCTTCTTATAGTGTTGACTTGAATCCACTGTTGGAGGCTTTTGCAAAGTTCCTTTTAACCACAAGTTATTAGATGTAGAAATTATGTGGAAGATAGATACAAGAAAGAGGAACTTTCTGCAGCATATGTTAAAACATAAGTAATTTAAAAAGAAGTATGTAGTTGATAAATAGAAAAGCAAATTCAATGGTTTATTTCTTAAAATTTTAGACTACATCAGATAAGCAAAAGAGCAAATGAACAAATATACAGATGAGCAAAATTTTATTTTATCAGACATTTTACAATTCCAAGTAAGTGGGCACTATATGAGAAGAAAGAATGTGCTGCATAGATGCAGTAGCAGACTTAGATTCTGGAGATTTTGCTCTTACTTCTCTTACTGCCCTTCTGAGTTGCCTCAGCAAGCATAGATTGTAGCTCAACCTCATCGCATGTAGCATAGATTTCCTCTGAGAAGTATTTTACTGATGTCTCGGTAACGTTGTCATAGTTCAATTGTATTGTTTATATCTTTTACTCCAATCTTACCCTTTGTAAAAACAAAATATAACTTGGGCATGTGGGAGACAATTTATCCCCACCATACTGCCCTAGGGCAAAATAATGTTAAGCCAGGGCTATCTGCAGAATCCAAAACGGGATTTAAGACAGACTAAGTCATCTAATCAGTAGAACTTCTGAAAGCCTTTGCTCAAAAATTGCTTAATGCTTCTAGGAGCACCAGGCTTCAAAAAAGGTGCGTTGGCACCTAGAGATCAACTTCTAGTGTGTTAAAAAGCACCTGAGCACCTAAAACTGGACAGGACGAAGGAACTATGCACATTAGTACATACATATTGTACACACATACATATTATGGTGTCAGCACATATCCTGCAGGAGTTCTAACACTAAATCTCCTTATTTCCAGGAGATATTCAATCCATTGAGTGTTAACAACCAAAAAAATTATTTAAAATGAAGACAGACTTGAATATCAATGTCTGCTTGAAATACTGTTGATTCATTTTTCATTAGGTAGTCATTAATGCCAAATCATACCATGGAGCAATAACTGGAACCCAGATCTCCTACATGAAAGGTTTAGCCTTAGACCACAGCTGGTGTTTTTCTGTCCACATGTACACAAAGTAGAAAAATTACATTAGAATTGATTCAGAAGAGGAAGAGAGATTTCACCTAACATGATTTAAGCCCTTTTTTTTTGAACTTTAGATGCTTCAGGAAGAAGGATTTGAAACAAAAAGTCCTATCACATCAGTAAGACCTGTGGACAAAAAGTGATCACCACTTCTATTTTTAGATCTGTTTCAAATTATTGCTCCCTATTTAATTTGAACAAAGAGCACCTGAAGTGCCTACAAATTCAAATGACAAGACGGGATCTTCCAGTATAGAAACAGCACCTTGGCCTCCTGCAGAGTGGCAACTGGGACAGAATGCTTTCTCTTAGCTATACAGACAACCAATTAGATGCATCAAGCTGTAGCTTCATCTAGGGGAACCAAGCATCTGATGCTTAGGGACTGTGATGATGAACATCTCAAGTGCTGAAACCCTTTACTGTGAACACATTCTCACAGTAGCTGCATTGCACAGAAACAGAGCTCACTCCTGACATGAAGCTGCCTCGAGATACCACGTAATTTTTTGGCATTTCCTGCAGTGTTTCAGCTCAGATTCCAACTTTGTAGTTCATACATTTTCTCATAAAAATGAATGTTTTATGTATCTTACACTTACCAGTAAGAAATGACATTCTGACAGTCAAGTTATAATCCACAACTAACCTGAGTCAAACATTGTATGTGTCTAGTTCAGGTCCTTAGTACCTTAACCTGCTGTCACATTTATTACAGGTAATTCCTAGAAAGCTGCAAAAAGCTACTGCTTGGAGGGGTGGGGAGTGAGGGTGTATGCATGCACAAATACTCCTGAAGAGTTCGATTCAGTATAAATTACAGTATAAGTAATTGAATTATTTGTTTAAATGCTGGATATCTGATGATGTGATTCTTGGAGTAATTCTGTGTTTCTCATATCCATTATCTTAATAGAAAATAGCACCAAATCTGGCTCAATACCATCAGCACAGTTAAATTTTTGACACAATTCAAACTGGCAGAGGTTCTATGAGTAAACAGGCTTCAGAACTGGTCTTGGACGACTTAGAGGACCTGAATTGGTAATGCAGCCTTGAGTAAGAGTGGAAAATAAACAGCATCATGTCACAAGAAGCCACTCTGAGTAAGACAGCATCCTGATGTCTTGAAGATAGTGGCTAACTATTCCCTTTCTATGAAGGCTAATAATATCACCAGCAAAAGTTTCCTCCTCTAGCTCAGTTCTAGGGGACCTAAAGGAACTTAGGCTACCTATTATTATCTGCTACCACCATCCCCAGCTAAATACCTTGGTGCATCACACAGAGCTCGACTTACGCTGACACAGCAGACCCATGCCCAAGACAGCAGAACAAGGGTAGCTGATGAGGTCCTCTTTTTCTCAGCTCTAAGGATGCATTCTTCAGACTAATTGGTTACAAATGTTCACTTAACAAGCAAAGTTATTCATGATACAGTAATGCAATAGTTAGTCTTGAAGACTTTAAATGTTGTTCACTTGTCTTTCTAAATCAAAATCACACAGAAATTATTATGGAAAAAAAACAGTACTTAAAGCAAATGTCATTTTTAATCTAGGGGAAATTAATGTCCCAGAATTTAATGGATTGTTAGCATTCTTTTCTTGTTTTGCTGGGTATTTTTGGTTGGGTTTTTTTGTTGTTTTTTTTTTTTTAACCAGAGAGCAAATCCTTACTTAGCTAGGAAAAACCCAAGGATTAGAAATAAAAAAATATAAGCCTTTTCCTGTTACAGTATTGATCTTTTTCACTAAGATGTGATCATACACTCATACTGTCTCACAGGTATTCGGTGCACTGTGTAGAACTAAATGCTAAATCAAATCCTTAGTGGATGTTCACACGTGACACAATTATATAACACTGGCAAAAATATAATTCCAGTGAAAAAAAGAATCAGCATACATTGAATGAGCAATAATTACTGTCTTCCTTAGTCAGCACTGGGAATTTCCAGGGAATTTCTAGAATTGCCACACACTGATATATCTTCTGCAGTTTGGTCAGTGCAGGAAAACCACACAGAATCTGTTGAAGTCATCCGCCCAGAATCAACTGAAATTTGAGTACTGTTTATTCTCCAAGTTTAGCAGAATTAAGAGTTTTAGAGAGAGGATCTTCATGAGGAGAAATGGAAAACAAATTATTGTGAAAGGATGAGAGAGCTTGTTCTGTTCTTGCTTGGGCTGTAGTTTTGCAGAAGCTGTCACTTAGTAATGCAAGCATTTTGTTAAGCTTTTAATTGAAACCTATTTGTTTGCTTCCAAATCAGAAAAAGAGATATAAAAATATAAAGAGATATAAAGAATCCAGCAATCATTTAAACAGGTCCTTGCACCAGATCATGTCAATCTAGAACAACCCAACAAATTCCTTTCTAACTTCCTTTTGAAACTCCTATGAAAATGATCATTCAATCTGCTAGTTCTTTCCAATGATCTCCAAAATAATTGAACACTGAGTACATAACAATTAATTTCTCCTGAGAGGATACATATAATGACAATTTGGTACCATTCTCTCCAGTTGTGAAAATGTTAGTGTCTTCCAGACTGGAAAAAGTGCTTCTCAAAAAAAAATTTTCTGAGTCTTACACTTTAGTAATTTTTATTATCTTAAAAGTCTTTATCATCTCACTTTATACACAGACTTCTACAAAAAGAATTCAACATCTGAGAAACTTTTTACAGGCTAGCTGAAAGTATGAGTAGGAAATGATGAATAAACATGCCCTAAGAGTACTTAACTGCAGAACGGCAACCTGCAGAAGGAGGTCCTTCCGAAGGGCTGCACAGCTCTCCAGGGTACCAGCCACACCTCCTAGTTTTGTATCATCCATGAAATTTTCTAGAAGGCTAGCAAAGACCTCAAAGATTTTCAGGGCCAAGCCCAGTTTTGGCTAAAGATTTCTAACAGATTAGAGGATCTTATTTACATCTTCTACGTCATGATTTTGTGAGTTGACTTGTACTTACTTCTCTGACATCAGTCTCAATAGCGACCTCTTCATGGATGCAGCTTGTACACTTGCTCCTGTTGTAGAGGACAATACATTTTACACATTAGCTGATATTGACTGATTTGCTTTTGTGAGAAGTCCAGTCTGCATGTAGTCATTCTAGGTGTCAGGCTACTCCCTGCTCCCAGTTCTATTCAGTGTTCTGAAATGACATCTACATGTGTCACTCCTCAATCAAAATATTGGGAGACAACATCCCAGTCTCCTTCTCTCTTGCCAACATTTCATGACAGGAATAGGTTAGGCCATTTTCAGAGTCCACAACCCTGTGAGTTTCTGAACAGGTTTTCAAAGACAAGTTTACATTTTGGAGGATGTATGGCTATTCCCTAGCTCCCATCTGATGACATTAAACAATTGCAAGACATTTCTTCTGAAGGCCACCAGGGAACACTGCAGCTGCGCACGAGCTACCTGTCTTAGACTTCTGGAGGAGCACAATTTACTGCAAGCCATAGAGAAACATAGAGCTTTAGTTCCCTCTTGTCCTTTTCCTCAGAAAGATGACTTCTGGTGGTTTATCTGATGACATGATTTCTTAACAAAGTCATATGCATTTCCACAGGAGGCCATGATTAGAAAGACGGTTTGGTAAGCAAATTTTAGGGTTTGAATCAATACATTATTTGTAAATGCTTTTAATTTTTTTTAATTGGCTTTAATAATTTAATAACCTTGAATCTAGACAGTTCTCTCTCATGCCTAGAGTTTTTTGTAGGAAATTAATCTGCCACTTTACTAGCTAGCTAACTAACCAACTAAGTAACTAACAATTGTTAATTAGCTGAAGTGTTTTCTGCCTTTTGATGTATGTCTGACATGAGCACCAAAAAGCAAAGCCAAGCTGAGGCAGTCTGAAGCAAGGGTCATCACTGTTTTTTTAAACTGTTTGTACAAAAGACTCACAGAAGTTCAGAAGACATTAAAAGCACTGGTTTTAGATGCCTCAGAAACTAAGCAAATCTTTTTACCCATATTTAATCTGTGGATGTTGTAGGTTAGCCTATCTATTCAGTCCTTCCATATGCTCTCTGCTTAGACAGCATTTTGAATGTAAGTAGTGCTTTTTGCAATCAATAGTGAACATTTGCCACAACCAAATAACTTGCCCTTTTCTGTTTCTATCATTTAGATAGATAGAAATGGCTGCAAGATTACATTCTTTTCACAGTAATCACATGAGTAGGAGAACTTGAGGATTCAGAGCTGGAAGGAATATGAGAGGTAAGGCAGCATCATAAGCAGAGAAGAAGAGAAAGAATGGATGTAAACCCTCCTTTTCTGACGTCCTTCATTCTCTGGGTGCATGAACTTCTTGTACACTTTCGAAAGATACTCAGAATGAATTTATACTCTACATGCAGGCTTCTATTGCTTGTTATGATTATTGATGTCTTTTGGTACTACAAATCCCAGTCTGCTTTAGGGGGTACATATCTCTGAGCTGTACCAAAAACAAAAAAACACCCCAAATATGATAAACCAAACCACCAAAACCAACCCAACCAGACAAACAACAACAAAAGACCAAAAAAACAACCAAGCAAACGAAAAAAACAACACCAAAAGAGAAGAACTGCAGCAGTATTGTTTGTATTTAGAAATATCCAGGTAAGGTATTTTACCAGTTATTGTTATGCAAAAAAAAAGTGCGTCACTTTCAAAGTTCCTTGCTTTATACATGTAGGATAAAAGATAGGTGATGTCAATTTTACTGAACCTGGGATTTAGGAGCTAATCATTATCATCAGTAACTGGCAACATGGTAAGATCTGCAATGATTTGGATCTGTGTGGCCAGTTGTTACCCATATGCCATAAAGAAAAATAATCTCCTTAAACCTTGCAGAATGGATGACTGCTCTTCAAAGAGTTGCTTAAATCTTTAACATGCTGCAAACATTTTAAATAATGCTAGAAAGAAGATACCATATTGTTATCCTTTGTCTCTGTGTTTGATCTTAATAAAAAGTTAAACAATCTGCTAATAAATACAGAACTAATTAAGCTGCATTTTCAAAACCATAATCAGCAGTTGGAGAGTACCCCATAACAGACAAAAATAATCTTTTAAAAGATCACAACTCAGCAATAAACTGACTTTGGGGGACTCAATCTTTGATACAGAGCCTAGAAAGCAGCAGAGTCTGGCTATCCTTTTTGAAATCCAGGACTAAATAATAAGAGTGTATCTAGCTGGGCAATTATATCTGAGTCATCATGTTCTTACAAACAGTATTAGGGGTTCTGGTATGCCCCAAGCTGCAAAGCTTTTAGGAAAAAAGTCCCATATGTTCAAGCTGACTCAACTTCTGGTTCTTGTCTTCATGCTACTTTGGGTGAGACACGTTTGTCACATACATGTGAAAAGGTACAGTTTTCAAAGAGTTGGTGTCCAACCCTGCACAGCAATTATGTGGAAATGCAGGTGGAATGCACCATGTGCTACACAGCTCCTGGGCGATGCCACGCTCGGCAAGGCTGACACCCGCCCAGCCTGGCTAAGCAGCAGCTCCAGCCTGGCCTGCACAGCAGGAGCCACGGGGAGCTGTCCCTTCCTTCTCGGCCATGCCCCAGTCTTCTCTGCTAGCCAAGGGCTTGCTTCCATCTCCCTTCCTCACGCTGAGAGGTGCTTACTCACAGAAGTTATCCCAGTGACTGCTACAAATTAACTGACAAAGAAGAGGCAATGTGTGAGCTCCCCCTGCAATGTGTGAGCTATTAACCAGCTCAGAGGGAGCCCAGCTGGCTACCCTGGTCGCCTGCGGTGAGGCAAGCATGTTCAGCTGTTGGGCTGATGTTCCTAGCTGTCAGCTCTGTTTCAAATAGTTCCACGAGCAAAGCCTGGAAGTGACTTATTCACTCCCTTTCAGGAGCACTCAAGAAGGATGGAACTGTGGAGTTTTAGTATGGCTTTGTTGCCTTTCTGAAAGGGGTTGTGGTTGGATCCAGGTAGAGTACTGGACAGTTAGCACCTTTCAGTGTACATCTCCGTGTGTGAAAAAGTATGTGTAACTTTTCTGGTTTTATCTGTCGTATCCCCCACAAAAAAACCCTCAAACCCTCACTTCCAGTAAACAGACACCGCTCTAAGATCCAAAGATGACATGTGAGTACCAAATTATCTCTGTTTCTGGAAAGTTTTTTCCAGGGAATGGAAGCTTCAGTGTCATCAATGAGCTAACACCGTGCTCCAGCTGAATGAAGCTCCTTGATCCTGGACTAGTGAAAATGTTTACAGTATATCTTGAGAAAGATTGTATAAATACAACTGCCTGACAGGAGGCTGTGGACAGGTGGGGGTTTCTCTTCTCCCAGATAACCAGTGACAAAAAGAAAGGACATGGCCTCCAGCTGTGCCAGGGGAGGTTTAGATTGGGCACTAGGAAGAATTTCTTCACAGATAAAACAGTAGCAGGGAGGGGTGGGGAATCATTACCACTAACATTTCACATTACATGGAATACTCACAGGTGCATAGATTTATGTGGAATGTATGTCAGAATTCAGGAATTATTTCCTCAAAGCTTTGGTAGGATTCTCCATAAAAAATGTAGGCTTAGATGACACTGAGTGGGAGGAGAAAATAATTTGCAAAGGCCTAATGGACATTTGCCTCTTCTTGGCTGTTTCTGGCTGTTTTGTTATCAACTGCTCACATTTATATGAGAATCTAAGTGGTCCTCATTCATGATAGTATGAAAACAGAGAAACAAGTCCTCTAAGATTAAATTCCCTCTTTGAAAATACTGCTTTTTGATGATACTTGTGCCACAAAATAGGCAAAACTGGCTGCCAGCAGACCATTACCAAACACAGCCATTGTCCAACCCACACACATAGCTATTTATGGTACTGCAGCTCACTGTCTGGGGGTCTGTAATCTCTTCTTGCTGACCTTCACAGAATGCATTTTTTACTTATTTCTTATTCTTCTCTTAATAGCTTTATTTACCAAGCAAAAATCATACAGGTATTTTCAAATGTCATACATCTCTTTGTAATTTTTGTCAGACATAATGTAACTATAATTGTATTTAGAGGGAATAACTATAATAAGCATTTTAGAGAGACTAACCCCCTTTCTTAATTTTTTGCTTGAAGCGCAGCATTCAGACAGTTTTGCCAAGGCATCCATGAGAGAGACACACATACTATTAACCCAAGTAATGTGGCAAAACCCTCCTGCTCCCACAATTTATATGTCTATTGACAAGATGATGACCTGTGTAGTCCTAAGGGCTGCTACCTTGTGTTTGTGTCTCTCAAAAGAAAAACAAGAAACAGGGTATATTCCAGTTAATCATTACCTACCACCTGCAGTAGTGCCAGCCTAGCCAACTCTTTGTTCTTCCACCAGATCTCAGAGTGTGAGTAGTGTCTCACTCCCATGGAGGACTCAGCCCTGGGCAGGGCACCTGGCCATGCTCACCACTGACTCTAGACTAGAACCAGCTCCAGCTGAACTACATTTTGGTTATCTCAGACACATTTTCCATACCTCTGTTATGTCTGACCTGGAAACACAAGTGGTTTTGAAATAAAAATGAAATGGTAAAACATTAATTTTATTAACTTTTGCTAAACACTGCTTGAGTTCTTCTCCCATTTTGGATATATGGTTGGAAAGGAGTGTGCACAGAGGAGCCAGGGAGTATACTCTCACTAAAATAGTGTTCTGATTTTATATGTCTTACTTCAGCTACAAACACACAGATGAGTTACACCACCTCCAGTCTTTATCTTTTATCTTTGACAACTTAAGAGTTAATCTGAAACCTCACTCTGTACATAATGTTGGAATAATACTAGTATTTTGACACCTTTTTAGTGCCACAGAGGTATATAAAATGGTAACAAATTAAATCATCATTTTGCAGATTTTTCAGAAATAAAAACCTGAAATTATACTTTTTTCTGTGAAGCTTTAAGACATATTTTATTAGATAAAATGCAGTGGCTTTCAGTCCCTGTTGTTAGGGGGCATGAACTACATAGTGTAAATATTTCAGCAAGTAGCACTGTATGTCAAATCAAACAACTTGTCTTATTGATGGCTGGTGCCATCAATTTTCTTTGTAATTCAGAGATTCACTGCTACTGAATTTCTACTGGGGCAGAGTAGCTGGAAAGTAGCCCAGAAGAAAAGGCCCTAGGTGTGCTGGTTGACGGATGAGCCAGGGCGTGCCCAGGTGGCCAAGAAGGCCAATGGCATCCTGGCCTGGATCAGCAATGGTGTGGCCAGCAGGACCAGGGCAGGGATTGTCCCCTGTACTGGGCACTGGTGAGGCCACACCTCGAGTGCTGTGTCCAGTTCTGGGCCCCTCACTCCAGGAAAGACATTGAGGTGCTGGAGGGAGTCCAGAGAAGGAGCTGGGGAAGGGTCTGGAGCACAAATCCTGTGAGGAGCAGCTGAGGGAGCTGGGGGTGTTTGGCCCGGAGAAAAGGAGGCTCAGGGGAGATCTCATTACTCTCCACAACAGCCTGACAGGAGGCTGCAGCCAGGTGGGGGTTTCTCTTCTCCCAGATAACCAGTGACAAAAAGAAAGAACATGGCCTCCAGCTGTGCCAGGGAAGGTTTAGGTTGGGCATTAGGAAGAATTTCTTCACAGGAAAGGTGATTACACATAGGAATGGGATGTCCAGGGAGGTGATGGAGTCACCTGGAGGTGTTTAAGGAAAGGTTGGACGTGGCATTCATTGCCATGGTCTGGTTGACAAAGTGGTGTTCAGTCATGGGTTGGACTTGATGATCTCAGGGGTCTTTTCCGACTTGATTGGATCTACAATTCTGTGGTTGAGTGTTTTACATTAACACCGAGTTCTGCAGTTTGGAATTGACGTACAGAGGGAGGCATCTGAGCCATTGATGGCATTTGGCATTCTACATCTCATTTCTGGCAGCTGCCTCTCTGGCAGTGACAATCCTGGCTGAAATTTCTCTCAATGAAATCACTGGCGTATTTCCCAACACCTTCAATAAGAACAGGATTGGGTCCCATGACCAGAAGATGCATGTGCATCTCTCATCATACTGTAAGCAGCAAATGTTCATTATTGCAATCTAACAACCTAAACTGTGGGGCTGGTGACATCTAAGAGTTGATTATATTAATACTCAAAGACATACACAGAACTACATTTACATCACCAAAAAAGATAAGGGCTTGACTAAGGAAAATCATACACGACAAAATTTATTCTACCTACATTAAAATATTCCTTGTCTGATTCAAGTCATCAACTGAGCAGGAAAAAAAAAAACAAAACCAAAATCCAACCCCCCCAAAAAACAATCAAACCTCCTCTCTGATCAAAAGACAAAACATGATCAAAAACATGACATAAGTTGCCTTTTTTTTTAACATATTTTTCATTAAAATTCACCTGTGCAACTCATTTCCCTGAACATTCTTTAGAAAGAAAACAGCTCAAAAAGAAAATTCTTAAAATATGTTTTCTACTTTTTACAAAGTTTTTAGAAAGCGTTTTCTTTATTTCATTCTAGATGGGTCAATTTAATTCATCCTTTATAAAACTGTAGTGCAGGAAATATTTCACAGAATTTTACAGTGGTAAAAGGCAAAACAGAAGCACTGTTTTTGAAGCAGTAGGTACCGTTTCTAGTCCAGGACTTGTACTAAAGGTAGCTGCTTTTCAAGCTTAGCAATGGAACAATTAATAAAGAAACCCATTAAGGTCTGATTGTTGCTGCTAAAAAGGAAGGTTGAATTTCAGGCCTTTGAAGTAACTGAGAATGATTCAGGCCTCATTATAGAGATATAATCTACATTCATACATTTATGTTAGTGATTCAAATCTATTGGGACAGATTGAATTCCGTTAAATAGTGCATCTTTCCTGTGGAACTTTTCTCAGGCTTTCTCAGGCTAACCTAAGAGGTGACCTGACAATACAAAGTAGTGGGGTATTTAGGGATTCAACTGTGCTATAAAAGAAAGGCTATACAGAAAGTAGAAAAAAGAATGAGATATAATCTAAAAAGCTATGTCAGCTTTTCATTTGGACTCCGTTTTGTAAATGCCCCCCTTGTCATCACACAGGATAAAAAAGGACTCTATGCGTTGCAGTAGTTTAAAGTACTGCCCTGAATATTGCACCTGCCAGAAGCAGATTTTATATGAAATTCTGCACATGTTGAACTTTCTGCTCTTAAGCACAAAATCTTACAACCACTATATACACAGTCATGAGCTAAAAATAAGCTTAAGCAGAATGCTTCTTGACTAAATTCAAAACAGTACCTATTTTTTCGGGGTTAATTGTACCTGTTTAACCCCCAAATTATTTTTAACTCCCACCAGAGATCCTAAAATGCCAATTAACTTTATGTTCCAGCATTTGACAGGGAAAAAGGGAAAAAAAAAAAAAAGATGTTGTCAAACCTAAAATTTTAATATATTATAGAAATTGCTTATAATTTAAGCTGTTGGAATCAAAATCAAAACTTCAATTTTAGAAATAACATGTTGTATGCTTCATGACCCAGGCAGCACTCAATACTGACATAAGCTTTTTAGACACACATGTAAGCTGTCAAGCATTCACAGAAAGGAGGGGTTTGCTTTACATTTTGTTTTGTTTCTCTACTTTTTTAAATTAATTACCAAAAGGAAAAGCCTTTGGCAAAAGGAAAGCCTAAATCAGATTTGCAAAAAAAAAAAATTCTGAAATGCTTTGCACCCAGGGCAAATACATGCAGAATAAATACTCTGATGTACCATAAACAACATCGTAAAACATATTGATTCTAACATTAAATGGTTTCATTTCTAAGGCTGTTTAAATGTCACCCCCAACAGCTGAACACATAAATTTAGGAACCAACTCTCTCCAGAATAAACACCATAATTGGAAAAATAATTTCAAATTTCTGTTGTGAAGTTAACAATATATTTAACATCCTAATCTAATGAATCTGTCTAATTTTAGAACGGTTTGTTCTTTCCTGCATTTTCTGTTGTTTAAACTAAAATTTACTCCAAATGACAAATGGAATCACATAGAAGGTTTTCCATGACATTCCACTGATCTGAATTATTTTATTGCCTCTATTGCAAAAGAGTTTTGTGTTTGCATATTGAGCTACTCACCGTGTTTCTGTGAGTGTTTCTCTGATACTCCATTCTCTTAGCAAATGTTCCATTCACTTGTGCTCCAAAACAGGTATTTAACAATGTTAAACACTGATTAAAATATAGTATCTTGCATGCTGGCCATATCCTGTCAGTTCCTAATGCTTTATCCTGGTGTTAAAAGATAATACATCATATGGAAGATGTTTGTTAATTACTGGGAAAGTTGACAGGTCAGTGATGGGCTAGAAATATGAATCTGTCATAACACTCAGTATGTGAAATGATACATCCACTAGAAGAGATGGAATCATAGGAAAAAGCAACAACATATGCCCCTCCAGGAAAATAATAGCTTGAAAAATTGCTTAAAATAGCCTTGAAAATGGAAAAATTGTTCCTTTCTGGCAAAGAAAACTGCATTAGTTTAAAACAAATTAAAAAGACAGCAAAATATTCAGACAGATTTTATGGGGAAACCTTTGCAATGCCAATAAAATCCCTTTTGCTTTGAAGTCAGACGCGTGATTCAGTAAACGACTCATGTTAGCAATTAGAAAATGGTCATTTAGGGCCCTGATTTCTTTTGAGACAAGGACAGTGAGGGTGGGGAAAGAGACACAATAAATCTTGAGAGGCTTAAAAGGAAGAGCAGACTAAAGTGTGAACTTTTTATTTCAGCAACGGAAGCGAGAAATCAGTGATTCATTGAAGGAGGGAGAAAGACCTCCATGGAAGCTGGCAGAGAAGAAGGAAAAGGAGCTAATTATGTCTCTTCCCTTTTTACTCTCTCTGACCAGCATATAATCTGCTTTTCCAGGGTCTGCCTGTAGTATATACTCCTTTCCAACCTCTCCACCCAACCCCTCCTCCACCGGGGGGGAGGGGGAGATCTAGCAGGCAACAAGCTCCAGGTGGCTTTCTCAATCACTTCACTGCGAAAAAAAA